>JAKTQN010000015.1:0-337416 GCA_030558845.1 Kodamaea laetipori
ACGCTAAGTTTGACTACAATTAACAACTAATTGACGTCCAGCTACAACACTACCCGAGTTTAATCAGGCCTATAATAACTGTCCCGCGACTTATTATAGATTTCACTCGAAATAGCTAACAATCTTTC
Organism: Kodamaea laetipori; assembly: GCA_030558845.1. Taxonomy (NCBI): domain Eukaryota; kingdom Fungi; phylum Ascomycota; class Pichiomycetes; order Serinales; family Debaryomycetaceae; genus Kodamaea; species Kodamaea laetipori. Next base: position 129 of record JAKTQN010000015.1, read on the forward strand.
TACTCTATTTAAACTATTGTAACTCGTAAACGGATTCGTAATGGTGGTCGTTCACTAACTGAACGGCATTCGCCGTCAGAACCGTCCTCCGACTTTCACTCTCCAATGTATAGTCAACCAATTTCGGTTGCAGCCTCAATTCACCTTATTGTCTACATCATTCATTATATTAACTACAGATCAATGTAACCCTTTATCCCCATTGTAAACGCCTAAACTCGTAGATGACCTCGTGCCTGTGACTAATTTCAACAAACTATCCACATATCACGGATCTAAGGTTGGTATATTCCATTATATATTGGAACTCCACCCTTCAAGTTTACGAAAATCGGTAAAAATTAAGGTTTAATGAACATGGGCGCCCCTACCAGTCCCAACGATGCGTTGAGTGGTATCTATCGCAAGATAGAGAGAGAGGTGAACCACATTCAGGCGTTCGAGAAAATGAAGAACAGTACCAGCAATCCTGATGTGATCCAACGGTGCAATTCACAGATCAAGGAAACACAGTCTAACATCGAGTTTCTCCAGGAGTCACTCAGTAAGGTGAAATTGCTGCGTGAGCCGACAAAGAGTCCAGAACGGGGGTCCAGTGATGTGAACGGCGACCACGAATACTCGCGGTTTGATCTCATCAAATACGACTGCCCTTCAAAGGGCCACAAAATCCAGCACATGCTTCAGCAATTGCAGTTCAAATTGCAAGTGGAGAACCAGTATCGTGTAGCCAATGAAAAGATCTCGCGGTTGTACCTTAAGGACGGTGATGAGACTTCTCTGAATGTCGCAGCAGGTGGCAGAGAAGAGCTGGACCACCGTATTCTGTTGATTAAAAAGGCTTTACGACAGTACCAGAACCTCCATGTTGATATTGAAGACGTAACACGCGATTTTGAGCTTCTTTCAACACCGGAAGTGGCTAGGAAACCTCTTAGTGGGAAATTGACAGTGGGGGTTTCAAGTATTCGGGGCGTAGACCATATATCTCTGCCTATGTTATCAAGGAAACCAGAAACAGTGGTTGTAATTAAGGTGGATGATGTTGAAATGGCTAGAACTAAAGGGTCCAGATCTGACAAGTGGAATGAGGAGTTTACTTTTGATGTAGAGAAGGGCCATGAAATCGAGTTTCTGGTACTAGACAAATCTGGTGCAAGTATGGTTCCTGTGGCTGTCAATTGGGCTCTTTTATCTGATATTGCAGAGGAGATCCGTAAGATTAAGGTTGATGAAGAGCTGGGAACAAACGGTTGGATGCCTGCAAATGGAACCTCTGACACCTCAAAGAGAAAGAGTTGGATATCAGGGGACCCTTCACTGAAAAGAAAGAGTTGGATCTCTAAGAAAGATCTGGACTTCAATGACTTGCCCATTGAAGACAAAAAGATTCAAATCACCCATTGGCTCAGTTTAGAGCCTGTGGGCCAGATATCGGTGTCTCTCACCTTTGAAAAGTCCACTGTTACTGGAAAACAATTCAAAGGTTTGGGACGTCGTGGTGCATTCCGTGAGAAGAAGGAGCAGGTTTATGAGCAACACGGTCATCAGTTTGTGCAAAAGCAGTTCTACAATATTATGTCTTGTGCATTATGTGGAGAGTTCTTACGTTATACTGGGTTCCAGTGTCAGGACTGTCGTTTCCTATGCCATAAAAAGTGTTACCGAAAGGTGGTTACCAAGTGTATTTCGAAATCTGCTAGTGATGTTGATGATGCGGTGATGTTAAACCACCGTATTCCGCATAGATTTGAGGTTGTGAACAACCACGGTACCAAATGGTGCTGCCATTGTGGGTATATTTTACCTTGGAGCAGGAAAGACGTTCGCAAGTGCTTTGAGTGTGGGGTAATGTGCCATGACAGTTGCACCCATTTGGTACCTGATTTCTGTGGTATGTCCATGGAGACTGCAAATAAAATACTTATGGCTATAACGTCTGCCAAGAGTCCTAAACAGTCCAGTGCGAGAGTTGCACGAACAGAAGAAGTACCGGTTTATTCAGCACCTCTCAAAAAGGTGATTACACCTTCGATCAGTATTTCTGAGCCAGACTCATATTTTGAGGTGACGGGACCGACTCTGAGAAGGCAATCTTCACCGCATAAGGTGGAGCATCCGTATGCTGTTAGACGTTATTCTCTGGAGTTTATTTCTCCAGAGGATGAATATAAGAAGATTCGGAGTCAGCATGATAAACAAAGTGAAGAACAGGTACAGATACGAACTGAGTTTGAAGAGTTTCAATTTCAAGAGCGGGCTCAGGATGACCAGAAATTTAACCAAACTCATATTTCTGACTACAATAAAGATCAGATTCGACCTGACTATAAAGACCAACGAACTGACTTTAAAGTCCAACCGGATAATAAGGACCAAATTCAACCAGAATATCAAACTCAACCAGATTATCAAACTCAACCAGAATATCAAACTCAACCAGAATATCAAACTCAACCAGATTATCAAACTCAACCAGAATATCAAACTCAACCAGATTATCAAACTCAACCAGAATATCAAACTCAACCAGATTATCAAACTCAATCAGATTATCAAATACCTGAATATAAAGTCCAACCAGGATATCAAATCCAACCCAATGCTCCTCAAACTCAATTCAAACCCACCCAAAAACACCATACTCCCCACCATAAACATACCCCATCTTACGAATTTGGTGCTGAAGAACAGTTTGGTTTACAGGACCCCAATAAACAACCAGAATGGGCTCCACTTGTCACAACTACTCAAGGAAAAGCTCCTCCTTTACCTCCACGCCAGGCCAAACCAAAACGCCGCAGAAAGAGAATTGGCCTTGATGATTTCCAAATTATTGCAGTCTTGGGTAAAGGTAATTTTGGTAAGGTGATGTTGGCTCAATCAATACACACACAGAATGCATTTGCCATAAAAGTGATGAAGAAAGACATGATTATAGAAGACGGAGACTCAGAGGCTTTCAAGTGTGAAAAACGTATGTTTTTGATTGCCAACAGAGAGAAACACCCATTCTTATTGCAGCTTCATTGCTGCTTTCAAACTGAAAATCGTCTCTATTTTGTAATGGAGTATGTTTCCGGTGGAGATATGATGTTTCAAGTGCATGAGAGTCCCTTCACTGAGCGTCGTGCCAAATTCTACGCTTGTGAAATTATACTTGGACTCAACTACCTCCATGACTATGGAATTGTGTACCGTGATTTGAAGCTAGATAACCTTTTATTGACAAGAGAGGGACATGTGAAGATTGGAGATTTTGGCTTGTGCAAGGAAAACATGTGGTATGGCCAGAAAACCAAGACGTTTTGCGGGACTCCCGAGCTTATGGCTCCGGAAGTGGTTGCTCATAGAGCGTATGGTCGCGGAGTGGACTGGTGGTCATTTGGAATTTTGTTCTACCAGATGCTTTTGAGCCGTTCTCCGTTCAATGGAGATGACGAAGAAGAGTTATTCAGTGCTATAATGCACGACAAGGTGCGGTACCCACTTAGCTTAACGGAGGAAATGGTTCTGGTATTACAAGGTTTACTTACCAAAGACCCAAATAAACGTTTAGGATGCGGTCCTCGAGATGGCCTAGAGATTATGGAGCATCCGTACTTTGCGAAAGTTAATTTTGATGATGTGCTCAACTGTCGAATGAAGGTGCCTTTTGTTCCTGATGTCCAATCTGATCAAGATTTCTCCAATTTTGATATTGATTTTACTTCAGAAGCACCACGTTTGACTCCAACAAATTCTGTTCTTACACCTGCTGAGCAGGATCAGTTCCGTGGGTTTTCTCATATTTCCGAGCATGCTACTGTGTTGCGTGAAGAGTATTAGTTGAGGTGACAAATAATATTTAAAAATGGTCTTTAAGTTTAATTGCTCTGAATTTAATTTGCAGCCATTTTAGAATTCTTAAAATTCTAACAATATAAATTGATACAAAAGTAGAATGGCTAATTGTTTGAAAAGATACTATTTGAATGTGATGGGAATGTAGGCTAAAATCTGTTTCGACTCACGTCTCAAGGAGTGCCCTTTCTTTAGAGTGTAAGAACTGAGGAAGTAATCATAAAATTAATATGTAGAACCAGAGTAAGTACGCCACAAGTTGTTTTAAGGAATGCCATAAGACTCATTTACGTTTGAATGGTGAAACCAGAGGAATATACTCACAAACCAGAGGAGTATACTCTCAAACCAGATGAATATACTCTCAAATAAACCACTTGCTTGGTGATATCCAAAACCCTAGAAACTCCGATTAAGAGTCAAACTAGTGGCAACATACAACAAAACAACCAACACTCAATTGCTTCCAATTTATCTCATCCCCCATTCCACTATCCCTCAATCAAATCTCCCCCACCTTTACTATAAACAGCTCACATTTCAATCATCCTCAATTCTCATTTTAAATTTACTTACCAAAATACACTAATAAAATCAAAATCCCTAACATGACAATCACAATCTCCAGCATCCCCGAGTCGCTCAAGTCGGACAAATCAGTAACGCCATATATTGCACGCGCGACGGAGGTCGCCGTTGTTAACCCGGTGGTCAGTTACTACTGTAAGTTGTTCGTCTTGGAGTACATTCTCAGTAACAAGTTGCACACCACGCTGAAAGAGGTGGAGGCATTCACAGTGGAATTGTTGGATGAAACCGAGTCAATTAAAAAAGGACAAGAAGACGATGAAGATGTTGTGAAGGCATTGAATGATCGGTCGATTTCGGTGTCTTTGGTGATGTCTTTTGCGTATAAGTTGTACAATGGATGTTTGACGTCCTTGAACGGATTCAACAAACAGACGAATCGCGGTGAGTTGGTTGGTAAGATCCGCGCAACAATCAACTTCTTGAGCTTGTTGAGCATATTCACGGATGGTGATCTTGATTGGAAGAAGTTGAGTGGTGGAGTTGCCAGCACGGGAGAGGAATTTGCAAAGGTGAACAAGGAGAAGATTAAGTTGTTGAAGGTTCAATTGACTAAATTGATCAAGGGGGAGATTGGAGTGGAAGAAGATGAGGATGAGTTGATGAAAGAACTTGATTCGTTAGGTAAGAATGAGCCAGTTGAAGAAGTTGAGCTGAAAAATGAGACACATGAATCAAAAGAACAAGAAATACATGAACCAAAAGAACAAGAAAACCATGATTTCCAACTTCCTGGTGCTCCCACTTTCCTTCCTGAAACTGATACTGCAGTGGAAGATTCAACAAATGTAGATGATGGGGCTGAAAGCAGTTTCCAGCTTCCTGGAGCACCACATTTTCTTCCAGATACAGATGAGTCGAGCGATGTCAAGTTGCCGGGTGCTCCTAAGTACCTTCCAGACGATGATATTTCTGGAATTAACAAGACTTCGTCGATACAGGTGATTCCGCCAACTAGTAGGAGTGGTAGTGTTTCCAAGGGGAAGTCTGGTAGTGTTGGAGGAGTAAGCAATTCTGCTACGAATTCAGTTCCAGCTGCGGCACCTGTTTCTCATGCGACACCTGCAAGCTCAAACACCAAAGAACTGCTTGAGATTCTTATAAACAAAACCGACCACATAAATAAAGTACAGAAGCATGCGCGTTTTGCTATATCTGCTCTTAATTATGAGGATTTGAGCACGGCAGAGAAAGAATTGCAGGAAGCTTTAGAACTTTTACGTGCGATGAAGTAATAATTGAATTATTAGAAATAAGAAATTTGCCTAGTGATTTGAGAATAATTAGGATAATATATAATGAAGAAATGATTGTAGGTTGGGGGGATAAAAACTACTATCTGAGGACATTAGAAAGCATACTATATTAGTTCAAATGTGATTTTTGATTAGCATTCGTTTAAATTTCCTATAACGTTTATTTGTTTGATTTGTGAGTCAAAATTATATTTGTTCCATTTGGCTGCAAATTCAAACAGTCTTAAAATTGGAGATATATATATGATTAGGGTGCTGATCAGATCCAAACCATTGTACATTAGGACGTTAATATAAACCAGTTTATCCAGTCAGCTGCGTCTCTGTTAATTTCTCCAAATTGTGAGGCTGTGAAATTATTCCAGTTTCTGAATCTCAAATATACTAGCGACGCCTTGACAAACTCTTTCAATGCCTATTCCAAAGTCAACTTCAAGGTAAACTTTCTTCAATAATCACTAGCAAGATTCAAGATTCAAAGTCTCTCACTTTTACATGCCCTCTCTTTGTTACACACCAAACCTTGAGCAATCCAAAATATTAAACAGAATCTAATGTATCCACTTAATAATATACAGAAAACATAACTCTTGGAAGAATTTGAACTCAACTGCTCGTGAATTCAAACATTACCACTCCATAACCATAACAAATACGACATTGTACTGCATTTTTCTGAATTACAAACACGTAGAAATAGAATCCAAGCCAAGATTGATTTTCAACGCGGCCAAGATTTAAGATCTAATGGAGATAGGTATTGGATGGGCTCAAGACAAATAGTACATAAGGGTAACAAATGTATTCTAATAATCACACATCATCACAAAACAACAACAAATCTCACCTCATCATCAAATCTCAAACATCAAAACATCATCACCTTGAATAAAAACAAACAAACAATCTTCTCTCGTCAGTATTCAAAATATTGATTTTGAGAAATGAACCAAGAAAATGGAACAGTCAAGCAGGAAAATAGAACAAAACAAAAGGGTGTGCCTCATATTATGACTTGTAACGTTCATATAGAACCAATAAAGATCATATTCTATACATTTCCCCGGATTCTACGATTCACTTACGTTGTAACAAATCGGTAATACTCACACGATTCTATTAAGCTTTGTCCTGGTTGCAAATTTTAGAGAAAAACCTAAACGGATTATTGAACCACAGAAAAAGAATCCATCGAAGTGTTATCTTTAACTTGCTGAAACGCAATTAAAAGATTAATCACCCCTACATTTCACTTGCAATAAATTTTTCTTCCATCATCAGAATCCCTTTATCATCCCTCCATCATCACTATATACTTACCATATTAAGCCACCTTTCAAGTACACGTATTCTGGAACCTCTGCGCCACCCTTCATCCCAAACGACTATGAACCCAACGGCCACCCAAGGCTCAAACTCAACACAGCCGAGAATATCGTTCTGGCCTCAAACCATCCCAGCAACAATATAATTGGAAGGCGTACTGTCAAAGTTGTGCAGGACTCTTGGTGGGGAATCACAGTCTGTTTAGTGTACTGTAATCGATTAACACAAAGCCTCGAATGAAAAGTACCAGTTCACTTTCATTTATTGCATCTCCTTGAAATCATAAAATGATCCCTAAAAAGATCCCTAAAAGATCATCATTAACAATGATCACTTCTTAATCTAAAATTCATCTTCTCTTTTTAGTACTTTATGATAAAAATACTTTAGAAATGAATACGGAATTAAGATTACTAGGACTGTTTTATGTACATATTATCCCTAACCAACTTTCCAACTCTCACACTTCAAACCCGACACTGTCACCATTCCATCCCACACTGTTCATTATTCCCACACTGTTCATTATTCCCTTATTCATTATTCCCATTCATTATTCCCACTTATTGTCATTCGGAATCCGCACCAAGAAAAACTCGACACGCAACAAAATCCTATATAAACGTCTTTTCTTCTCTTTTTCCACCAGGTTTAGCTCATCCACCAGCTATCCCATCTTTGATCTCGTATTCAGCTGAACTTCACTCCTTCATCTACTCACCTGAATTACAAGCCAAAAGAGTTAGTAAAAGCACGAAATTCGCCAGATCAATCCAAATCAAATCAAGGTCCCAGTGATCAGCAAAACATGAATACCGTCAAACGGCTCGCAGAGTCCCCTCAAAAGCGCAGTGCGCTGCCCGCGCTGCTGGCACACGCGAGCGAACTGCTCGACGGGCTCTCGCCAGAATTAGTCCCCATCGTCACCCTCTTGTCGTCCCAAACTCATAGGCGCTACCATGAGGGTATCCTCATGTTGTACTACGACATCACAAGCGACGGAAAACCTGCCGATCGTGAGTGGAAGGAGGTGTATGGTATCTTAACAGGAAACCAGTTGGCTTACTGGGATGCAGCGAACCTCGCGCAATTCCGCAACAACCCGGAAGCCCTCCTCGAAACCCTGGCAAAACCAAATTATATCAACTTTACAGACCTGGTCTACAGTGCTATGCGCACCTTACCAGCAGCTAAGCAAAATTTGGACAATGTGGTGATTGTTCTGACTACTTTGAAGAATAGGTATATTTTACAGTTCAAGACGTATGCCAGTTTGGAGACCTGGTACGTGGCTCTCCGTTTGGCAAACTTTGAGTACCTGCTGTTGCAGGGGGCTTACACGGGTGCGCTCTTGTCTGCTCGTGGCTCGCGCTTGTCGGATATCCGTACCATTCTCGCAGAAAAACGGTTTGACCATGAGGACTGGGTTCTGATTCGTTACGGAAGCGGAATGGCTTGGAAACGTTGTTATGCGGTCGTTGAACCGCTGACACTGAAAAAGAAGCACTTTTCTCCAGGAAGAATTTTATTGTACGAACTGGAACATAAGAAGAAAAAACAGTTGATGGCCGTGGTCCTGGGTGCCTCCTCCGTCACAGCTGTTTACCCACAGTCGCCTCAATTGATAGACCACCTGACTATGCTTAAATTGGATGCTTATATCAACTTTAAACTGCCGCTGGTGTCTCCAAAAGTATCCAAAAAGTCGGCTGAGGATTTCACCAACACTGCCATTTTCCTTATGCCGGAACAGCATCTGCTGGTTCCTGGTTTCGACACTTTGATTCGTTTCTTAGTGCCGCTTTTAGATCTGTTTGGGTTGTATGGTCGTCCAACCCGTTTAAAGGCAGATCGTGTTGATCAAGAATCTCTTCTTTTTGGTTTACCAACTTTACCGTTTGTTCATTATTTGGAAGTGGATGATTTGCAGCAAATGACTCTGTCGCTGGAGTTTTTGAATTGGGACCAAAAGTCATGGAATGAAAATATCCGTGGTTTGCTTAAGACTAAGTTGGAACGTGGGTATGAAGGTTGTGGAAGTCAAAGGGGTGTTGTTGGGGCCATTATGGCTCGTCAAGCCCTGGGTCTGCTGCCGCCAGTTACCCCTACGAATGCGAAAGCGCACCAAGCCCAAAACGGTCACACTCAAAATGGTCACCATCTTCAAAATGGCCAAAATAGTCAAAATGGTCAATATGGTCAAAATAGCCAACCTGGCCAATATGGTCAAAACAACCAATATGGACAAAACGGATCGGGTCAGAATTCGCAGTATGGTCAAAGTAACCAAAGTAGCTCTTCAAAACTCGGCCAATATAGCGGAAACAACACTCCAAATGCGTCTACCAGCTCTCTTCCAAGAAACCAGAAGCCGGGTGGACCACAGCCACTCTCTGCTCAGAACAAGAATGTGCATGGTTTGACGATTAATCCTAGTGGTTCAGGACTGGGATCTGCAATTGGATCTGGTGCAGGAGCCGGTGCTTCTGGTGCTTCTGGTGCAATTGCTGCTGGTGCTGGTGTTGCTGCAGCTGGTGCAGTCGTTGGAGGTGCTGCCGCAGCTCACCGTTCGGTCCAGCTCGACGACATCTACCAAAAGTACTCCACCATTAAAACGCCTTCCGACCAATTCCACACTGACAGAAACCAACTCCTCAATGGTGCTCACGAAAAGTTCAACGAGGACGAACTTCCTTCTGGTATCAGAGCCGTCAATCTCAACAACAACAACCCCTACCCCACCAAGGAATTGTTTAGCGACGACTCCGACTCAGACCTGTCGCAAGTTGACAGCAGACAGCTTGGTTTGCCTGTTCCTGAGAAGCGCAATAGTTTCCACTCTGCAGTGAACTCGCCTATGACTCAGTACAACGAGTTTAACGACCAGTTTGCCAGGGCTGTGGACAGAAACACTGATAGGGACAGAAACTTCAATGGGTTCTCCGACGAGGACTCGGCTCCTACTCCACCACCGCACCAGAACGTTAAGTACTCGCAGACTTCCACGCCGCGTGTGGTTGCTACAGCCCACAATGGCGACCAGGTGTCGATTCAACCGGAAACCGGAAACATGGGTAATGTAGCCCCATACTCGGATGGCTTGCCTCTGTTGCCTCCCGCAGGCCCAAGACCAAAGTATATTGCATCGCCAAACAGCTCCCAGAACCGTTTGCCACGCTTTAACTCACCTGACCCTGTAAATGGACAATCGCAGACTCCTACAAAGCTGCAGTTTCCGCAGAATCAAAGACCGCCGCAACAACAGCAGTATCCTTCAAAATCGCAACAGCAGCAGCTGCCACAATCTCAACGTTCTGCTCCTTCCAACCAACAAAGACCACCACAACCACAGTATCCATCCCAATCTTCTCTCCCACAGCCACCACCACAACAACAACGTCCTCAGCAGCTGGGATATCCTGTACCACAAGTGCAAACACCACAACAGCAACAGTCGAGGTCACAACAAGGTATTCCGCAACTGTCAAGACCTCCTCAACAGCAGAAAACTCCTCAACAACAACAGCGTCCTCCACAGAGCTATCCAAACCCGCTGATGCAACAGAGACCTCCTCAGCAAAATCAGCAGAGACCTCCTCAGCAGAGCCAACAGAGATCCCAACAAGGTATGCCTCCACAACAGAGACCTCAACAGCAAGGCGTTCCACACCAACTGTCGAGATCCCAGCAGCAAGGTGTTCCCCAACTGTCGAGACCTCCTCAACAACAGAGACCACCTCAGCAGCAAAGCGCACCGCAACAACAGAGACCACCTCAGCAGCAGGGCGCTCCTCAGCAAAGAATGCCCCAAGGGATGCCACAACAGTCGCAACCCCTGCACCAAATGAGACAACAGCCTTCGGGGTATCCTCCAAACCAGGGTTATCCACAAGGCCAGAGCGGAGCCCCAAGAACTGGGTTCCCGCGCAACAATGGACTGCAGCCACCTCAACAGCAGAGAGACTACAATCAAGCTGGGTTCCAGTACCAAGCTCAGCCTAATGCTTATGGGAGACAATATTAGATACAGTACTAAACTGTGTATGAAGTGAGACTGTTAAGAAGAAGAATTTCAGTTCTACCTAACACTTATGGGAAGAAGTGAAGGTTAGTATGTGTTCAGCAAAAGTGTTTGGATGATCGTTTTCATGCTCATGAGTGAGATTGATAACTTTACCTTCCATACACTTAAGATAAAGATTGTGCTGAACCATTACGATGTAGTATAGCTAACTCGATGAGTATAAGAACATGTACTATAGTCTGTACCAATATACTGTATTATAGTTTTTGTAATCAAATGTAGACGTACATTAAAGAGGAAATAATACGTAGGAATTGAACTGCCCTGTCACAACAGTGTAGTGAATTCCAACAAAATCAGTGTTTGGAGTTTCTCCAAAGGAATCCTTAGTTAGCTTTGGACAACCTTTCCCAACTCCTTTGCTAAGGTAGTTCAAAAAGGTGTGCACTTTACCTGAGCCGTACAACTGTGACAAGAACATCAGATGCAGATTACTGAATTGATTAAGCTTTGAGAAGAAACGTTTAATTTAAGTTTGTAAAATTTTATTTTTGCAGCCAAACTGGAACTCAGTTCCAGTTATTCTGAACCTTCATTTAGAGGTAGTTGAAGAATCAACCACTTGGAAGGGATACAAAGGTGGGTTAGAGTTTGTCTCCACGTGTTATCGTTCAAAGAATACTTTTCACCATGATCCTTTATGCTTCAAAATACAAATTTTCTCAATTGATGGATATATGTGAACTTCAATTGGTTAGTTTGGTTGAAGCCTCCACGTGGATTATCAAAATATCATTCAATGTTAAGCCTTTTACCGATCTTTTGTAATTTAGTGATTTCTACACTCTTTGTACTCTCTCTAATCATTAAATGTAAAAAGCTGCAAATGCCAAAATTGATATTACATTCAATCTCACACTAAACTCGTCAATCTACAATCACAAACAGTAGAATAAATAGTACTATAACTTTTGCAAGTAGGATTTAGGGACAACCCCCTGGTCTCCATTTTCTAATATTATGTTACACCAACCATCTGCAAACTCATGAGATATTGCCACTATATCACCCACTTTTAGTGCAACCTCATCATCCATTAGCTTTTCATAAGATTTGATTGCAACATACTTCTCAGGTGTCACAACGGGCAAGTTTAAGAAGTCTTTTTTGTACGTTGGCGTCTTTGGTGGTATATTTTGAGTGGTCTGGCCGAGTTTAAACCGTTTGGGGAAGAACGGCGAAAGTGGAGGCCTATCCATACCCTTGGTTTCTATATCATCCACACCATATATTTTGCTGAGCCTATCACGTATAAAGTAACGAACCAGGTGCCTTTTGTTCTCTGGATTTTCTTCCCGCGATTCGATAACCCTGGGGAGCGGCTTTTCGGTATACTCTGGCGTGCGGCCTGCCGCTTCCAAGTCCTTCTCATACAGCTGTCTGTTGTTCCTTTCCTTAGCGAATTTCTGCTTCTTCAAGAAAATATACGCAAGTGTTGCACCTATAAAAATAGCGAGTACTGCAACGGGAATGCCGATTGCGAGTCCGATCTTTAATGATTTTTCCGACGTCACTTGCTCCTGGAAGTCGTTTATCGATGCGAGTGACGTAGGCGTAGAATCTGTCAGAAGAGATGTAGCAGATGCTGTTTGAAGTGAAGAAGTTGTTTGGAGTGAAGTTGTTTGCAGTGACAGCGAAACTCCCGAAATGGCTGCAAAACTTGATGGAGTCGACGAACTCGAAACTGAAACAGTACGCTTTGTGGTCAATGTCACCACTGTGAGTGCCGTCACCACCCCCAATGTACTTGATGGTTCAGGTGTGGTGGTTGGGAGAGTGTACGTTGACGTCAAAGTAACTAATACAGTATAATCTGTGGACATTGTGATGGCTGCAGAGAACCAACAGCGGCCCTGAGTTAAATATACTGGGTACCTGCGCCTGCTACGAAGATCTTTCAATGTTGAAACGGTGCTGAACAGCGCATGTCTGTTTTAGTAGTGTCTCAGCATTTTTGGCTGCAACAATTTTGCGGCCATTCCAAATTTGGAAGTGTCTTTTCTGGTGATTTTAGAGAAGTTGTGAAGGTGTTTCGAACTTGTTTACAGATTCGGTTCCTGATATGTGGGTAATATCGTATGAGATGTCAGGCTATGAAAGTTTGTTGTCGCTATGTTGTCAAGATGTATGTTTTTTCTTTGTATTGTTGGGAATCTAAGAAGTTGTGACAATACAGTCTCTACTGTGATAATCTTGTACAGTTTTATTTATGGTTAATCTTATTTATGGTCAATCTTAAGAGTGATTTATGGGTACTGTAAATATAAACGGTAATGTAGCTTACAAGATATCTAAGACCATGTTACCTTGTTTATTAAGATTTTTAGCATATTTCTGGTTGTCTACATTGGCAATATCTCCTCAGTCTCAACAAGTCCAGCATCTTCAGAAACAACCGAAGGGAAGAATCTACGATACGCAGCAGTCGCAAATACACACCCAATGAATGAACCCAGTAAAATATCGGTAAAGTGGTGTCTGTAGTCCTGCGTACGACTCAAAGCCACATATGTAGCCAACAAACACGGCAAACCAGCCGCAAGTAACTTGTAGATTGGTTGTTGCTTCTGTAACAACTTGAATTGTCCAATAAGCCACAAGGTCAAGTAGAGCATGGCACTAAAACTGATACTCGAGTGGCCCAGCGGAGCGGATCTCATACCGTCCTTCAAAGCACGGGGTCCCAAAGGTCCCGTGCACACAGAGATATCCACCAACACATCGCGTGGCGTGCCCTTGGCGGCTCCACATCTCGCCAAAAAGTCGGGACGTGGTCTCCCTATCCAGTTTTTTAACGTGTCGGTGAATACACCATTCAAGGTGAGCGAGAGCGCAAGACCAAGCAAGGACAACTGCAACTTGTGCACCCACTGTGAGCTTCTCGACCTTGTCATGAGCGAAATGACAACTATGGTCGTGACTGGGATACTGAATGCAAGAAACAAGCACTGGTGACCGGTCACTCTTTCGTGTTCGGCGAAAGGGTGCGAGATAGAAAGGTCGTTCAACAGGAACTGACGTTCGAAAGGTTGGGCTGTCTCGGCTACAAAGTAAAAGTAGACACCGAGCACGAAAGCAGTGGCCCACTCCGGTGCGAATCGCTGGAATGTGGGCGTTTTCAAGTACTCGACAACGTCTCTAATCATGTTTTGGTGTGTGATTTAGTTTTTTTGTGAGGTTTTATAATGGTAGAAATATTTAGTGGTTACGGGTTGGGGATGTTGGGGATCATAGTTGCTTTTGGGGTTACAGTTGAGTGGTGTGTAGATTTGTTAGAGGGTTAGTTAAGTGATGTGTGAGGTAAAGTGGGGAGAGGTGATCGTTTGACCTGTTTCCTAATTGGTAATGGGTGCAAAGATCAAATTATGGTATTATGTTAACTGAATATGGATTAGTAGCCTGCACTTCTATAATTAATACTAACTACAAGTTTAGAGTGTTCCTCAAAGTTTACACGAATCATTATTTATATTGGTATATCTCCGAGGAAGTTTTTTCGCGTTCTAAACCTGGGATTATTACTGAACTAAACCCACTTATTGACTTCTATGACTTGAGTCTTCATATATTCTATTCATAATGTTGGACCGAAAGATCTGCCTTCTATCATTTCAACTCCAAACCTTTTATCACTCATTTTCCACCCTCATCTCTATGGACCTGAAATCCTCATATTCTCTTGCTTAAAAATGGAAATTTTCAAAGTTGGGGAAAACAAAAAACAACCATGAACATCAGACAGGTGGTCCTATTCTTGATTCTCTTCAAGGTCTCAAACTTGATCTTTGAGGCTATTCAAGTCAATATTCAAAAAAACCAGTTCAACGTTCCAATATACCCAGCTCAATACTACAAGCTTCAAAATATTAAGCTGCTTAAAGATGTCGAGTTTAAAGCGAAAGAGTCAACTCTTGATCTTTACGCCCAGGTCGAAAGGTTCCCTAACCCTGAGTTTAACTACACTGTGGATGTTAGTCTTTACATGAATTGTGAAAAGGAAGAAGTTTATCCTGTCACTGTGCTGGTCAAAGCTTTAGAGACATTCGATGGTAAGACGTTGAATACCGTTAAATCCAAACAAGAGGTTAATTGTAAGCCAAGCGCAAGAGTACACGACTCTTGGGCGCCTGGATTCTTGAGCGATTTGGTCCCACTGGCCTTGGCAAATAGGAAAGTCCCCGAAATAGCTCAACCTTTCCATGTTCTGATACCTGCTACTTCGGACGAAATCACCCAATGGGTTTTCTACAAGATACGCATTGAGAGAGAGGGTACTGAAACCTTGAACTTGGATGTGCTGTCGATCAAATTGAACCCAATTCACTCTACATTAGAGAATCTTGTCGACCAATGGTCCTGGACGAGTTGGGCCGTTTGGACGGTGCTTTTCTTTCAAATCGTATTGAGATTGCCCACAATCTACGTCTCTTCCCCAAAATTTTTACAATGGGCTGTATATCCGCTCGCTATTGGTTCCATTGCAGCCTACGTGGTCCAACTTTTTGTCTCTGATATATTTTAGAATAGCCATTTAACACGTTAACATTACTCGCTTATGTACCCCGGATTTTGCTCATAACACGTTTATATACAGGACTTCCGCATATACAGAAGTATTTCAAAATAAAAGCCAACACAACCATGTTTAAGCTCTCGTGGGACAAGTTCGTTTGGACTGTTATTTTACTCTTTATACCTATCCATGTACAGAAGTTGCTCAACAGCGGCACTTATGTGACTGTGAGTCAGGCTCGAGTCACCACCAAAAACAGCGATGTTGGATCCGGCAATTTTTCAATCAATTTCAGCACAACGAGACCCCGTACCGAGTCCCTCGCGGTTCCCTTTTACAATATCAAAATACGTGTCCCAGTCTCTTGCAGTGACACTACTGAAATCGAGCCTGTCAATGCGTTGGTGACCATGAAGAGAGACCTGAAGTTGTTTGCTTCAACCTTGAACTGTGACCCCAGAGCAGTTTTTGCTCAGCGCAACGAGTGGGTTCCATATGCCTTGCGTAACTGGGTTCCCTCGCTGTGGGTTGACTTTGATCTGAGTGCTATAATTGAGCTCCAAACTCCGTGGGACGATGCTTCAAGAAGAGTTGGTGTTGAGGTGCACCTTCCAAATTCAGTGGAAACAGTCTATGCGAAAAAGACAACTGTCGAGCTCCAACCATTTTTGAACTCGTGGTATGGTGACTTGTTGAGCGCCCACCCATGGCTTTATATTGCAAACAGTGTTGTCAAAAACACAAGCACGTCACTTTTATTGTTATTCTTGAGAATTCCCAGCTTCAAAGGTTCTTTGAAGGTTCTCTTGTGGGCTTTCATTTGTTTTGTCGGTTTTCATACTACAGTTTTTACTGTTCTCAAGGAATTCAAGACAAGTGTAACTACAGCAGATATGGATGCTATACGTGAGAAACTCGAACAACTTGGGAAAACTCAGTAAATATCTATTTTATACTTAATTCTACTTAGAATCGTCATGAATAACCTTTTCAGGAACTACCTCTCCGTCCAGCAGCTGAGCGTCTAAAATCTGTTGTACTTCAAGAGGAATCTCCTTTGAACTGTCGTAAACAATAATTCCTTGCTTTCTAGCGTCCTTCTTCTCTTGTCTTTTGTAAAACCATAATGTAACATAAGCCATGACAACTGTACCAACGATATTGACAGCTGAAAATATGTATCCCTTTCTGTACCTTGGTGATTGCGTGGTGGGGAAAGTCATTCTGTCAACCCAAGCTCTGAACTGCTGCGAAAACAAGTTGGTGAACATAAGCACAATGGCTCTTTCTTGAGCATCGTGACGCATAATGTCATTCATCCAACCATAGATAACAGACAGGACGGAAACTGTAAAGTATCCAATCGCGAATGCATACCACTTGGCAGCATCACTTACATCCCAAATTGCCAAAATGACAGAACCAGTAAAATGAAAGGTGTATGCCCAAGTGATTGAGAAAACTCTCGAATGAGTATAATCAGCACCAACATTCACAGCAAGAATATATAGCATTCCCAATGCTGGGGGAAGTGCAGTGTAACGGTTAAGAGTTGGAATCGAATAACTTTTATCAGCCTTCAACCAGATTGCAATACCACCTCCAACAACATTAGAACTACTCCAGAAAAAGTAATCGAGTAAAGACAATATATAAATTCTCCAATCTGTCAATATCTTCAACCACAAGTCTTTACTGAAGAAGTTTTGCAAATCATGGTTATTAGTCGTTTTAATGTTTGCTCTTCTCAATCTGGATCTAGCCAATCTAATTTCATCATCGGTTAAGAAAAGAGTATATGTAGCTTCTGGAGTTCCAGGAACAAGATAAAGCCCTAAAATTCCAACGGGTATAGTGATTATACCATCAATGACTGAATTGTTAGTATCGTGTCGCAATTAAATGCTGCAAAAATGTCGTGCATATACGTACTGAAAAGCCACTGCCAGCCTGTCAACCCACCGACTCCCTCCATAGACTGGGTGGTGTGGCCGGCAATTAAACCACTAGTTAAGATACCCAACATCTGTCCACAGTAGTAAAATCCACCGACAAATCCTAATTCATCAGGTAAGAAAAAGTTACTGAAACAGTAGTGCCATAAAATAAAGTATGAAGCTTCGGCACACCCAACCAAGAAACGAACTGCGTAAAGCTGGGGAACTGTCTTTACAGCAGCTTGGCAAAAGGTAAAGACACCCCAAAAGATTTCAGAGCCTCCTAACAAATAGTGGAGAGGGACTCTAGGAAGTAAGTACATGAACGGTACTTGGAAAATCACAGCTCCTGCATTGTATAAAGAAATTGCATTAATGTAATCATCGCCTGTCATTTTCAAACTCTCCTTCATCCCACTCACGTACGCATTTGTTATATTTTGCTGTGCCTTTTAGTGTTAGTATTTTATTTGCAACCAACATTAATTGTACATACCAAATATTTCACCCAATATCCTACAAAAGAGTAAAGGGTAATCAAAATGTGCAACTTGATAAGCAAGACTTTTTCAGCCCTTGTCTTTGTTCTGTTTTGCTTCTTTGTCTTTTTGCTGAAACGATACTCGTATTCATCAAAAAACTTCCACCACGGCCTATTAGCTTCATCTCTCAATTCTATCTCATTAGGAATTTCCAGCTGATCAGAATCCAAGGATTCTCTCTCATGAACCGCAATAGGAGTTCCATCCTTCTGCAAGTCCACTTCACTGTTCTCTGGGTAGTCAGGTACGTCTCTGTAGTGAGGTACTATGCTAATCAAAAAGCTCTTGATTGTCATTGCTGGTGATAAATCTTGGAATCAAGAGCGCTTAAGTAGTGAATCAAGTGTGGCTGCAAATTTTCAGAACTGGCCGAAGATATTCCGGGGTCTTTGTCAGTAAAAGGGAATCATGCAACATAGCGGACACCTGTATGAAAGCAGATATCGGGTACCAGTCAATAGTTACCACAGTAGTTTGTGCGTAGAGATAACAAAAAATGTGGAATCGATTGCAAATTCTCATGAAAATTAACAAATACGAATTTTATTGACAGGGTTTATTAGATGGTTAGTAGAGAAAAAATACCCAGGCATTCGGGTCGGTTGCACAGTTTTGATTAGAAGCTCTGAGGGTGGATAGTGGCTGGGTGTAGAATTCCATTCCCAAATTCAATTAGTGATTGTATCCTTAATATAATACGCATTTGTGCTACGATACGTGAATACTGTACAGATTTGACGTATGCTTAGTTTCTTGAAAGATTGTGGTGTTTAAATGAAGACCTGGTTACGCTTGGGTCAAATACGGGGTATTAGTAATTAAGGGCAAGAATTAGATTAGATACATGGTTACGGATATGGACCGACGGATTGGCATTGGAGGTACGGAAATGTGCTACATTTGGGAATTAGTTTTAGATTAGATTGATAGAGAGAAGTGGCGTCAAGGGGGAGTAAATTTTTATACTTACGTATGGTCTCTGAGGAAACTATATTAGATTTCTGCTTGTAAATTCATTTATATAGCTTATATCTTTTAAATAAGTTAGTTAGAATAGAAACAAGAGAAAAAAAATTGTGAATGGGTAGAGTGAGATAAAACGGTCAAGTCAGATTAAAAGGGTAAGTATTGTGACTGTATATTATTTAGTTTTAGAGTTAGCACAGGGGACCATCTTATTTTAATTCGTTAATATTGACAAGAATTGAGTGTTATGGTAACAACGGCACAAAGAGAGAAAAGAGAACAATATCAGCAAGCTAACAAACTAAAATTAGCTGCTTGTTCATTCCAGTTAATAATCATATTAGATTAACTTATGAGAGCATAATTGAGAGGATTAAAATTCTGGATCTGATATCGAAAAAGTTTCATTACTATCACACTGAAAAGTACAGCTATATTCGGGAACCTGCTAAATAGAAAGCATGTCACTGAGAAGAGGACCGTAAGTTAGTATTGAAAAAGAGTGTCATATTTGATGTTTTAATTTACTCAGCGAAGCATAATAATAGCGACGATTGAAACATTAAGTATTTCTGGTTGCAAATTTTGAAAAAAATTGTTGAATTTAAATGAAAATGAGAAACAGTTATACTAATTAGATTATATTATAGAATGACCTTAATTCTGTTTTCGATCTATATCTTCAATTTCACTTATCTTCATTTGAGTTTTACTGTGATTATTGAGCTAATACTATCTTATATTACGCTAACAAAATTAGTTTTTCAGCTCGTAACAGGGCCATTTTTTGCTTCCATCTATTTCTATTCTCATTGTGACTGTCTTGATTCTGCTATTGGAATTACTTTACTCTTCAGCTCACCACGCTTACTCCTAATTATGCATATATTTATACCTTCTTTACTCAATATTTATGTCTTGCTTTTATATCCTTCTTTGCTTCAAATATTTATGACCTTCAGATCAGACCTACTTCAGTTTTGCTAAAACCTACCTTCTACATTCCTACTTACATACATTTCACTCATAACCTACCTTCTATACCTACTTACACACTCTTCACTCAAAATCTTCAATCTCAAATTACAACCCTTCCTCTAACATCACCTCACACTAACACCAACGTCGAGGCAACTGGTCGAGGCAAATTCTTGACCCCCACACGACCTCAAATTTTCAACCAACTCGACGAAAAACCAGAGCAAAAATTGTGAAAAATTCTAGTTGTTCTTTACCCCAAAATGACTATTGACCCAGAAAAGTTAGCCAAGTTGCAAAAGGCCACCCCAAAGAAGGTTGGTGGATCCAGAGTTAAGGCCAAGAAGGTTGTCAGATCCGAGCAGGATGACACCAAGTTGGTTGAAGCCTTGCAGAAGTTGAAGGCCACCAAGATCGAAAACGTCGAGGAGGCCAACTTCTTCAGAGAAGACGGTAAGGTCTTGCACTTTGGCAGAGTCGGTGTTCAGGGTGCTGCTGCCCACAACACCTTTGCATTCACTGGTTACCCACAGGAGAAGGACGTTACTCAATTGATTCCTCAAATCTTGCCTCAATTAGGTGCTGAGAACTTGGAGATCTTGAGAAAGTTGGCCGAGCAGATCCAAGCTGGTAAGACCCCAGAAGAATTGACTGCTGCTGCTGAGGCTGCTGCTGCCGGTGGTGACGATGACATCCCAGATTTGATCGACGGCCAGAAGTTTGACGAGGTTGAGTAAGTCAACGTATAATATATACTTTAATGAGTAGTACGCTTGATATTTGTAGAGAAGGGTTGTGTGGAGAGGTTGAGGTGTGAAGTAGAAGTGATTGAGTTGAAGTAAGGACACAAGTCATGTGACTTGTTAGATGATCATGTGACTGGTTTTGAACATTTGGGGAGTGGAGATCACACTATAAGATAAACGGTGATGAGATGAATGGTGATGAGATGAATGGTGATGAGATTAACAAGATTCAGACAAGCAGAAGGATTGTTTTTTTTACTGAGTAGTATTGGTGTGTTGAATAGTGTTGAATGGTATTAAATAGTATGAATGGTAGTATGAATGAAATTATTTATAATTATTTTTTGTTCCTGACTCAGTACCCCATCCTACTACTCACTAAGTTGAAACTCTTATAGCGCACTACATGAAACTCTTGTACCTACTCAAACTACAAAGAATTCATTTAACTATTCCAACTAAAATACCAAACAATCAATCAAATATTTGGCTGCAAACAAATTTTCTCGAATATCCTAGAATATCCAGATTTAGCAACACTCAACACAAAACATAGTATATCATAAAATAGACCGATATATCCCTTCCGAAACATCCATAGTCGTCTTCTCCACCTATAATCTACACCCACCAACACCCTCTCCTACAATACCTATACCTGCACAACTGTCGTGGTCAATTCAGTAAAGCTAACTCACAGCAGGCTTTAAACCCTTTTGCTCACAACAGGCTTGGGTTCGAAACACTAGATTCTCTAGCAAGCATACTGCACTTTAATGTTTCTCCTCTCAATTCAAGGCTTAATTCAAGGCTGAATCAATGCAGCCTCGCACGCCCTGTTCTCGCACCCGTTTTTCACGTTCCATACCTTGCTACTAAGCCCTTTACCCCCGTGCCGATTGTTTAAGGAATTGTCGGGACAAATTTCACCTTACAGCAACTCAGAATTTCCTATTTAAAGCCCTATCCCTGCCTTTAAAATCATCAATTGATCAATGACATTAACTAGACACATCAACGCAGAAACGCTCGAAAACTCTCTTTTGGCTAAGAAAGTCAAGTCGAGATTGAACAACAATGAGCAGTATATTTTCAAGTACGACTCTGAACTGAAGGTTCCAAAATACGAGATTCCTGATGAGTCGTCGAATGGAGATTTGGTTTACCGTTACTTGTCCGAGGAATTGACCTTGGACGGTAACCCTACATTGAACTTGGCTTCGTTTGTCAACACCGAATTGAACGACAACCAGATGCGTCTTGCCACCGACAACATTGTTAAGAACTTGGCTGACAATGACGAGTATCCATCATTGATTGATCTTCAACAGCGTTGTATTTCGATCTTGAGCAATTTATGGCACGCTCCAACCAAGACTGATGCAAACGGTAACAAGGTCACCAACTCGATTGGTACTGCCACGACAGGGTCCTCCGAGGCCATTATGTTGGCGGGATTGGCCTTGAAGAAGAGATGGCAAGAGAAGAGAAAGGCCGAGGGCAAGTCTACTGAAAATCCAAACATTTTGATGGCATCATGTGCCCAGGTTGCTTTGGAGAAATTTGCTCGTTATTTCGATGTTGAGAACAGATTGATCTCCATCACCGAAGAATCAGGCCACTTGATTGATACCTCAAAAATCAAAGAGAATATTGACGAGAACACAATTGGTATTTTTGTGATTTTGGGATCGACCTTCACTGGTGCGTTCGAACCCGTCGAGGAGATTTCTCACTTGTTGGACGAGGTTGAAAAGGAAACTGGTCATGATGTCAGAATTCACGTGGATGGTGCATCTGGTGGTTTTGTAGCTCCATTCACACACCCTGGTCTCAACTGGGATTTTGCTATTCCAAGAGTCCACTCGATCAACACTTCTGGTCACAAGTTTGGCTTGACCTCTGCTGGTCTTGGTTGGGTCATTTGGAAGGAGGCTGATGATTTGCCAAAGAGTTTGAAGTTTTCGTTGGATTACCTTGGTGGTGTTGAGGAGACCTTTGGTTTGAACTTTTCGAGACCAGGTTTCACCGTCATCACTCAATACTACAACTTTTTGACCTTGGGTCGTGAAGGTTACACCAAAATCTACAATTCGTGCATTGCCAATGCCCGTTTGCTCTCCAACTTTTTGGAGAAGACTGGCTACTTTGAGGTTTTGTCTGTGATCCACAAGCCTGTTGCTGACAAGGCAAAGACTTACACCAGAAAGATTGACGACGCTGCCGCAAAGTTTGACAACCAGCAGGATTTTGAGCCGGGCTTACCTGTTGTTGCTTACAGATTGTCCAAGGAGGTTAGAGAAAAGTACGCCGAGATTCCACAGGTGTTGATCTCGCACATGTTGAGAAACAAGGGTTATATCATTCCAAACTACCACTTGCCACCTGATGAGAATGACATTGAGATCTTGCGTGTTGTTGTGAGAGACTCTTTGTCGCTCAACTTGTTGGAGAAGTTGATGAGCGACCATGTCCTGGTTGTCGAGTTGCTTATCAAGTCGTGCCAGACTGTGCGTGATATTGTTAAGCACAGAGGTGAGAGTATTGAGGGTGACCAGAAGATTGTTTATGATTTGTTGGCGCTGATTGCTGCTGCTGAGGGTGGACAAATTTTGCCTGAGGATAAGCCTGAGGAGTATGGTAAGAACAAAAAGAGTTATAGGGGTACTTGTTAAAGAGATACGAGCGTAGCGAGTATAGCCTGACAATAAATATACTTTATGTATACGAGCGTAGCAATTATTGCTTGACAATAAATATACCTTATGTACGAGCAAAGCAAAAATGGTTTAAAAATGGAACAAAAAATAGTGAGTATTAAAAGTATTCATTATTTCGAATGCAGCTGCTTGATTGAAATCTTAAGCAGACTTCCAAATAAAAGAGAAAATATCAGAAAGAAGACTAATGCTTTTCATCACGTTGAACCCTCAATGCGTTATCCACATTGAGAAATTTGGCTGCAAAAAAAACTAAAAAAAAACTAAAAAAAACTGGCACTTTAAGTCGTGATGAAATAGTCGTTTTAATCGTGGTTGGACAAACTCTTCAGAGAATAAAATTAAAGATGAGATAATACAAATAATATTTCTCTATAATCTGTTGAAGGTAGCGAATTATGCGAGTTGGTCTGGAAAGTATCCGTTTCAAGCTACACCCGGAACCCAGACTACTGGAAAGATCCCAGCTTTCAATATCAATTTGGCTGTCTCTTTCACACAAAGAATAGTGAGAGTAGGTTACTTAGTGAACAGACCGTTTCATTGTGATTTTTAGCGGAACAACTGTCTGTATCCAACACCACTTCTTTGATTTCAGCTCCGACTTGGAAGGGGAATGTGATTTAGTCAAACGACTTGAATGTGAGAAAAGGAAGAAATAACGATGGATTGTACAAGACTCTTGACTGTCGTTTGAGAGTTGCGCATGTATTGAACATGGTTTGATTAAAAATAAAAGGTTAATATAACGATTGGACTAAAATAGTTGACTTTGAGTTTGTTAATGTTGTCGGAGATGGGGTATTAATTGTAGACGTATTATTGGTATCTTTATATTAAATTATCTGTAATAATTATTTAAAACGGTTTACTGATTATGGTATAAATTTTTAGCTCCATTAATTGATGGCTGCAAAAAAGGTTAGCATTCCTAAAACTCGAAGCACAGTGAAGCTCACCTGACTAACATTCATCAGGGTAGTCTAGTGGATCTCGAATCTCCACCTCAACATTATCGTAATGATCAACAACCTTCCCATCATCAGACTTTCGACAAACTTCAAAGTATTCATACAAATTCAACATATGTGTTCGCCAAAACAAATCTACCCCAGGTGTTAATTCTGGGGTCTCGTTTTCAAGTATCTTCCTGAGAAACTCAGAGTAACTTGTTTCAAATTGCTTCAAGTCAACTGAATCCAAACCAGCTTTTCTCATCTTCTCAATGAAAGTTTCTTGAGATGCAACAAACTCAAGCAAGTCCTCGCTAGTTTCAAATATTTCAAACATACCTTTGGGTGCTCCTTCTGGTAAATGTACACTGAGATCTATTAAATTCAGGGTACTGTAATGCTTCATAAGTGATCTTTCCATTTTATTAAGCCTCTTTTCTGGCATGCAGTTGACACTCATTGCCTTGTCCAAGCGAAATTTTTCAATGAGAAGAAGCAAGTAGTATTCAGCTTCATACTTAACTGCTGTAGAAAGAGCCTCGCAATCCCGGTCGGGAAACCTTTTGTTGTCCATAATACTAGAATACTTTCTAAGAATTCCAGGTAAAAGAAAATCATGTTTAATATCAGCTTCTAACTTCTTTCTTCGTAATGCCTCTGTAGTGGTCATATAAATCTCTGGGGCACAGCAATTAGTTGTCACTTGAGAAAATTTGTCGTCAACTAAACCTGTATCAAATTCATTGGTATACGATGCATTCGAGATAATAATTTTATGACAAACAGGGCATTTCAAGTCAAATCGGTACTTCAGAGCACAGAAATACTCGGACAAGTCATATTGATGCAAGTCAAATTTGAGTTTTCCAGGACCCTCCGCAAATGGTTTAATTAGTTTAAAGTAGCCTTCTTTTAAATCACCGCTTGGTAAATACTTGAAAGTCTCATCATCAATAGCTTTATCAAGCTCAAATAAGGGAAACGGGTAAAATACAAAATTCATGAACCCAATTCGTGCAAACGCATCATAGAATGATTTCGGTTTTAGCATGAAAGCATGCCAAATCATCACCACATCAAGTGGTGGTAACAAGCTTCTCATAATATCTTTTAAGTAAAAACTTGTAGTGCTAATATTTTCGTACTGTTTCCATTCATTGAGAGACAGGTGAGCATTATCCAGTGAATACAGATTCAAGCAAGTAACAAAGATTATGAAACGGCGAATGGCATTAGTTACGAATGCTTGCCAAATTTTGTGACCTTTATCTTCGCCTTCAAGTATCTGCAGTTTTAGCAACAGGAAAGCCAGAAGTAACTTTAAATGGATAAGTTCTGGTTTTTTACAGTCGTTTGGTTGAATGGAGAGTTCTGGTTTTTTGCAATTTTTTGGCCCTATAGAAAGTTTTGCCAACTTTTTATCAAAGAATTCATCATACCTGAACTCAATCCATTCGTGGCGGTCAACAATAGGATGGTCGCCAAACGAACTGTAGTAGTAGTATCCCGATAACAAATGGGTACACCACATAAAATGAACATCAATCGAAAGGGAAAGTCGTGCTTGTTTTCCTGATTCCATAAGAGATTTCTTGAAAAGAAAATACCTTGAGGAGGCACTATTGAAATGTTTTGATATTGTAAGCGAGGACAACCAATCTTCTTCTATGAATCTTTCATTAAACTCATCCTGTTCTAGAATTGAACTAACCAAATCGTCATGCACTTCAAAAACATCCAATTTATCCCAATACTCATAATAATCTTTAGGTTTGCTAAATATTTTTGATTTTAGCAGCTTCTTATCATGTTCTGCGGTTCTCAAGATAACTTTTCTGGGAGCGTATACGGTTAGGTGAATCAAGTTCATCGAGAGATATTGTCTAAAAAACAGCCGGAATTCAGATTTCTCATTTTTTGCAGCCACCACTAACGGTTCAGTTATAAGCGTGGGAACATTATGCTCCAACTGACTTTTAATTAAGCTATCCATAACAACCACCTCCTCTGACCTCCTAGTTAAGAAAGTTGAATAGTGCTTGAAAACTCCTGGGATTAAAGCGCCTGGTGGGAGGGTCTTCTGAATATCAGCTGCAAATTGTCTTTTCCTCAATTCATCTTGGGTAATGGAGGTAGAGAAATCACATTTGCAAGTTTTCGAAGTGCCTTTGAAGTTTTCATCGATAAACCCGGTATTTGCGTCGTTAGTATAAGGTACATTTTCAAGGATTATGGTATCACACCCTGGGCATCTGACATCAACCAAATACTCAAACATGCTGAAACCAGTTGCAATGTCAAATTGGTGCAAGGTCGACTTTGGATCCAAGTCCACTAAAAAGCTGTGAATAACCTCAAAGTATGCTGTCTTTTTATCTTCCGCCGGGTTATACTCAAAGGTATGATTGTCAATTGCTAAATTGAGTTCAGACAATGGTAAAGGATGCTTTGCAAACTTCAAGAAACCCATTCGAGCAAACGCATCATAGAATGATTTCGGCCAGAGCATATATGAATGCCAAACCATGACAACATCCAATGGTGGTAAGAGTTTTGTGAAGACATTTACCATTTCGTTTCTACCTAAATGGTCTCCTTGCAGTTCTTGTAGGTATATCCCAGTATCGAAATCGGAGGTTGTCGTTGACCTCAAACAGGTTATGAAAATGATGAACCGACGAACAGCATTAGTTACAAATACTTTCCATTTCTTGTCATTGTACAGTGAATCTTTTGAGTCGCCTATTACTCTTTGCTTCATTAACTTGAAAGCAAGAAGTAATTTAAGATGAGCGATGCAATCCGCAGTCAGTGCTGACGTTATGGTATTATCGTGCTCTATTGTACCGTACAAGTGACTTGCGTAGTCCTTTTCGTGGAACGATTTAGCTACCTTTACAAACTCAGGGTCTTCAAGAGACTTCTTGTCCACCAAGGACACCTCTTTCTCGGTGTACGAAGGAAGCGACATAGTTACAATTCGTAAATGAAGAGAAAATTCCTATAGGTCGTTGAAGTGACCATGTTATCTCGTGTTGTAACTGTAACCATTTTGTATGACGTAATTTCTGGGACTGAGAGTACAAGATGTTAAATCCCAATAAGGAATGATATCAAAATGCACCAAAGATGAATTCAAAATGGGCTCCTGCATTCAACTTCAGTGTTTAAGTAATGGCATCATCTACATAAACACTATACCAGCTCTTGTTAAATTAAGAGCCAGAAATATGCTCATCAGGCTTAATTTCCTCCGATAATTCTTTGAATTATTTACTTTAGGTTTTGAACTGAAGATTATCAGCTATTTCTGGTACTACGATGTTAAACATTGAACTAGGAAAGCTTTTATTCACGACGTCAACTTCAAGAGTGCTCTAATGTTAGAGACACATTAGCGTTGAATGACCAAGTTTAACCAGTAGTACATTAAATCTCAGTATTTCTTAAATTTCCAAAGATTTATATATAATCAGCAATAGCAGTATTATTTACTTTAAGGCTTTTATACTGAGTATCTTCCTGAAAACTTGCACTTATACTGAAGACTATTGATTTTAATTTTGTGCTACCGAAATTTGCAGCCAAAGAGTCTTGAACCCTATGATAAAATTGCCAGCACCAGAGTTAGCATCTTAGTATTATATCATAACCTACTTAGAAGAGATCAACTATAGTTTATCTACAATGTAAGATCCAGGAGAATTGTTAAATTTACTCAGCCGTATGATAAAAACAGTATTATTTCATTATTCTAAGTGCTGAATTCGCTGCAGAAGCTAATTTTGAGGAACGTGACTAGATAAATCAAAGGTTGAACTGAGTGAAAAGTATCCAGTTTGCTTATGACATTAATTTTTTGATTGGATGCACAATAGAAAATTAAATTAGTTTGGGGTGTGCTCTTTATTTTAGGCTGCAAATGTTTATGAGAACAGAACAGAACTGGCTTAATAATCAAGACAACGAATTAGCCAGGTCATTGTCTAGGAACACATAAAAGCTGTTCCTGATGATGCTGCATTTTTAAAACCATTCGATTGACTAGTTGTAAGATTATGAGAGACTACAGAGGTAATAGGTTTGTTTTATTACGAATTTCTCCTAAACAACCGCATAATGTAATTTCCATCCACCCAAAGCTATATATTTCCTCTTAATTCCTCTTGGGAAGCATATATTCGAACATAAATACTCGTAAGTTTGGTATTGGTACTTATAATGGTATTCCTAAAGTACTCCTCTTTAAGTACGCATTGTTAATAGTACAATTAAGACAAATTTGTTCGATATTGTGATCGATTAGAATATCGGAAACTTGCATTTGTGAAAGCCTTAACCTGTGAGTTGTGGAAACGCAGCATTTGCAGCCAATCATAAAAAAAATCTCACAATCTATGTCTTTTAGTGTTCCACATAAATTCACTAAAAACAAATTCTTCAACCTACTAACTTACTAGTCCTTTTTTCCCTTTACTGAATCCTCGTTAACTTCTTCATTTACCCATTAATGTTTCACTAGCGTGACACCCTCCACTCTCATTCTCACTCACATAACTAGTTTACAGATTCATGCTCCAAACTACATGGCCGTGTTTGCCCCACAAAACTTCCCGATTCGGCCCAAGTCCGTCCTCCACAAAACCACCACGCAAAGAACATTCCACTCATCGCAAGCCTCAAACTCCCAATCACCTTCCTCAACCCTCCACATTCTCACCCTTAAGCACACTCCCAATTCATTCACATGAATAACTCTCTCTCCCTATAACAGCCACTTCACACTACCCAAAACCTTTCTTCTTACGCCACCACACTGCTAATTTCCGTTTTAGCAACCATTCAAAAAACCCACACCACAATACACGCAAATCCTGAGGGGAGCAACCTTGCAAGAAATGCAAATCCTATAAAACGGTCACGAAGTCTCCCTGAATCAGATCCAAATCAGATCTATTCAAAATGTCTGACAATCAATTCAAAGTAGCCAATGTGGTTTCGCTTGCTCTTTCGGCATACGGTAACATTCGTTACCTAGTTGGCCGTACTTCACCTTTGGGGTCCGATTCGCCTTTCAATGTTGGTGATACGCCATTCTCAGGTAACCTTGTGGTGACCTTGGCCTACTGGGGCGTTTTGTACTTGTTGCAAATTGCCTTCATCAGTCAGGTCTTGTTCCCTAACTTGAATGCTCACTACAATGACTCCACCACTAAGCACGTCAGCCAACACTTTATCATCTTTAACGTGTTTTCCTTCTTGTGGTCCATTTTGTTTGCTAAGAAGTACTTTATTTTGAGTGAGATTGTGCTTATCCTCAACTTGGTTAACATTGCGTCTCTCTACTTCCTCCACAAGACTTACCTGATTAAGCCATTGACCAATTGGATTTACGTTCACTTGAGTGGTGTTGCGCTTCCATTCTCCTGGTTGCTTTATGCCATTTTCTGGAACGGAGCTGTTGTTTTCCACAGCCACAAGTTGTTTGGCCGTATTTTGGCCAACATCTTCATTTGGGACTTCTTGTTGGTACCAGGTGCTTTTGTTGTCTTGTTTGACGATTGGGGAGTTGGTTTGAGTTCTGCTGCCCTTACCTTTGGCTTGGGATTGGGTCAATTGTTCACCAAGGTGTTTGCTCTTCAATGGTTGTTTGCCTTTATTATTAGTGGCTTGTTGTTTGTGTTGTCTGTTGTTGGTGCGGTCAGAGGTGGCTTGTCTGAGAGAAGTGTTGAGGGGGAAACTGCTCCACTTTTGAGTGAAGCTTAGGTGTGACAAGCTCTACTATGATTATTTCTTTATCTAAAATTTGTAGCCTAGATGGTTCATCATAAATTTTAATGTTATAGCATATTAATGTAGGTGAGTTATAGATTGAGTGTACCCTTGAGAGAAGTCGATTGGTATTGTTGAAGACCTGATTGTTTAAGAGTGGAGTATCAGAAAACCTTTTTTTAGACATTTTTGGTTGTAGTTGTCATGGTGCTATACGAATGTTAAACGAACTAAAATTTAAAGTGACCTTCAATGGTGGGGACTTTCTAAGTTGGGTTATTTGTGTACTACACTTTCTATTTTCAGCGTATACTAACTGATTTACTCCATATGTGTAAGCACGTGTGTTTAATTTCAAGTATTGAGAATTTGCAGCCATTTTTGTCTCGCGATAATGTGAGGGTGGGTGCACATTAAAAACCCTGAAAAACCAAACAGTAGAGATCTGTTGGCAATAACATTGCATACACTGAGTGAATCGCATTCGAGTTCGACATCTTAATATATCATTAGAGTATGAAGTCCAAGTTCGAATATTTGAACAAACTGGGTGCTTTTCAAGTTTGGTATCTAAAATAGGTGTTGTTCTAAAATAAACAACACCACTCCCGTGAGCACCATTGGCAAAATTATTCAAGATAGCTTTACAATTCGGCATTAACTGATAAGAGTAACTTTGCTCAAGTATTGTTCTCAAACTGTCATTTTCAGGGAAAGTTCGTTTGGCTGCAAAAAGTCAAATTTCAACTAAATGTTTATTTACGCTATAACTAACTCTTACAATACTGAGCTCCTTATTCTGCTTAATCAGATTCATTCTTATCAAAGAATTTCTTGATTTGAAGCAAACAATCTGGAAACATTTGCATAACAATCCTCGAACTATATCATGAAGAATACTAGATACACAATCTCAATCACTTCTTAATAATAGTAGTAGTGCTATCATAATCAAACGTCACATCCCCCTCCTCAATAACAGTCACCTGCTCGTCCCCAATCTTGAAAAGATAATACCTTCCCAAGTCAAACAAATTAGCATAACAATAAACCGAAGGCCTCAAGCCTGTAAGCAATTCATTTCTCCGTGCAAATTCATCCCAACAAGGAATCTCAATATCTGATTCAATCACAGTGTCGTCCGTTTTTATCCCCATGAAGTTCTTAAAACGGTCAATATCACCTACAATATGCGTCGTTTTACTTCCCAAACATTCAATTCTCTTGATGGTAATAGGTAACTTGTTCAACTCAATCACCCTGATATTATTGTTGTATATGTTCATAAACTCCAATTTGTCCCCAAACTTGAACTCGTCCAACAGTGTGAATTCACAGCTGTCTACAGTTAATTGTGTCAATAAAGGTGGTAATGAAATGGGACCCTTCAAACAGTTTCGAAGTAAATGCAAAATTCGCAAGTTTGACTTGTCCAAATACCCCAAAGGGATTTGCGATAGCGGTGCCGGTCCTAACAAGAGCTCTGTAACAGTAGATGGTATACGTGAGTCCAAAGTTGCCAATTGGCCCCAGGTGAAAAATACAGACTCCGATTGGGGAAGCTTCACCTGACTGGTCTTGGTGAGATTATAACTGGCCAAACGAACTGATTTGGTGTGTACATGTGAGATATCAAGTTTCTTAAACTTGCCAAAGGTTAACTCTAAATGGTCTAGATTTGCCTTTGGAAATTGAATTGTCGAAGGATCTATATTAACGTCAGACAACTCAAAGTAACGTAAATTACTCAACTTACTCAAATTTGTTTTGGAAACCGAAGTAACTCCCGTTCGTAGTTTTAGTCGTTTCAATTTCAATGGGAATTGTAAATGCATATCATCATCAAACACTCCGTCATTAATTTGCGAGATTTCAATACTTCGTACAGTGTCAGGAAAGTGCATATCATCGTTTATAAACCATTCCAGGTTGATGATTTTGAATTCTCTTAGTTTTGATGGGAGGTTGACTTCTGCCCTTGGGGTTTGTTCAATCTCCTTGGTTCTCATCATGAGAAGATCTTGATCTTTAGGGAAATCTTTTATGTAGCACCTTATTAATTCCAATGATCTTAACGAATCGGGGAGTGTTTTGAGGAGGGTCAAATCTGCAAAAGTACAATCTTCATATTTCAAAGAAGTCAAGTTTAAAGAATCAAAGGTTGAACTGATTAGCGAATCCAGAAGTTCTAGGTTTTTGGTTCCTGCTGGTAGTACTAGTTTCTTGCAAGAAACACCTTCAAAACTTTTCAAATTAACCAAATAGGTCAAGTCTAGATCCACATTCGGGTCTCTAACTGTGAGACGTTGCAATGATAGAGGTAGCAGGGAAAGATACTCGCTAGATCCAACTATATCGAGAGCTTTAATTGGGGGCCATACTCCAGTTCCCGAAACACCTTCACTAACATGTAGTTCTTTCAAGCCAGCAGGGAATTCAGCTTCGTCCAAGTTTAACACAGTCCCAAATTTTTGTAAAGTGAGGTTCAGGATGTGGAGCAACCCACCAAACCTCGACATATTTGGCGTTATATTTAAGGGAAATTTCATCTGGATATCACTGACCAACAGAAAAGCGTCTGGATTAGCATCAAGTATGGGAGATATGTCGTCTGGGTAGCAGAATATCACCTTACGTGGACGAAAACAGCTGTGTTTTGCATGTCTAAGGAAATTGCTTGTATTTATGCATTGGATAGGACTAGAAGCATCAAAAGACTCAAATTTATTCATATCGCCTCGTATCTCAACCGTATCGAAAATCGCTCTCAAAGCATGATCTCTCAATAATTGTACATCCAATAGAAAATGTGCATCTTTCACAGGGATGTACTTGAATATCTCAGCAATGATATCATTTGGATATCTTTCTAAAATGCCCAAGGACATTTTTAATGAGATCCGTTTTTATTTTGTTCGATAATTGAGTTTGCAACCGTGATTGAATTAGAAATTTGGTTTGTTACTTAATTTTAGGATTTGGTGGAGAATAGTTTAGATTTGACGGAGTATTTAGTTTTGGTGGAAGATACTTAAGTTTTGGTGGAATGAGTAGTTAGCTATTGGTATTGGCATCTTGTAATACAGAAAGAAACTTAAAAGGTTGAGAATGATCTAGGTTGTGGCGTTTGGTATTCATTCAGAAGTTAGAATGAAAAGAATAATCTTTCCAACATCCTAGTATATAATATAATTGATTCTGTAGAATTTCAAGTTTTATTTACAGTTAGAGAGAGGTTGTTTTAATTCGATAGGCGAAGGTTTTATTGTTTGTAGAGGCTAGTTTTACTTAAAATTGCCAAACGTGCAGAAGGTATGCATTTTTTCTAATTTCGCAGCCAAATGGAAGAATATACAATAGGGTAGTCCGGTTAAGTTTTCACAGCCTATTAATAGATATAAGTGGTTCGATTTAAAGGTAGTTTTTTAATTTAGCTATTTTCTCCTTTCAGTAGCTAGACCAGTTGGATAGAAGAGCTTGTTTAACCAGACTTCCAAATTTCGTTTTAGAAAAAGAGATGTTTGAGAACTAACTCAGAATCTTAAATTGATATGATTTAGAGTAGGTTTGATAGAGGGACTGGCAATATATGAAGTTCTGGTTTGACGGAACCAATTCCTCATTAGGTAGTTTACTGTCCCTAATAAATTAGTACGTTGTAGTCGCAATTCTGTAGTTAAATTCTGTAGTTCAGTATTCTATTCATCGTCAGAATTCATTGATAATAATAGAATGTTCACAAGTAGTAATTCTTCATTTTAACTCCACTAACCTTAAAGAATAGTCCCTAATAACTTCTTTCAGTCTTTCCACCTGTTCATTTCTCATCATATACTCGCTTACTTTAACCAGCCCTCAAAGCTCGCTCACGACTCCCTAGCTCGCCCACGCCTCCTCATATTAACCCCACACTACTCTTTGTGAATAACCCTATTGGGCAAATACAACATGATTTTCAGATCAACCATGTCACATCCGACATTGTCCCACTACATATTAAGATTGTTCCATATACTCGCTAATCTGATATCCGTTTCTAACCGATTCAATCTTACTGTTGGACTTGTTTTCAACTTCTACATTGTAAAGTAAGCTAAAACATTGTAAGTGAACTAAACATTGCGAGGTTGGCATATCATTCTTTTATTTCATTAAAACATTACACTATCAAAATATAACTAGTAGTAAGACTTGTCTTACTCTTTTTTTAGCAATACCATATTTCTCCTCACTGAAGATGAAACTTGGTACAGAACTCGGTATGGACATACAAAACATCACAATCACTCCAGTTTTGCCATCCTCTTCACAAATTCTTGCCTAAGCAACTCCTTATTCTCACCCACCGCAACCGAATTATAAAGTAACAACAGATCATGGTGACTGAGCGATGCATACGTATCCCTCTGTATGGTCCTCATAAACTCTTCTCTCAGCGTATCCGCATCACCTACCCCAACATACTTCGCCTTGAGCCGAACATACTGGTTATGTTCTCTCACCTTGTCGGCCATCGCTGGAAAAAAAAGTCAAATTACCGTTGGAAAACCGTAAGGCAATTGTGCAGCACTAAATTAACTGATGAAATTTGATGCACCCGTTGAATTACATTTGATTAAAGGGTCGCACTATGGGTGAGGGAGTAGATTATATATATATTTGTATGTAGATATATAGACTAGACACTCCCCACACTCCCATACAACACAAGACCGTTCAGTTCCATCTTCTCCGTATTGCTTCTTGGCTCATCCATCGTAAACATCAAGTGGGGTCATCATTCACAATACCAACCTTACATAATCACCCCAACTATTAATTTAAGGACCAAAATTTAACAAAAAACTCCAGGCAACATGTCAGAAAGTAATAAAAGAGGGTCTGTCGGATCGACAGTTTATGACGGCAAGATCACATACAACAAGCCCAAGCAAGAAGACGTACAGTACAACATTAACGATCTCTTACAAGATCAAGATAACGCCAGCATAGAGATTTACAAGATGTACAAGCACAAGAACTACCTCCCACACAACCAGCGGATCCTGAACATCGCATGGAGGATCCAGAACCGCAAGCTTGTGAGTCCAGCGAGGGTGACGAAACCCAAACGTAAGGTGGAAGATCCAACGCTTGACGAGTTTGACTATGTTGCGCATATTAGGCGGATCAGCCAGGAAGAGTACAAGACCAAGAGTGAGGAAACCCTGCAGACACAATTTTCACCAACACTGATGGCGTCGACGTCGACGTCAACACAGGGGAAGGCGGTGGTGACAGCACCACCAGCGACAAACACCGCAAGGGAAGAGAACTTTTTGTCGTCGTATATCAACTCGCTTGAACTGACACTTAAGAAAGTTCCTGTTCCGGTACCAGAGACGGTTGCCCCGGTACAACTTCCAACCCCGGCACAACCGAAAAAGGCATTACAGTGTACCAACTGTCAGACACGGACGACACCGTTATGGCGAAAATCCAACAATGGCGACTTGTTGTGCAACGCGTGCGGGTTGTTTTACAAGTTGCATGGAGTGTTGCGGCCGTTGAATAGACAGACGGATAGAGCGATACTGAATACGAATGTGAGTTTATTTAATGGCATCAATAAGAGTCCAGAAGCACCAAAGATCCAACCTTTGGAGAGTTTGAATGAGGTTGATATGGCACTGGATACATTTTTCCAACCTGAGCAGAATAATATTGATGAGATTGATAAGTTGATTAACATGAATTTGTTCCAGACGGAAAAGTACGACTTTGAGAGTCCAGGCATGGGAGGCATAAACGATGAGATATTGTTGAGTGAGAGCGATGCTTTATTTGGGAATAACATGAATAGTGAAGAGTGGAATTGGTTTGATTTGAATGCATAATGATGAATAAATGAGTGAGAGAATGGTATAGTATTGTAGCAAGAGAATAATCAAAAGTTTTAAATGGAGTATGATGTAAAATAAAATGACTCAGCCTTTGGAAATTTTAAACCTATTAAGAATCTTTTGGTAAGGCCGTTTTGTGAATCTGAATGTAAATAACTATTTATTTACAATCGCCTACTAACGTATTCTAATGAAAGGGATAATCCTTCAATTTTGTAGCGAAATCATGAAATCAGATGATTCAATCTAATTGAAGACCCTTTGATCTATGTCGTAAATTGCTCGAGAAATTTCCCAAATGATCGAGTTAATAAACCTTTCACATTCTCATCTCATCCTACAATTGAAGTATTCGCAAGTACTGTTGACATTGTATATCTACAATACAAGTGTAGATTAACTGATTCTTAACACTAATCAGTTCACTTGAGCTGAATTTTGATCTATAGTGCTTCCATTACGTTACAGGTAGTTCAATGTAAACGTTATATGTTAACTGGCTATTTACGAATAGATATTCTTAGCATGTCAACCAATTCGAAACAACCAAGTATATTACACATTAATTTGTATCCCATCACTTTCTCCAATCTAATATATTTTTTGCACCACCAAGATTATGTCTATATGGCACTTTAAAAATTATCATACTATTACGACTCCATATTTCCCGACTTGAACATGAATACCTCACTTGCTTGCCAACAACCAAACCTTAAATGCTTAGCATACCTACCCTCGCATCCCAAGACCTTTAATTTAAAATCTTGGAAGCCACCTAAAATCATAATCAAATGATCTACATGCCAACCATGCACCTTCAACATCGCTAAAACAGAACACAAATCAACCAAACAGGTACTCATCTCAACTAATAAGTAATACTGCCTCCTCTGTCAAATACACCCTCATCAGCACCTCCTGCACCACCTCTAATATCAACCTAAACGATCCTAACATTCCGCTCTTTGGACTCGCACCCTTGTGCGATTCTACACCCTTCCTACTGGAATAGTCCGAGCGAACTACTCGTATGTTTCTTTAGTCCGTTACGAGGATCCGCTGATTCTGCAAACGTGGTAACAAATACCGCCAACACCTATTTTTTGCACCCAATCTGCGTTTCTTGTCTAAAACAGCGTGCATTGTGATAAAGTTTATTTGGATTCGTTAATGTAAGGGTTGTGGCTCTGGGATTATTTTTATTTACGAATAAGGATGGGGAGTTCAGGTGCCAGGGTAGTATAGCAGTGATAATGTTCGGTAATGATTAGTTAAGTTTTTAATTCAGGGAAACCTACAATATAATCTACAATGGAGGTACAACAGTGCGTTTTATTGGAATGTGGGGCTTGAGAATTGTGAATTCCACTGCACGGTGTACTTTGGAGCGAAGCATACCAGAACAGAACTCTTGGACTGACTGAGGTGGATTTTTCTGGAAACCGATTAAATGCCGGATTTGGCATTTGCAGCCAAAAAATGACAGAACTTAATTGGGTTAATTAACCACGGTGTGGTTATAATGAGTTAATTAATCTAAAAACCACGGTGTGGATTATAATTGGTTAATTGGGATGGTTCTGATAAAGGGTTAATTAATCTGAGATTGTACTCTTGAAACGTTAATTACTCTAGGAAGGGTTAACCACAATAAGCTAATTTAAGAGACTAGAGTAAGGTAGATATACTAAAAACCACTAGGGGATCAAAATAAGTTAAACCTTCTAAAACCACCGTGTTGATCTAAACGAGTTAAATATTCTAAAAAGCACCGTATTTGCGCCATTAGTATTCTAAAGTTACTGTGTTTCTGGATATATAAGTTGATTGACAAAGTACTTTAATTAGAGCACTCAAACCTAAAGTTTAATCATCCATATTGAATCAAGCTGTCATTTTTACTACCCCATTCTATTCATAATTTACACCGTACTCATAAAATCATATAATAATAAAATCATATACTTCCTACTCATAAACTGTCATGCCCCCGGCATACTTTTCATCTTAAACCGCTATCTTTTGGAAACCAGGAACCTAATACTCAACAACCTGCTTACCCAGAGACTTCATCAATCCAATGAAACTCTCCAAGCTTCCATCCCACTTCACATTGGAAATAGTTGGAATACTGATCTTCTTCTCAGCATACAACTTGGAGACCTGTCTCAAAGTCTCAGACTTACCCTCAGGGTTAACTCTCATGTTGTACGAAAGCCAGTAAGGAATGGTGGTGATGTTCTTGAACAATTGGTCAATAAGAGAGTACTTGAGAACATAGTCACCTGAAATAGCACCATAGGTAATCAAAGTACCGCTGTGACTCAAGGCCGAAACAAGTTGAGCAACAGTTGGACCACCAACAGCATTGATGGCAATTCTGAAACGACCATTGCCAGAAAGTTCAGGCAACTTCTTGACAAAGTCAGCAGCCATGAACTCCGACTCAGTAACAACCTTGGTAGCACCGAATTCGTATAATTCGGCAACCTCCTTTTCGGACTTTCCATCACGGATAATCAGCAAAGTCTTGATACCAGCATCCTTTGCAATCTGGGTAACGTACTGAGCAACCTGGGAGTTACCAGCATTCTGGATAATCCAGTCACCTTCTTTCCAGTCCTTGACATAGTCGTGGATCATCTGGTAAGCAGATGGTGGGTTAACAGCAAGAGTAGCGGCCTCGTCAACAGACAAGGCAGCGTCGACCTTGAAGAACTTTCTTGCCTTGGTGTCGACCAAAGCGTACAGTCTCCAAGTACCGAAACTGGTACCTTCAGGCAAAACCCTGTCACCCACGGAGTAATCAGACACGGCTGAACCTACATGGACAACCTCGAAAACACCTTCGTTACCACCAACATAAATCTCAGCACCACCAGTGTTGTCCAACTTTTGCAACCAAGGCTCGTTTGGGTAAACACCAGTAATCAGAACAATATCAGAAGGGTTAATTGGCGAACCCAAGGTGCGCAACACCATCTGGGTTGGTTCCAACTTGGTCTCGTCAATGGAGAATGGGGTCAGTTTGAGGACCTGGGCGAGGTCACCTCTTTTGTCGAATGTAATTGCGTTTCCTGTAATCATGATTGAGTTTTGTTTATGTTTGATATGTTAGATTTAGACAATTACGGATCTTTTATAGTGGGGAAACAAGATCTACAAGAGATGAGCAGGGCTGAGCGGCGATATGCTTGCTGCATTCTGGAAAATTCGATATCCTGATCGGCGAGTCGGTCGTAAAAAACTCCACCTACCGGCTTCGGAATTTTTCAAGATCCGAAAGATTTTTCTTTTGATTATTCATTTGACAGAATGATTTGACGGTTTTGTTTGATTTGACGTGGAGGGTGGCGTTGGAGTTAGGGGAGTTAGACGGAGTATGTTTCAGTTGAAGGCAAACCGAATGGTCCGTGCACGTGAGCACCAAATTTCAATCAAGAGGCTTTGTTTGTCAAGAGTGTTGATGAGATGAGGAAGCGAATGAGAATCAGATACTTTTACAAGACACTACACCACAGTTCACATCTGCTACACCAATATATTCACTACACCATCTAGCGTAGACTCACTAGGTTCGTCGTTTTCTACATGTAGGCTTTTACGGCCTATTGCAGCCCATTGCGAAAAAGTGCACAGAGTGTCCATTTGTAGAAGAGATGAGAAAAGAATGTATCCGAAGGTTTTCATTTTTGAACTTGCATATTTTAATTTTCACTCACATTAAATATAATTCTCATATCATTAACCATAATTCTCATAACTCTCATTACTCTCATTACTCTCATTAACTCTCATTAATTGTAATTCTCATTAATTTTCACTCATATAATCTCTGGAGTCTAATTTTTTATTGAATTTCCATTATTCTTGAGAATTCCATTAATTTCAATATCGCTTAACTACCGCCCATGCCCGCCCCAAAGAATAAACTCGCAGATTCTCTCACAACGCTCGCGCCTTCCGCGCTCATCACGGTCGCGCCCACGCCCACCACGGTCGCGCCACGGTTCGAGCCCCAGGCACCACCTGCCAAACCGTCAAGCGCCCTTCCCTACCACCTTATCACACCCTCCCTACTCTACCGTCCCTACATACAAAACCCAAATCCATCCAACGCACTACCCGTTTTACTCATTCCTTTGTGCTTCAATTACACCCAAACCTTTGTGATGCATACGATTTGTGCTGCATTCCATTAGTGTGGCAGATCAGTTAACGAGCGAAGGTTTCAGGAACACCAGATGCGTGATCCGCAGCACAAGCATACCTTGCTAGGGTGTTGTTGGCCAAGCTCAACACCATTGCTGGCTATCTGGTTGCAAAATGCATGCACCTGTATACTCCACACTCAAAGCCACATAGTTATCTACATCTGATTTCATAAATAACATAAATTACAAACTGCTTAATATAGTGCCACCATACACTTGGTGTGCCCCATTACATCAGCTAATCTCTCGCTCCCCTTGCTAGAGAGTCCCGAGAGGTCCCAAAAGACTCCAGAACCCCCCTCCCAGTATTCCACCCCCAACTACAATTCCATCCATCTCCAACGTGTACTTATTAATAACTAATAACCCCCTGCACATACAAAAGAAACCCAACACAAATATAATTTCAGAAATTTGCTGCATCGTTTACGATGTTTTGAACAACACCCAAAGCGGGCATCGGATAAGCTTCTGCGAACCAAAGGGTTCGAGCAGTCTTGGGTAACTGAATCACCGGTTTAGGAGCGAGGTGGCGGGTGCGCTAGAGTGGGAAAGGAGTGACATCTGGAGGATTTCAGGGTCTGCCTATTCTCGCTTACCGGTACCACAGCTGCCAAACACTGGCACCCAGCACCGCTTACACAATCATCCCGGAATGCATTGTTCACTGGGCTAATTCTTTTTTTGTTGCTAATCCACCTTATTTATTTACCATCCCTGCCGCCATTTTTAGAAACTTTTATGTCCTCAGTTTTTTCGTTTGCAGTACGAAAAGTTTTTATTAAAGCCTGAGGTTCTTTTAGAATTATACTGTCATGGGTCTCTTGGCTAGATTAAAGTCGGAGAAGGCAAACGATAGAATGATGAAGGAGCGGACTGGCGTGGCTGCTGACAACAAGAGCCACGTCCTGAAGTTACTGTTGAGTGGAAGTGATGTTCTGGCGGGTTCCGATCTGCTGTACACTCTGAACGAGCTGCACAATTATAAGGACAAGAGGAGGACGGTTTTAGGGTTTTTCGGAAACCAGAGAAGCGGCCTGGTGAGTGACTTTAGCTTTCCCAGGTCCAAGACCGCACTGAGCGGGTTGGCAGCGAATGGCCTGAGTGGTCAGAATCTGAATGGTCAGAGCACACAAAATGGCCAGCCTAACAAAAAAGATCAGACTCAAAATGGATTGACCCCAAACCCCTTAACACACACCCTCTCCCACTCCAATTCCACCTTGACCAATCAATCGGTGTCTAAACCTTACAAGTCGAAGTTGGCTCCTCCGCAGCCATCGGTATTTAAAAACCAGACTTCTTCTTCGCCCAGTAACACTCTCCCACCGCTTGATTTTGAAGAGCCATTTTCCCTTGATCCACTCTCGAGAAAGGGCAGCAGTCTCGATCCGGGATCGAGAAGTGGGGGTAGTCTCAAGAGTTTTGGGTCTGCGCGCCCTGCGCGCCCTCAGCCAAAAACTACGGCACTTCCTCAAGTACCTCCAAAAACTTTGCACTCGCCAATGAACGAGACAATTGTTTTGGACAAATTGTACACAGGCTCCATCGCACTGGCAGACACCTTGCGCAAGCAGGACGAGCGCGTGCTGCCCGACTTTGGCGACCTTCTGAAAAATTTCACACCACAAGAGCTGTTAATCACGCCACGTGATCTGCCCACTGCGAAGACCTCGGCGCAGACCTTGGAGGCGGACGACCATTCTTTTGCAACTCCTCCAATGTCGCCAAAGAAGGAAAAGAAACCTAGCAAGGCCGCCGCAAAGGCAGCCGCTATTGGTGCTTCGATGGCTGCAGAGGCCGCTCTGGAGTTACCTCCTAGAAAGAAACCTCAAGCAAAGGAAAATGCATTTCGTAAAGCGCCAGAGACTTTTAGTGCCCAGGATTCAACATTTGGTTCTGATTTTGCTGACTCCACATTAGGCGACATCAATACTCTGGGTGAAGGTTTCCGTTCGCTCGCTCCATCCCGTCCTGAAACCGGCACCACCACCATCTCCACTGCAAAGGAAGAGACTGACGCAAAGCAGTCTTTCTATGGTGTTCAACCGGGCTTCCCTTTTGCAAAGGAGAAGAAGAAATCCGAATCCGAGTCTGAGTTCACTGATTCCTCTGAATACGACCTGTCGGGCTCATCCGACGAAGAGGACTCGGAGGACGAGAGAAGAAACAAGCAAAAACAGTACTATGAGAAGTGGAGACAGTACTATGCGCAAATTGCGCAACAGAGACAGTTGCAGGAGCAGCAGATGCAGATGCAAATGCAAATGCAGCAGCAAATGTACATGGGAAGAGGATTTCCTCAACAAATGGGCCAAATGGGTCAAATGGGCCAAATGGGCCAGATGAACCAAATGGGTGGTCAAATGGGCATGCAAGGTATGAACTTGAACATGATGAATCCAATGCAGTTGCAACAATTGCAAATGCAATTACAGCAGATGCAGCAGATGAACCCATACTTGTTCCAGCAACCAGCTGAAGAACCTGCAGCTACCGCTGTTCCTGTTGAAAATGGCTCCCCCGTAGACGAGTACCTCCAGGACTACAAGCAAACAATGGCTGCCCTTGAAGACGACAGTTCGCCATCGCGTCACTTGACAATCAAGTCGAACAGGTTTTCACTGGTTCCTTCGGTTACAATGAACAAGATTCCAGCCAGTCAGCTGCGTCGTACGCTGATGGCTGGTCGTATTCCACTGACCTTCGACTTGAAGGCCAAGGCGTTTGACGACACTAATAACAGCGATGAAGACGAAAAGGCACGCCCTGCTTCGGCGCTCCCAACGTCTTCGAACGTCAACTTTGGTCTTTCTGACTTGACCATTGAAGGAAAGTCCCGCGGTCGCCTGGAGTTTGGCAAGAACGCATCCTCAGAGGCCAAGGAA
Organism: Kodamaea laetipori; assembly: GCA_030558845.1. Lineage (NCBI taxonomy): Eukaryota > Fungi > Ascomycota > Pichiomycetes > Serinales > Debaryomycetaceae > Kodamaea > Kodamaea laetipori. The sequence continues at coordinate 43,340 of JAKTQN010000015.1, forward strand.
ACCCTCAAGGAAATTGAACAATTGCCTACGCCCAACTCTACAACTGAGTCTTTGCAACGTCACGGCTCCACCGGCTCGAACTCGTCGTACAACTCGATCCAAAGCGACAACTCGAGCAAGTTCAAAGTGACGTCTGCAGCAGAGCGCAGTGAACGCATGAGCATGTTGGCCGACACCAAGAAGAAGCGTGGTCCTCTGCCAGAGGAAAAGCGTGGGTCTCGTACTCTGAGCCCCTCCAAGCAGCGCGGAAAGAAAAAGGACCGCAAGCCACCAGCATTGAGACTGGTGTCGCTGGTGAGCTCCTTCCACGACCCTAGGTACCTGTTTGTAGACTCTCCAGGCACGCCGCAATTGACTCCGCAGTTGACATCGGGACAATTCTCGATGAACATGACGCCACAGATGACTGGCGGCGAGTTCTACGCGCAGCCAATGATGAACTACAGTGGTTCGAGCGCAGCAGACTTTGCAAGCCCACGCAGCAGGCAGAGTATGGTGCCGGACATGGGCCGCAACAGCATGTTTATGGGATACGATGCCCTTAAGAGGCTGCTGATGCCACCTCAACTGCAACGCACAATTCCAGTGCCAAAGGTGCACGATGCGACTATCAGCAAGAAGATCGAGGACTTTGTAGAATTGCGCAAGATTATCGCATCTGGCAACAAATCGGTCGAGTACCGTTTGAAGTGGCTCAAGATGTTGGTGGCGGCAACAAACTACAAGTTGTACGCATACATGAACATCAAGGGAGAGGGCGTTTCTCCAGAGCAAGTGGCCCACAACAAGAGTCTCTTTGTAAAGTCTCTGGTGACACACATGCTCAAGTTGTTGAAGGAGTGCGAAAACGGTAAGTTGGAGGACTTGAACGTTAAGCATGAGGTGTACTACATTTACGCGTGTTTGTTGAAGAACGACTACGTCACGTTGTACAACCAGGACTTTGGTATCAAGAAGGACGCCGATACAGCAGCAGAGTATTTTGAACGCTGCATAGAGTTGAACCCTAACGACTTCCGCACCATGTACAAATTAGGTGACTTGTATGAATATGAGTACGAGGGCGAATTTGAGAAGGCCTTATGGTATTATAAAAAGGCTGCAAAGGGTTACAACCGTGCCATCTACAAGGTGGCAGTTCTCTACCTCAATGTACCAGCGATTCGTTCCATCAAATTCTTCAGATACTTGCGTGATTTGGCCAGCATCGACCCACAAGATATTGAGTTAGACGACGAAGACAAGGAGGAACTCGAAGAGGTGATTGGGTTGGCGCTGTACCAACTCGGAAAGATCTACGAAGGTATCTACCCTGGTGACCTCACTGCCGACGATGAATTTATCAAGGAAGCGCTTGACTTGGCACCAGTCAACTACGCCAAGGCACTTACCTACTATAACAAGGCCGCCAAGTTGGACTGTTTGCTTGCACAAGTCAAGTTGGGCAGTATCTACGAGTATGGAGAGTTGAACAGACCCAGCAACGCCAACAAGTCGATCCAATGGTACTTGAAGGCGCTGGCGTCGCCCTTACCTTTCAGAAGACACCCTGACGCCATGTTGGGATTGAGCAGATGGAACATGCATGGTTCTGGCGGACAACTGAAGCACATTCCTCAACCACACCCTGAGAAGGCTGTTATGTGGTGTGATCGCGCAATCAAAGAATTTGGTTCTGCGGACGCCATGTATCACATGGGGGAGATGTGCGAACTTGGGTGTGCTCAGGGTGATCCGTTCCTGTGGTACTCGAAGGCATACGAGTTGGGGCACCAGGCGGCGGCCGACAAGTTGGGTTACTAGTGAACATTGATTTCGCATAAAAATTGTTTGAACCGAGCATAGCATAGCATGAGTGAGCATGATTCAGTGATTAGTTACTGATGTTTATTTAATATTTAATACATAATTTGACGAACATGAGAAACCCATGAAGTGGGTATACTAGAGAGATCTGCTAAATTCTGGAGAATTTTAAACACGTAAATTGTAGAAGATTGATGAGCCTAATGAATTTGAGAAGAGAGTGCAAATTTTGCACTCATTTCAAGTATTTCCTCACCTCCAATTAACCCCGAATACCACTCACCAGCCCAATCACCATGCCCGTGTGTTGCTTTGTGAATTCGAGTATTGTTACCGTTTCAGGAACAATAAACCATAGCCACCCTCCACGCTCAAAATCCATTCTGATCCCTTCCGGTTAAGTCAAGTTCAGGGCTATCAACGGTTGTATAATCGCACATCTGGCGGGGTACGTTAAACCAGGTCTAAAATTTCCTATTTAGAACACAATGATTGCAAAAAAGGTGAGCTGGCTGAAACGCATAAACGGAACAAACATAAGCTGCAGGGCGGCGCCTCGTAAATTCACCCGCCTACTGGTCCCTAGATGTGGATCGCTCTGTTTCCATTGCATCCCATTTGGGGTTTTTCCATTGTACTATTCTTCTGTTGTCAATTGTACCACTGCTATAGTTTTGTTCTTAAATTCATTGTGCGGCTTCTTTGGGTTAGTTAGGTGCGTTGACAGGAGGTTCATTCTTTTGGTCTTGTTCCATCTATGTGGCACTGTCGTGGAACTGGGAATTGTCGGTCGGCAAAGGTTAGGAGATGGAATATGCATGATCGATGCAGGACTATGCAGAGAAGAATTGGCGTAAGTTGTCAGTGTAATTAGACGTGTGAATATAATTGGTGTTGAACGTTTGTTTAGGTGAAATTTATATCGTCAGGTGGTTTTAGATTGGGTGCATTAAAGGATTAGTTGCTGTGTGCTTCTTCTGAACTATCGTTAATGTCCCTGGCCAAATTGATTAATAGAGTGTTCTTAGTGTATTTCATGTTAAGAGTCAACAAATGGTCAACTTTTAACCTCCCCGTAGTATTTCATTAAGCGAGTTCTATCCTCGGCATTCACAATGAGTTTTAGACTACTCAATTAGATTTTCATCCACTTTACAAACGTACCTTTGCACTTCCTGACTCACAGTTTTACTATTTTTATTGGTTTGTATTACTAGTACTCACGCAAAATAAAAAACCTCTTTAATCTAACAACACTTCGCATTGTTCCTCCTCCTTTGGAGTGTACTTTGTCCATAACAGTGCAAGGAAGTTTTATAAGTCAAAAATCTATTTTTGCTATTGCTGCAAATTTAGACTTACCGTTCTGTGTCAACCTTTCTATAAATATACATGAACTTGTGTTTCCTGATGTTAGCTTTGAATAGCTAGTCGTCAAAGGTTTGATTTCGTGAATCCAACACCTTCTTAACTCTTTGGCTTTGAAAGGATAATTGAGCTGTCAAAAGTATTCGTCCAATATGAACTTTTTGAACTTTTCTGTTTTAAAGTACATACAGGTTCTCCCAGGGTGAAGAGTGTAATTAACAAGCTTTAAATGATAATTAAAACAAGAGAACCAACCTCTGGGTTGTCTCTTCAATCAATCTTGGTACTTGCACAGTGATTTACAGGACTGGTAAAATACCCCAAAGTGTGCGTTAAGAATCAAGCCTCAGTGTATAGTATAAGGCTGTGTGATACCTAACTAACTACACTTCAAATCTGTCAACACTCACTCATATCTACTTGCATATTGGTAATTCGCAAGCACTACAATTTAAACTTCCCTTTAGAGCTACCGCATTTACTGTTGATTCGATACTAGACCAAAAAATTAGGTTGAAGGACTAGATTCACAACCAGTGATTATTGATCATTTCCAATGAGATCACTTGGAAATGAAAGTATGCTTAGATCGCAAGTGAATAAACTAATACCTGATGTTGTCTAACGTTCAGAAACCCATTTAGGAAAATCATATGTGAAGTTTCTTATCGAGATCAGATAAGAACCATACATGTGAGAATTGACAGAAATTAGTCCACTTTTATCAGGAACTACAATCTTAACGTATCCAAAAAATAAAAACTTCCTTTAGAGTTTAGGAGGATCACAGTAAAGGTTTAGATCAGAGCAAAGTTCTTGGTACATGAAATAGAATCGGTTAATTGAGGAGTGATTGACCGGATAAAACCAATAAATAAAACAAACAATACCATTTTAGAATAGTCCCAAAACTTTTGAGTAGATCCTTCATTAAAGAAGGTTCCTCCGGTAACCTCTTTATTAAAGCCATGTGTGTCATTGACTTTAATAAAGAAAGCTAATTAAACTAAATCTTAAATCTAGTTCGAGACTTCTTGTGATTTTACATAGAGATCTCACCAGACTTAGTTATTCCAATCTATAGTGGAAAAGTTGGTAGAAAGCTACTGTAAGATCTTCTCGTTAAGAGCATTCATTGATCCCTTGGGAAAAAGGTATTCTAATATGGCCACCTTTTGCGATTCATTGGTTACAAGATCGAGGATCAGGATGATCTTTTCGGACCACTTTCTAGCGGAGGATTATTCAGGAATTAATTGAACATAAACTATAAGAAGGTCAGCTAATCAAAGTCTTCTAGAAAATTAACCAAGGACATTAAATGGTGTAATTACAAAATTGTGATCCAAATAATTTACAGCAATTTAATACTGTTAGTGTTCAAAATCCTTGATTTATAAGGGAATGCTTCAGTAGTAAATAATAAGAGCTACACTATGTACGCTAACCTGGTTACTACTAGAAGAATGTTGTCTAATCAATTTCTAGTAACCCAAATGATAAACGGGCCTAATGGACATCAAATTGCTATTATTGAGATATAATAATACCTAAGAATGAAGGAAAGAGACAAATACCCCACCACACTTACTCACACTTTATTCAAACAATAACCCATCCAATCATCACACCTCATCTTAAAGTTGTCCCTTTTAGCCAATAATCTTTGTACGCCATCCCATCACATGATCATATCTAGATCAAATCTATTTTAATAGATAAGAACAACACTACATGAGTGAACCCCAAACCATCAATAAAGACAGTAGACGCAAGTCGATTGCGTTGCTTACCCGACCGCCCATGTCGCTGCTGCCCATGAGTTCGCGTCTCAGTTCTTATTCGGCACTGCCGTATACAGGGTCCCCCCATGGTCAATCTCAGTTTTTGCGCAAGAATTCAAACGAAGAGGAGGCAATTGAATCAGAAGACGAGGCCCACGAGGAAGAGGACGACAGATCCAAGTTCTTGGAGCAGGTTTCCAGGCACTTACCAGAGTTGAGTAGTGAAGGTGCAGATATCACCCGTGATTTGGCCAGGTTGAGTCAACCTAGTGTTCTTCGTAGACTGCACAGTTTCTCGCTGTTACCGCTGTTTGAGAGAAGGGGGTCTACTGCAAGCTCGCTCAATGTTCCAGGAGGGTTCCGTCGAGAGTTTATCGTGTCGAAGAAACGCAAACCCAACTTCTTGACGGCCAATTTCGTTGAGTTTTTGAGTATTTATGGACATTTCGCAGGTGAAAACTTGGAGGATGATGAGGATATTGCGTGTCACTACAGAGCAGTAACTCCTAAACTCGATGAGTCTTTACTTCTATTGGATAATGAGGAAAACCATAATTATGTTAACAGAAACGGGACTGCCACCGACAAAAAGGCGTACTTTTTATTGCTCAAGGCATTTGTGGGAACAGGAGTTTTGTTTCTCCCCAAGGCATTTTCCAACGGTGGGCTTTTGTTTTCAGTGATCACCTTGCTGTTTTTTGGTTTCTTGTCGTACTGGTGTTACTTAATCTTGGTGTACACCAAGGTCAAAACTAGAGTCCTGAGTTTCGCAGATATCGGTTTCAAATTATACGGCAGATGGTTACAGCAATTGATTTTGACTTCGATTGTTGTTTCTCAGATCGGATTTGTCGCCGCGTATATCGTGTTTACCGGTGAAAACTTGAAAGCCTTTGTTGCAAATGTCTCCGGGTACGATTATCCTAAACACTGGTATATATTGATCCAGCTTGTTTTGTTGACTCCACTTTCTCTCATTAGAGATATCACCAGACTCTCATTACTGTCTGTGGTGGCCAACTTATTGATTCTCATTGGGTTAGTGACAATCCTCTACTTTTTGCTCTTCGAATGGTTGGTTGCAAACTCGGGCAGCTTGGGTTCTGAAATCGAGTACTACTTCAATAAAACAGAGTTTTCTGTTTTCATTGGTGTTGCTATTTTTGCTTTCGAAGGAATTGGTCTTATTATTCCAATCCAAGAATCAATGATTTATCCTAACCATTTCCCAAGAGTGTTGGCCAAGGTCATAAGTACAATTTCCATGATATTCATTGGAATGGGTACCTTAGGCTACATCACCTATGGGTCGAATGTTAAAACGGTTCTTTTGCTCAATCTCCCACAAGACTCTCCGTTTGTGATCATGATCCAATTACTCTATTCTATTGCGATTTTGTTGTCGACTCCGCTCCAGTTGTTCCCTGCAATCAGACTTGTAGAGTCCAAGTTGTTCAGCAAAACCGGCAAAACTTCAAGGTCCACCAAATGGCTCAAGAATCTCTTTAGGTTTGCATTTGTCTTGGTCACCACCGTGATTGCCATTTTTGGGGGTAAGAACTTGGATAGGTTTGTTTCATTTGTTGGGTGTTTTGCATGTATTCCGTTGGTGTACATGTATCCACCAGTTTTACACTTGAAGTCGTGTTGTCAACTTCATGAGGGATTACTGGATGAGGAATATAGAAAGAGATGGTGGTTGGGTAAGGTTAATTATGTTTTGCTTATTATAGGAGGATGTGCTTTGGTATACACTACTTATGATATTTTAAGTGGTTAGCCAGTGTCTTATTTGACTTAAGATACCCAAATGTGTTTCGTTCACTTAGTGACAGATGTGCTTTTTCTAAGTGCCATTAGTTGTGTTGTCCCAAATATGCTTAAACATTGACCATAAAAAATTAGATCATGAAGAATATACACCATTACATATTCCTGAAAGTAACTTGGTTAGTCTAACTAATTGACCATCCTAAATCCTCAGAGTATACAATAACCTACATTCAAATCTTATCATGTTTTACTCAAAATTTATTAATCAGAAAGCAAATTGGTAATATATACTCTAGCATCATGTACTTGTTTCTGTAAGCTAATCTTAGACTCAGTAATCAAGTTTCCTCCAATTCTCTTATATTCCTGATAATCACCCTGCAATTCAATTCTCTTTGAGTGCACTGAAGGCACAGTTTCAGCCTCCCAGTTGGAATAACTCTTCACCAAAGTGCCGTAAGTACGTGGCATAAAGTATGAAGTAGATGCCGCACCCACAATAGTAGGAACAGCAAATCTCACTGGAAACAGTCTGTTTCTAGCCCAGATTGAACCAGTCAACGACAAAGTCAAGATATAGATTATGTTAGGCAACACCGGTTCCTTGATGGTCTCACGAACCAGGTGCGAAACCGATTGCAACTCGTTGTCTGCTGCTGACTTGGCGGTCGACAACTCGGTTTCGGCCAATGCTAACTTGTCATGAACTGCCAACCTGAATTTGTTGACATAATGTTCCAAGTATGGAGTTGTTCTGATACCCATACCTTGAATGAACAGGATATTACCATGAGAAGACTCCTGTTCTTTTAATTCATCGGAGATCTGTGTGCTTGGGGTTCCTGGTTTGGTTACCAACGCATCGTCGGTTTCGTAGAATGATCTGCCCATGTTGAAGATGCTATTGGATGAAATTTGGTGAAAAGTGTTTTGTGCAGGGATAATTTTTTGGTTGAATGAGAGATTAGAGAGTGGGTATAGTAGTGATTATGAGTCAGTGATTACAGGTTGTGTGACTCGAGGGTGTTAGTAAGGGTGTAAGGGTGTAAGAGTATGCAATGGTTTGAGTGAGGTGTGATATAAGTATTGAGTAATAAGAAAATTTTTAGTAAGTGCCCAAGAATAAGTGCACAAGTATAAGTATTTTTGAGAAAAGGATTGAGAATATCAGAATCACACCATAAGAATCAGTACGTGATTGAAAGAATTTAAATCTGAGCAATTGTATGGGAATAAAGTATGTTTTTACTTAAATTAATGATCATATCACTTAATTGCTACCATTGGGTGCAAAAAATTCTTTAATTTACTACTTGAGAAGTATGGGAAATGTGAAGAGAATAAATATTCTTTAACTTTCTTAGATTCTGCCATGTAGACCATTAATCTTGGTCTATTTAGAATGAAAGTTACTCATTCATTTTCCATTACGACCAAGTTGGCAAAGTTTTTAACAAAATCTTAATAAAGTAATATACAGCCAAATGGATACCAGATGCATACCAAATGATACCAAATACACAACCCATCCTAGTATGAATGCATTCAATTTTGATGACTATACACAGCAGATCCAAAACTGAAAACTTTGAAAGACTTAGAACCTTGATATTGGTACTTTACATTGAAGTTGCTTTCATTGCTAAAATGAGAGTCATTGCTAAATTGTATTAACCTTGCTAAAATATCCTTGAAAAGACGTTCAAACCTAAAATCAAAGTTCTAATCCATTACAAGATAATCTCCAGTACCACTAATCAACCATCTCATCATCCCAGATGACTCCATCACTTCATACACCCAATTTTGCAGCCGCAATATTTTTTGTGACATCACAAATCCCACCCACTTTGGGAACTCGATCCATACCCCAGAAGTTAGTAGCCTCGAACACAGAAAGGTGCAGGGGTCAAAAGAGAGAGAGACAGATATACGTGTTTTGGTTTCAACGATTAAAAAGGGCAGATTTCGTATGGAGTCCCTCATCTATCCTACAACCATACTTTGTTAGCAACCATCTCTCATTCCTCACCTTCAAAAGTGACTTTGTAGAAAAACATAGCAATAAAAGTTGAAATAGCAATGTAGGTGCGATGTACACATACTTAAATCCAAGGTGAGGGGTGGGAAGAGGCGTTGGCAAGGGTGTCATAGCATCGACAGCAAGAGTTTGTGCTATTTGGTTGGCTGCAACTATACAAAAAATGTGATGTTAACTTGGCATGAGAGTGAAGATTAGTGAAACCAGTGAATTTTAGCGACGTGAATCATCAAAGTGACAAATTATGTAGTGTAGATATAGTTGGGTGGACCTTCTTAATCTTCCTGACCGATAAAGCCACTCGTATACAAACCCGCAATTACCCTCATCGCCAGCATCCCCACCTTTACCTCCAAGAAATTGATGAGATTGGACCAAATGTAAAAAATGGGTGAGAATTAATTAAATCTCGTTCAAAAAGACTCGCCGATGAATACGAACAATATTGCGAACATTATCCCATCACTCATTTGATTGTCTAACTACTAGTAAGGTAATTATACCATACTCAACAATGTAACCTGTGAACTCGATCTACAGTATTCTCCCCCGCAATTTGGACTCCGCAAAAAAACACATAATCTTTTTGCACCCGCAAAGATTTGATTTTTCGCAACATTTATCGCTTTGAATGATCGTATTCTGGGCTTAAACGGCAGTCTATACGGAGAAATCAAAGGGTTATGCCGGGCTGTAGCGTCGAAGTTTATTCCAGGGATCGTCTATAAAAGTGGACACCTTCCCGTAGTTTTTTCTCAAATCATACAAATAATGACGATCGAAATCAAGAACCAAACGTGGTGGAAAGACGCTACCATCTACCAAATCTGGCCTGCTTCCTATAAGGACTCCAATGGTGATGGTTTCGGTGATTTACAGGGTATTATTTCTACCTTGGACTACTTGAAGGATTTGGGAACTGACATTATTTGGTTGTCGCCAATGTACAAGTCTCCTCAAGATGATATGGGATACGATATTAGCGACTACCAGGATATTGATCGTCAATATGGTACAATGAAGGATATGGACCAATTACTCGAGGAAGTTCACAAGCGTGGCATGAAGATCATTCTTGACTTGGTTATCAACCACACTTCTTCTGAACATGAATGGTTTAAGGAATCCAAATCTTCTCTCGACAACCCAAAGAGAGACTGGTACATTTGGAAGAAACCAAGATACGATGAGCAAGGTAACAGACACCCACCGAACAACTGGTATTCTGTTTTTGCTGGTTCTGCCTGGACCTGGGATGAGGCCTCTGGTGAATACTATTTGCACCTTTTCGCTGAATCTCAACCAGATTTGAACTGGGAAAACCCAGAGACCAGAAAGGCCATTTACGACACTGCATTGAAGTTCTGGTTCGACAAGGGTGTCGATGGTTTCAGAATCGACACTGCTGGTTTGTACTCCAAGGTTCAGACTTTTGAAGACGCACCAATTGTGTTCAAGGACTCTCCATACCAGCCATTTGGCGATTTATCTAGCAACGGACCTCGTATCCACGAGTTCCACAAGGAAATGTTCGAACAAGTCACCTCCAAGTACGACGTTATGACTGTTGGTGAGGTTGGTCTGTGTGACCGTGACACTGCTATCAAGTACGTCAGTGCAAAAGAAAAGGAAATGAACATGATGTTCCTCTTTGATGTTGTTCAAGTTGGTGTTGGTTACGGTGACAGATTTGCCCGTCAAGACTGGACCTTGACAGACTTCAAGACTGCTGTGCAGACTGAGAATGCGTTCGTTGGTGACTCGGACGCCTGGTCGACCGTTTTCATCGAGAACCACGATCAACCAAGAGCCGTCACCAGATTCGGTAACACCTCTTCCCCAGAATTGTTGGCTAAATCTGCCAAGTTGATTGCCATGTTGCAGTCCACCTTGACCGGTACTCTTTTCATCTACCAAGGTCAAGAAATCGCCATGACAAACGTCCCAAGAAGCTGGTCTATCGACGAATACAAGGACATCAACACAACCGGTTACATGAAGGAGTTCAAGAGATTGTACGGAGACAAGCCAGGTTACGAAGAGAGATTGGAGAAGATGTTGGATAACATTGCACTTTTGGCCAGAGACCACGCCCGTACCCCAGTTCAATGGGACGACTCCGCATACGGTGGATTCTCCACTGTTGAGCCATGGACCAGAGTCAACGACAACTACAAGGAAATCAACGTTGCTTCTCAATTGAAGGATCCAAACTCGGTTCTTAACTTCTACAAGAAGGCCTTGAAGGTCAGAAAGGAATACAAGGACTTGCTTATCTACGGTAAGTTCGAGATCTTAGACTTTGACAACGAGAAGACCTTTACTTATGTCAAGTCTACTGAAGAAAGAAAGGCATACATTGTATTGAACTTCCACAACGAACCTGTCAAGTTTGAAAAGCTCATTGGTGGAAAGTTCTCTTTGGTCTACTCGAACGTCGAGAAGGTCGATGAAGAGACTTTGTCTCCATACGAAGGTCGTTTGTACCTTGTCGAGTAATCTGATGCATAATAATGAATGGTTTTCGGTAGCTTATATATTACATTTTTTATATGAATTTATGTTAATTAGAGAATTTGTCACATTAAGTTTATTCAAATATAAGTGGGTGTATTTCAAAAGTTTCTACAATTGTTCCAGATTTGTTGCACCAAGATCTTGAGCACTCAATTAGCATCCAATTTACCATCATTTAACATGTACCGTTCCCAAAGATTACTCACTCCAGGTTTAGGGCCTATTCAACTACAATTTGACACTGTCAGCTCATCAATAATCAGTTCTCACCATTTTCAAGTCTCGATTACGTATTTTCTTTCTTCACAACTACACTGAAGCGATTTGTCTCATTTCTTATAGTTTTCACGATGAAATGTAAGCATTGGAGAGGAGGGAATTGAAAATTGTTGGAGAATGTTGATTAAATACTTACACAAAAAAGTGGCTGCAAATGTTAATTTCCACAAATAAAGAAGGAACCAAGGACAAGGCACTCAATTTTCTATCAATTCCCTTATAACCTTCAATCAAATCACCGAATCATTCTATAAGGTGTAAAACTCATTCAGACTTGCAAAGTATTGCCAGAATACTGTCGGTGAAGTTAGAATTATGCGAATCTAAACAGTTGTACAGTTAAAGAATCATATTGTCGGTTAATTCTTGTCCCCAGTGAGTTGATTACCCTGAAAAATTATAATGAGTTGAATACAGTGCACAGTTTTGCTTCACGTACTGTAAGAGCCAAGTACTGGTACGAGCCACGTACTGGAGTTCAGTACTTCCTAAAATGCATACTTTCACATTTTTGTCATTAAAGGTACCCTTTCTATTATTGGAGATGGGAGACAGATGAACTCACGTTCTTATTCATATTTTAACTACTTCCTCCTTTTCCGAATTCTTTCTTTTGCTAACGTCTTTACAGTCAACTTATAACTTCTAATCACAAGCTAAATAGAGACTGCTGCAATCACCATAGAACAGGTCATTTACCCACTCATAATGCACCCCAACTCTAACTCCCTCCCTCTTCAAACGCCGTTCATCTATTTGTCGGACTTTGACTCTAATCTCCTTCTCTCATCCCTTTCATTGTTCCCCATATCACCTTCAATTACATAATATAAAAGCATTGCAATTTATCAAAAATTGAAGGAGATAATAGCAATCAAACAAGATGACTACACCAAGAGCTATCAAGAAGATCATCACAGCAATTGACACCGCCGAAGGTGCGGGTGCCAGAGTTCGCAGATCCATTGGTTCAATGCTGTTACACTCATTTAACCCGTTCCTTCTTTTTGACCATTTTTCAAGTTCAGGCACTTCGGGTTTTCCAGAACATCCTCATTCCGGACAAGAAACTGTCAGCTTGTTATTACATGGTAGGATGGCTCATGAGGACTTTACCGGAGCTAAGGGTGTCTTGTATCCAGGAGATTTGCAATTCATGACCGCCGGTAAGGGAATTGTTCATTCTGAGATGCCTATTCCCAACGAGGACGGATCTCCAACAGTTGGTTTACAGTTGTGGGTAGATTTGCCGGATGACTTGAAGAAATGTAAGCCTAGATACAGGGACTTGAAGTCGTGGGAGATCCCTATTGTTAAGGAGCAGAATGGTGATGTTGAGGTGAAGGTTATATCAGGTAAATCGTATGGTGTTGAGTCAATTAAGGAGTTGGCTTATACGCCTATGGAATTTTATTATGTCAAGTTGAATAACAAGGGAGTTTTCAAGCAGGAGGTTGATCCTGCTGTGAATTACTTCCTTTACGTTTTGAATGGGGCTGCGACGGTCAATGAGAAACCGGTCAAGCAGTACCAGAATGTAATTTTCGAATTGGAGGGTAACGAGATTGTTGTTGAAAACGAGGGTGAACCCACCGAGTTTGTTTTAATTGGGGGTAAGGTATTGGATCAAAAAACAGTGCATCATGGTCCATTTGTAGCTTCGACTCAAGAGGATATTGTGGATACTTTCAAGAGTTATCAGTTTGCACAGGGTGGATTTCAGCAGAGAGTTGGTTGGGAGACGTTGATCAGTAATGGAGTTACTCAGGATATGATTGACGGGCCATTGGGGGGAAGTGAGGAAGCGAGAGAGAAGGAGAGGCTTGCGTATGAGTCGAAGCAAAAGTGATTTTTATGTATAATGATGAATATGAGTTAAAGGAAAATGAATATAGCCAGTACTATGAATGTAATGTTATTGGAGAATTTTTGGCCAAATTTGGGGGTTGTAATTGAATTGTATTTTTGGGCATTAAGTGTACAGTAAAATGAAGAGCTTATAAAAGAGGATAACCTGCTAACTTGATTTTTTGGTACATATTGTGTTCTGATATAATTTCTGGTTTGGTAACGTGTTTACTGTCAAATACTTGTGCTCTTATTAATATCTGGCATGTTGATATTGATCTCCAATTGTGCTAAATCTTTAACTGTGCAGCGCTTTCAACTGGTTTGTCAAAAGCACATGTTTCTAGAAAGTTTATAAATGTTAAAGCTTCATATGATCCATCTGCCCGTAATAACCCCAATCCTTCTTTAAGCTAAAACCATTAAAATAGGAAGTGGCTTTGGATTCTCGAGATCGAAGAACACAAAATCCTCGTAATTGTCAGGTACTGAAAATAATCAATGCTAAAATCATAGGATCCCTTTGGTTGAAACAATTGGAAAACCTCAGTTTTCGATTTTAGCACTTTGAGAAGTAAACAGCTATACTTAACTGAGTCTAGTGAGCATACTTAGTTAGAAGTGTATATGCAAATTATGAAAGAATAACCATATAACCACCGACTATCCCTCTTGAGTCCCCACAAAATTTAAGCACAGTTGATCTGCATGCAGAGATGCTGGAGAGGGGCAAACATATTGATTCCAAATTACTGAAATTCGCAGATGTATGCCTGGCACTGCTGCGACGGCAGAGAGAGGGCTTTCACAAATGTACTTTGTTAGGGCCTTGTGGGTTGATTTCAAGAATTTCGGTGCATATTCGAACAACGATTATTGGAACATGCATCACGTGTATATTTTCTTTGGTTTGGCTGCAAATGTGCTTCACCATGCACATTGTGCAGCTAGAAGTGAGTGAAGGGGGTGAAGATGAAAGTGAAGTGCGAGATGAGAGGTGAAGGTGTGGTGATTGTGTGAGATTGGAGGTGATTATGTAGGATGTTAGAGGTGAAAGGTAGAGGTGAAAGTAGGCGAAAGGTTGAAAAGTGGAGGTGAAAGGGAAATATTAGAGGTGAAAAAGTATATAAGAAGTACAAGCGAGAAGTAAAGGTGAAAAGGTGAGAATGTATTGGAAAGCTTTTCGTCTATTGATAAGAATGGTATTGTTTATTTTCTTTTACCAAGTGATCTGAACTTGCAGGTTTCAACTGATTAATTTCATTTTGGTATGAAGTGCTTATTCTCTCTCTATTAACAATTCTCCAACATAACTAGTTCAGACTTCAGAGTACAATCACACCTAATTATCTACATGACTTGAAACCATTACATCACTGAAGATTTAGTCACTAAAGTTAGTTACATTGACAACCAACCTATTTACCATCTTGATAAATAAGGTTTGTTGTTTTTAGAGGACTAAAAATCTATTATCAAAACGCTTCCCTTTATTTTAAACAACGATCAGCAGTGTCCCACTTTCCCTATCAGTCAGCCGATCACCAACTTTACGTACTCTTAAGACTCTGAATAACCGATCCTCGCAGTCCTGCACATTTTAGCTGCTACGACTGCAATCAGATAAGGACACGAATGCACAGCCGGACAAAACTATTCCACGCATATACGAACATACAGTCACACGTTGTAGAGCACGGAGGGCCCGGCCAGGCACAATGCAAGACCTACAGGCAAAACAGAAGAAGAGCAATAAAGTTGCTTTGTGACAGTTTGCGTAGAATTAAGTTCAGAACAAACCCTTGACTAAAACAAAAGGGCCATTGTGTGACTACTAGTGTGCTGATTAGCGCACTCGCTAAATTCCACAATGTACAGCACACCCCCATAACCAACAGTCTTGCGTTGCAAAAGGTGGATCAAAAGCATCAACTGAACATACTTGGGACACGATACGGGGGGCTAAAAGGTTGCAAACAACACGGCCACCTTCGTGGCAACCCCCCAAGAATACTTTGTTAGTGTACCCATGCGGCTAAACAAACACTACAGTGGCTATCATAGGCTCTTGGACCCTTGAACTCTTGTGTATTAAACCCTTTTCCTAAACTTACCCAATGGGGAAAGCCCCAAACCATAAAAAAGCTACACAATGAGACCCTGGCAAGTAGCACAAGCTTCAACTAGCAGCTTTTACAATCCATAATCTCATTTCTTTCTGCCAAACAAGCCGCTTTTCTTTTTATGTTCCAGACTCGACTGTTTGGAGGCCACTGCGCCCAACGGTTTCGCGTTCAGGTCTACTTGTGGAGGCGGCATGTTGTAGCTGTGGCCAGCGTCTTCGTCTGCTGTCTTTGGTGTATCGTTGGTCAGCGCGCTGGAGCTCAGCAGCACGTTCGCTCCGTTGCCCGGTGGCTGCAACAAGTTGTTCTGGGACTGGTACTGCATGCCCATCAAGTTGTTGTTGCTCATCGTCTTGCGTTGCTGTAAAGGTGGCGAGGCCGTGTTAGCGGCAGCGTTGCCAAAACCCAGGTTGTTCATGGCATTGGGGTGCGCACCGTGACTGTTGACTGGTGGCATGTGACCCATTGACGAACGGTGTTTTTGGCCTGGTTGAGGCATACCTCCACGACCTCCCATGTCCAAACCGTCCATGTTACCATTCATCATAGGGAATGCAGAACGTCTGTTCAGTTTCTTGGGGTGTGGTTTGAACCTTTGCTCGACTAATGGGTCGATTGGAGCTGCGTTATTGAACGAAGGTGCGTTTCCAGCCATATCATAGAAACTCGTGCTCGATGGGACACGTCTGGCTGGCATTGGTGCTTGTTGTAGCTGTTGCTGGTACCTATTTGCGCTTGAGGTGAGACTATCGGAGCTTCTCAAGTTTGCAGGAAGTTGGCCTTGCATTCCGTTGGAGGGAAGACCGTGAGGAGGTTGTTGCTCCAAATAAGTTGTTGAGCTTCTTGGAATGTTGTTGTTGGAGTAGGCTTGTGGGTGGTAGTTTGGACCGTTAGGTCCGTTTGGTCCGTTAGGACCATTTGAGTAGTTTGGACCGTTTGAGTAGTTTGGGCCGTTTGGACCGTTAGGACCGTTAGGACCATTAGAATAGTTTGGTCCATTTGAATTGTAGTTTGGTCCATTAGGCCCGTTAGAATTGTAGTTTGGTCCACTTGGCCCACTTGGCCCACTTGGCCCATTAGAATTGTAATTAGGTCCAGGTCCACTAGGTCCATTAGAATTATAATTTTGCCCATTATGTCCTGCACCACCATTAGCATTATAAACTGGACTATTCTGAAGATTTGAAGTCGAATTCTGATACCCATTCCCATTAGCAACCCCATTCTGCTTATGCCCATTAGGTTGGGCATACTGCTGTGGAGCATCGTCATCATAAACAGAAGAGCGTCGCTTATGCTCAAACTCCTGCTTGTTATTATTAGGCGTAGCATAATACAGGGCGAACTCATCAAATTCCTTGCCCGATTTCGAGTCAATCAGTCTTGCCTTTGCAATCTCCTTTTCAAGAGCAGTTAACTTTTCCTCGGCCTCTGCGGTTTTCGCTTCTGCAGTTCTAGCATCAGCTGTACGTTTTTCTACTTGTCTTGAAACCACAGCCAATTTCAGTTCTGCGGCTGCAATTTGCAGTGCCAAAGCATCGAGTTTCGCGGTTTCTCCAGAAAACTTGGCATGCTGCGATTGGCGTTGTTTGATCGAGTGCTCCAACTGCCTCAACTCGTCCTGTTTACGTTGCAAATCATTATCGAGCGACAACCCCCTTGTTCTCGACTCAAGATCCCCCCTTGAACCAGAACGCTGAAAAAATACAGACTTACCATCCTTGTTGATCTTCAAATATTGGCACATAACAGAGTACAAATTCTCCAAATATGGTGTTCTAATTCCATTATCATCACCAAGTAAAATTGGTTGTAATAATAACAAATCCACCTCCAAATCATACTTATGGTAAAAGTTGTAGAATAACAGGTTTGAATGGAAATATTCAGGAAACCTACCATCAGACGAATCTCTGAACAGTCTTAATTCGTTTTGGATTAAATTGGCCTCACTTTCATATCCTTTGATTAATTTACAGTCCATTTTCTTTATGATCTTGAATAACTCGTTGATAGTACCCGAAATCAACGGTTTACTCAAGATTTGTTGTGTGAGTTTTTTAGGCGTGTCGGCTTCGAAAACCACCGACAACGCGTGGAACACGATTGCTGGGAGCGCCAACTTCCACTGGTACGTCTGGAACTCGCGTGGATTAAGCGACTTCAAAAGTGTAAACCCTTCAGGTACCAGCTGGTCCTTTTTGATCACCGCTGCTAACACCTTGATAAATTGTTGGTAGTTTTTGTTATGTGCGATACGGGAGTCGCCCACCGACGACCCAAAGTAGAAGCGAGCCTCGTGATCGAATCTGTTGGTGAAAGCATATTCCAGTGCGGAAGTCTGTCTGATATCAAGTTCGTTCATAATAGCCACCACTGGACAGTTGAAACCCTTGGGAAGGCTGAGTTGTACAAATTGCTCCAAGTTGACATAGGTCAGAGACTCCACCACCACCAAGGTTTCTGGCGTAATATAAGGGGCGAGCTCACCAACAGACGCCTGGATCAGCTGCAAGGAGTTGCAACTCAACATCACAACATCGTACTTGAACTGTCCCACGGGGATCTGCGATACTTGTTGGCATATGTGATGCGGCTGGAAGGCGTAGTCCTGGCTCTTGGACCTGAAGATAAAGCTGTCTGAGTCTGTCAGTTTACTGACGACCGTGACCTCGGCTGCGCGCAGCTCGTACAACTTCCATGCGTAGAAGAGCAAGTTTGGATTCGATCCAACTATCCGTTGTTAGTATTTCGACGCAAGATTGCGGGACTGCCGGCTCGGCGCCCTTGGCTGCTGTGCAGCTCTGTGGCTTATAAAGCCCTTCACTATACTTACTAGCTAATAGTTGTAGGCTAGACATGGTTTACAACATGGAAAAACAAAAGGTGCTGGAGGTTATAAATATTCAGCTTGGTTCGTTTGTTGTTGGAATGTATCAAAAAGAAAAGAAGTAGGCTTTTTGGTGAAATTTTTTCTGATAAAGTTTGGGTTGCCGAGGGCCTGGGCGATGGGGGATGATATGAGAGGTGGGTGTGATTGCAGAAGGAAGATAGTTGTAGGTTGTAGGTTGTTAGTTGCGAAGGGTGGGAGAGTTTGAGTTGTGATGTTGGTTTAGAGTTGGTGATTGAGAAAAGAGAAAAGACAGAAAAGGGAAAGAGGACAGAGGGAAGAGAATGATAGGTTAAGAGTGGGAGTATTAAAATAGTGTTGGGAGTCTATATTGATTGAGTTTAGTGGATGAGTTTATGATCTGGTAAATTCATTGGAGGTACGTGGAAGCTGCTTTATTTGCACAGTAGAAGTTGCAAGTGCTATTTTTTGCAATTAGCGAAGCTTTTGATTGTCATTTATACTTCTAGGGAGAAAGTTTAAAGATTTGGTGTTTGTAAATAAAGATTTGAGATTTGGGTTGGGTAAGTGTGGAGTTAGAGTGGTGTTAGAGTGGTGTGGAGTTGAGTGGATTTGGAGTAGTAATAGAGTGACTTGATGATTTGGTTATTTAGAATACTTCTTTGTATTTTGTGGAAGCATTATTGGAAAAAGTTGGTGAGACCAAAAAGTTCATTTTAATGAGAGAAATTTAGATAAACGACAGATAATGCTGATTTGATGGATTTCCGTGAACACAAGGTTGAAGGAGGTTATTTATAGTGGTTGATCCCGTTTTGGACAATTCATCTCTTGATTCATACTCCACGTGATTTACTACTTTAGAGCAATTAGGTTTGGAAGGCTGTGTACGTGTTCGCTTATTTTAATACCGGCTATTTCGCGAACTGATAGATAGATGCAAGATTGCAATCTATGAACAGGGATTACTCAAAATCAACTCGTAACCAGGGCTTATGTCGCTAGTCTGCAGAATCTCGAATCTCGATTCTCTCTAATTATAGATTATCGATAAGAAGATAGTGATAAGGATGGTGTCATGGAACAAGTGCAGTTTTGGCGTGTCTTAATTGAGAAATGAAATGCACGTAAATGGGGCAAAGACACCTTTCATGTATGCATTTACGAACCGCAGGACCCGGGTCGTTGCGCTAGTTTTTTTGGGTGTCAGTCTTAAATTTGCAGCCATAAATAGAAGAATGGGGAGGAAGAGTGATGAGGGATTTGACAATGAAAATTGGGATGATTCGACAGAAATTTCAACAGGGCCGAGGTGTGGTTTATTTCACCCAACTTTCGTGAATAGAGACTAACAAGTAACACCCTACTACTTTTGTGTTTCTGTGAAATATACTTTCTGTTTGGTTTGGGGGCACTTGATTCTCAGGTTCCATGAAGAGTATGAAGAGTACATGATAAAAGCTTGGAAACGTTTGAAAGTGAATGCCAGGATGAAAAAATGAAAACTTGACATAATTATGGATTCTTCCTGACGTTTCCAAAAGTGAATTTTGCATTTTCTTTACAGCACAACTTTATAAGTTGTAATTTACTACTCAGAACACTGGATAGGGTTCCTATTGTTATTATCCACATGTGAGATATATGGGTCATCAATCGAATTGGAGCTCATCGAGTCGATAATATGGTGAAATGGGGCACAAAAATATGGGGTATTTGAACATGGGGTTCAAATCGAATGTTCAATCTAAACAAACTGCTACGGTTCATTGTTTTGCCTGGAGAATTATGCAAGTTAGGAAGACCTTCATTTATTTCTTCTTGGAGTTTTTGTTGAACTCACTTCAGGTTTGACGTTTTGTTGGAGCACAGGATTTTTAATTTTAATTCACCTTTATTCTTATATATTTAAATCCATGATTGAATTGTTTTCATGTTGCTCATGTACTATTTGGTTACTTTCTTCAAACTCAAATTTGTGCCTGGAGTTCTTTAGTCTAAAAAGTTTCATTTCCAGGTACAAATTTGAAGTTCGATTATTAGAGATAATACACTGAAGTAAGTTTTGTGCTTCTACACTAGTAGGATACGAGTAGCTTAACAAGATATTTATAAACTTCTTATTTCAGTTTGAATACTCCAGGATACGCAAAGAAACAGTTGTCATGAACATTTGAAGTAATTCTAACAAATATTAAAACTTCTTGTTTTCACTGCTGAGAGAAGTTATAAGTGGGCTTCGTTGAGCAAGTCAAATAAAAGATCCTTATTCAGTTGTCAATCATAATGTAATTCTATAACTGTACTATACAACATCAGAAAAGTCAGCACTATAACTTATGGCTGCAAAAACACTCTCTTCTGACCTAACAGTCCTAAATCTTCATAGTTTTCATTCACTTAACGCAAAGCATTTAATCATCTGGACTCAACAAAGTATCGCTAAGCATTTCCATCCATCCTAGTCATACCCACCTCATCTCCATTCACCTTTCCTCATCCTCTTTCCATTCACTTAAAAGTGAATTCCTCACGTGACTTTTCTCACTATATAAACAACTCTTCTCATCAACAATTTTTTTGAAACTATCCATTCCATCAGCGTCGTTTAAACGCCATCATCGTTAAACTTGATAGCTCTTGGATCGCGTACATCCGGATCGTATCATGCCATTGCGGCTGTGCTTTCCTGTGCGTGCATTTCGATGGATCGTATATCAAGAAAGGGTGTATCTCCGTTTGATGACAAGAATGATTCTTTCGGTCATGATCCCTATTACATTTGTAGTGTAGAGTATTCTATTGGTACCAACTTAAAGATTGTACTGTAACTCTTAAAATTTTAAATGCTTTAAAATAAACCAAATCAAAATCTAAACAATCATCACAATGCGTGGACGTTTAATACTCATTGAAGGACTTGACAGATCGGGCAAGTCGACGCAAGCGGCGCTCCTCGAAAAGAAGCTCGATGGTCAGTTGTTCAAGTTCCCAGATAGATCGACACCCGTCGGTAAGCTCATCAACCAGTACCTTACCAACCAAATTGAAATGGATGAAAAAGCATTACATCTCTTGTTTCAGGCCAACAGATGGGAATTGGCAGGCCAGATCACCAAGTTGTTGCAAAGTGGCAAGTTTGTTGTGTTGGATAGATACTTCTACTCTGGATTGGCGTACTCTCTTGCCAAAGAGCCAGACGCAGACTTTGATTGGTTGTACTCTGCTGAAATTGGGCTTCCTCTGCCAGATTTGACCATTTTCCTTAGTTTGAGTTTAAAGGTGATCAATGAGAGGGCTGGGTTTGGGGATGAGAGGTATGAGAATGTCAAATTCCAGGCAATAGTAAAGCTGAAGTTTTTGAGTATCTTTGAGAAGAAGACTACTAATGTTGAGATTTTGGAGGTTGATAAAGATTCGATAGAGGAGGTGCAGGAGAAGATATGGAAGTTAATTGAGAGTAAGGGGTTGAATGAGAGGACTGATGAGAAGTTGGGGGTTTTATGTTGAGATGAAGCAATTTTGTACAGTGTTTTGGAAATGAATATAAGGTAATGAATTATTAAAATACTGAGTTTGATGAAGTTGGAAGCTTCAAGATACATGAACCGATTACTAGAAGAGTAGGTGAACCAGACTGAGACAGGAATATTACTTTCAGGTTCACACGGTTGAATCTAGAAAAGCTAGATAGATATTTTGTCAACTTCAAAATACAATTCCCAAAGGCTAAGCTATTAGTTTGGATACATTTAATTCAGGCACATTTCAGTTTTCAAGGTTTCGCCTGAGATTTTGCAAGGGCATCATGCTCAAATCTACAAATTGAATTCTTCCAAATCATTGATACTAATATATTGGACGATTGGTACTTATTTTGTAGACTAAATAAATAAATAATAAATTATCAGTTTATGATTCAGGCATTTTAAGAAAGATTTGCCTTGATGGGATATTTCGTAGTTTCATACACTGTAGTTGGATGCTGAATGAACCGCTAACAAGCAGATTTCAACTCAATATTGATTAACGAAACCAATAATTCCAATAAAGACCTGGTTCTAAAAATGATAAATTGTGCCAAACTAACCTTTAATTTGCACCCATAATTTGCAACCAAAGTATTAAAACTAATGATGCCAAATCCTAGTGAGATTCCAATTGTTGGTACTTCAACAAGCAAATCACTCTCACAACCTTATTAAAAATAGAATAATCCTTAAGGCTGTACCACACATACGAATTCAATCTGGTTGTATAGACACCTTTGTGGAACGTCGAACTAACTTGATAAGGAACTCTTATCTTGTTGTGTATCACAATTTACAGGTTATACAGCTTCATTTCTGCATATTTCAGTCTCATTCGCTCATTCGTATAGTTTATTCAAAATCCATTGATCTCTCTGAATTAAAAATTTACTAACAATAACTGATAGTCCATACCTAGGACAAACTTTCCAATTATCAGTATCAACACACTCAACGTCTTTCTAAATTTCTGATTTGTGTTGCAAGATCACCCTGAATCAATCAACGTTGCACTATCAACATTCCATCAACAACACTCAATCACCACCAATTCTCAATCTAATCGATCCATGTACGCCAACCTATCCAAAATCTTCTTCTTCAGTATCTCCTGTAACTCTCCTCCCAAATATATCTCGTCCAATATCAGATACAACTTGTAAAAGTTAAACACCAAATCCAACTCACACACATTGTTGAAGTAGGTATCCAATATCTCAACAAAAAAGTGTAACGACTCTAAATACGATAACTCCAGGTCCGCAATGTCAATCAGAGTGATAAAGTACAAACCAGCATACCTTCTGTAAACCAACTTGATCAGCTGGTACTCGACAAAGTTCGATTGATACTTGGAGTCACGACTGCTTATAAGTCTGTGGATCTCCAGGATATATCGTTGCTGGTCCTGGGTGGTGTAATTGTTGTTGAACCACTTGACCAAGCGCGATTTGCCCTGTCTGTTGAGCACTAGTATGAAATGAATAGCCATTGTTAATGAAAAACTAATTTTAGCTGACTTTTAATTACACCATGGAAGAAGCAGGTTACAAACAATATGAAATCAAAGAAGGGATTATCTTTCTCATAGAGATGAGTCCCGATATCTTGAAGCCAATTGAGGAGTTGGGCAACAAGTGCCAGCTTTTCGAGATCTTACGCGCTATTAACGACTTGATGGCTGATTTGGTGATTACCATGAAGGGTACGGGAGTTGGTATATACTTGTACAATTTGAGTACTGAGAGCGAGACCAGGCTACCGCTGTTGAAGCCATTACAGAGGAAGGCCGGGTTTTATAAATTGTTCTCGTTAAACTCGTTAAACACCACCAATATGAAGTTGTTGAACGACTTGATATTGGATGACGATATGAAGGTTAGAGAAATAACAAAGGTGTTTGAGTATTCAAAGGGTGAGGAAAACAGCTTGCCGTCGATATTGGGCAAGTTGCTTGACGAGTTTATGAGAAAGAAGTACTTTAACCAGAGAAAGTTGATGTGGTTTACTGGAAATGACGAGCCTTTTAGCGATACAGTTTCGTACGACCAAATTAGACGCGTCATTGATGATTATTACAACTATGGGTATGTTATTATGCCTGAATTTTTGTCGAGTGGCCGGGATTTTGACATGGCCAAGTTCCGTGATATCTTCCTTAATACTAATTATATGGTTAAGGATGAATCTGGCGAGTTCCCACGCATAAGAGGGTATGCCAAAGATGCGAAGATATTCAAGGGACCATTATTGAACAAGAGAATTCGGTCAAATATCTTTAGGGTGAAAGAAGTGAGGAGGATCCAATTTTCTTGTAATTTGATATTGAGTGATGGGCCTGGTATTGGAGGTAAGTTTGGATGTTCTGTTAGAGGGTATACGTTATACTCTCCAGAAAAGATAAAAAAGGATTTACATTTGCACACAGCTGAGGAGACCATGAAGAAGGTGTTTTTAGACTCTAAGATTGTTGATCTGAACGCAACAGAGGTTGAAGATGTTCTGAAAATAACGAAGGGTTTCGTTGCTGGAGGAGAGGTGATTTTGGCGAATTCGGACTTGATGGATTTCATGACCTGTTACTCTTTTGACCATAATGATGAGGAGACAGTGGGAACTGAAGATATTGAAGATGAGAAGGAAACAGTAGGACACACTAACCCTGCATACCTCAAGTTGCTTGGTTTCCGGGCTACAGATAGGTATGTTCCTGTTTTCAACTCGAGTCCAGCACTTTTTGTCACTGTGGATCTGGACGACGGCCAAGGAAGAGAGCTTGGAGGTGGGTATACCAACTCTGGGAAAACGTTTGCGCTGCTTTATCAATCGTGTATCAAATTAAACAAGTACGGAGTTGTTTTTGGGTGTCCCAAGCGCAACACCAAACCGTCACTTTTTGCGTTATACCCAACACAAGCACTGTTTTCGCTGGGACGTAACATCCCACAAGGGTTCCTATTAATTCGTATGCCCTGGCTCGACGATTTAAGGCCTTTACCCTTTAACTTTGCCACTGACAAGTATCTCCAGCAGACTCCGCAGGAGGTTGAGGAGGACAATGATTTGAGTGTTGCCAGTAACGCATACAAAAGACTTGTCAGTCAGTTCTTTGTGAAGAGTTACACTCCAGGCGATTATCCAAACCCTTCGCTCAACTATTTCCACAAAATTGTCAAAGCTGAATTGTTGCAGATTGAGTTGGAGACTGGCGAGAAGCAGTTGAGCAAGAACGACACGAGTGTTCGCAAGTTGATGGAGTTGAGAGAGTATTTGGTTGGGAATGTTGGGTTGGGGTTGGTGAAAGAGTTAAATAATGCTTTGGATCAGTTTCAGAGTAGGTATGGTCCCGAGTTGGAGGACGAGCCTGCTCCAAAGAAGCAAAAGATTGAAGCTACTGACGAGGAGATTGTGAAGGCGTGGAAGTGTGGGGGGTTGTCTAAGTTTACGGTACCGCAACTTAAGCTGTATGCGCTGAATAACAAGGTGAAGGTTGGGACAAAGAAGCAAGAGGTGATTGATAATATTCTGGAATATTTGACTGAGAAGTTTGGGAAGTAAGAGGTGGAATCTCTGTGAGGACTTATTGGAGTGGGAAGTTTAGGAGAGTGTTGTGTTTGCTGGCGATCAATACAGTTCTTCTATAAACTCAAATAGTGTATAATAGTGCGTTTTGCCCAGGCTCTTAGGGCCAAATAAAGTACCTGGAAGTGATAATTATGATTATTATGACTTCAGGCGATTCAATAATATGAAAACGAAAGTACTAGGAATCGACTGTAAAGTTGCAGTGGATACTAAAATTATTTACTTTAACTTTAGATACAGTAAACATACTGATAATAGGATAACGAGGTATTAACTTTTCTTCTTTTAATGAGAATACACTTAGTAGTACTGATATACACACCTGTCTACGTTACTAGCTAATTATAGTGCTATACCAGACCACAACCAACACCACCAGCACCCAAACAAACAATACATAATAGTAAACCCAAAACTAAAAATAAACAAGAAACACTCTTGGTGGCCAAGCTGGCTAAGGCGCGAGACTGTAATGAGTACCTCAAAGTAATCTTGAGATCGGGTGTTCGACTCACCCCCAGGAGATTTTCTTTTTTTTTCCAGATCGTCCAAACCGTTTTGTCAAACATCTACAAGATCCCCTTTGCTCGGACTCTTCAAGTTTTATCCTTAAACTCTTCTAAGGTACACAATCTCCAGACACATTTGACACCTCAACAAGCTGTCACTTTTAGATACGAACTTATGAGAATCAAGTTTACCATTCTGCGTTTGAAACGCGTTTCAAGCAAATACGAGGAGCATTGTGAAGCCCCAAATTCAACTCGCCAAATACCTTACGAACTTACGAACTCCTATGTATTCGAGCCCTGAATAGTTTCTATGTGAGGTTTGTGAAAAAATCGCTTAGTACTTCAAGTGCCTTTGCATTTATCTGATCTCACTGTAGTTTCTTCCATTATAGATAATACTGCACACTTTTCCGGCTCTCCTAATATAGTTCCAACAAAGGCCCTTCTTTCATCTCATTATCGTCCCACTATCCACCCCACTCAACTCCTATGTCTCTCACCACCCAACTACTCCTAAGTCACCTAGAGTGGGGAGGTCACATGACCTTCCAATAGGGGAATACGTCACGCGGTCAGTGCGGAAGTCCTTCCCCATCCCACTGTGCGGACCGACAACCGGTCTCCTCTCCTGCATCTGGCGCGCACCCCAAGCCTTACGACCAAGACCAGCCCCTAATATCTCCAAGACATCAAGAAACGTTTTCAATACCAATAATCAACAGGTATACGAACAAACACCTCCTAGTTTACACCCAATTTCAACTCACCCCCTCTGTAGCGAATCAGACAAGCGCCAAAGTAATATGGGGCTTAGTCTGAGACACAAATATGTATCTGCAGATCAAGCCTAAAAGAAATACGAGGCTCCTGCGGAGCATCATCAGAAAAATCGCGGTATCGCCGATTCTGGGGTAACTATAAATATAAAGCCATATCTTTTTACAGCAACCAAGTTCGAAATGGTGGTAATAGGAACGGATCCAGCATACCTGGAGAGTGCATTTGGGCTGGAATCCGTCCAGCACTCAAAAAGGGGCCTTTCAAGAGGAACTTCAAAGCAAGTATCTAGTGATGGTCATTCTGGCGTTTCAAAAAATTCTGGTGATGGTTTACCTAAATATGAAGTGTCAGTACTGGATCGCCAAGGATTTGGTGACCCCTCTGGACACATTCTACCAGAGTACCAACCATCTAGTGAACCTCTTCCAGCTTATAAGGCGTCACTTTCATTTTTTGGCATGTCACTCATGAAGACTGAATTTCTCACTCCTTATCACTGCAACGGCAAAGACCGTGGCTGGAAAGCTGTAATTTTGGAGATCAACTCAACTCAGTTGAATGTGTATGAATTGGCTGTCGACAGAAAATTCCAGGGAGTCATAATGTCCTTGTTCGACAAGTTAAATTCATTGTACCTGTTGTTAGAAGCCCCCTGCGATAAAGAAGATTTGGATAGCGACGACGATGGCGATGTAGGAATGCGGGACTTGAACTTGCAACAACAGTACGCATTGACGTATACCAAATTGGATAGGTTAAAGCATAAGCGTAAGCTGGCAAAGCATGCCAAAGCATTGAGTGGTTCTCTCGCAAAGTACCACGAATTCATGAAGGACAATAAAATGCTCTTCGAACCGGTACTGGACCCAGGACAGTATGCGATTTTCAGTAAAAAGTACAGAGGTGACTTGGTGCATTCATTCACATTAGCCAATTTACAAGTTGGCGAGGCACCTAGTTTGAATCTGCTTCTTGGGAAAAAGCTTGACTTTGAGCTGTGTTTCACGCTTGTTAAGTACAGGAATACTTTGCGTGTGCGGCTTGAGTATCGTCAGATCTTGTTCCAGTATTGGTCATTTCATGCGATGGTGGAGTGGTTACGGGTATTCAATGTGGGGCGTGATTTGAGTTCTCCGTTGGAACTGAGAGTGGAGTCAAAAACAAAAAGCATTCCGCGTAGGGGTTCGCGGTCGAGTGCGGCGTTGATAGTGGCTTCGGCAGCAGAGGCCTGTGTGGATGTGCTGCCGAAAGTTTATTATGGGAGGGTTAGGCTGCGTTCTGTAGGTAGCACAACATCTTGCTGTCTGTGTGGACTGTATGAAGATCTGATGTTTGACCGTCGTCCTTCGCAGGTTTCGATTGAAACGGGTATAACTTCGATAGGGTCTGATAGGCCTGCAAAGTCACAATCTTCCAGAGCATCACCCAAAAATTCACCATACGCTCTGAAGCCAAAAATGTGCTCTAAAACTACAACCTTAGTCAACAATTTATCATTCTATCTGTTGGAGAATTGGTGTTCAGCTTTGGAAAAACAGTACATTGCTAATTGCACCCCAAAGCTCAACTCGTTTGACAAGTGGAACGGAAAAACGGTCACCATTACCAACTTTTCGCACTTTTTGCATAAACAAAAGAATGTCGATGAGAAGAGCGATTTATACATTGACTGTCATGAGTTCTTACTGATGTTGTCGCTGTATGATAGGGCAAAAAACAATCATGTTTGTCGGAACTTCCTTGTGCATTCAAACGGGTTTGTGAGTGTTAAGTAGTAGTTTGTATTATAGTGAAATGAGCGGGTATTGTCATTGTAGAATTAGTGGGATTATAGATTATGTTGGTGATTTGCACCCATTGTTTTTGTGTCAAATATTTGTTCTGTGATTTTTGACAGGTTTATGTCTTGAATGCGTGCACCCTGTTTGTTTTTACGCATGTTATTGAGATGACATGTTGACGTGAGGTTTTTTGGTTAGACTATGCTTGTAGATAGAGGTGAGAACGACTTTTAAAGAATTTGTTCATTGATCTCGCTTGGATCAGTTTCCCAAAAAACGAACTCAGATATTTAATTATTACAGGTAATGGATTTTAAAAATGTATTAAATTGCCAAACACTATCAATTCTGATTATCGTTTAGCAGATTTATTTATAATGCACTTTTAAATCTCAAGATTGATGGCTCAATTGACGATTTCAGAGCAAGTAGCAGAATCACTGAAAGGAGAATCTTGAACAGGAGTGATTAGCTCTTTGGCGTCGCGTTTAGAATTTTCAAATTCGGTAGAATCTTGAGGCTCTAGATTTTCCGAAAAAACAGTCGCATTTGCAACATATTCCAGGCTAGGTTCTTCCAAACTTGGAGGAGCTACCATTTGAATAGTGGCAGCTAAAAGTCCGAAATAGATAAAGAAGACTAAAATGTACGCTAATACCTTGTACATTGCCGACCTAGATGTCTCTAACCGAGAGTATCTACTTAAATAGTTTCTTTCAATTCATACGATTTTGAAGGTAATTTTAGGAAGCTTGGTTTAAGGAAACTTGAGTAGAAAATGGAAGGTTCAATTAAATGGCATAGTCAATGAGGGACTATATCGGAAATCATTACTGAAGTAGAATCAAGCTACCTTACTTGAGTATTTTATATCAGCCTGTGATAACAAGCACAAGAGACAAAAACAGTTTAGTAAGCCTGTTTGGACGAGCTTCAGGATATTTTATAAATTTCTAGCCGGTCATACGATGAAACCGTTCATCATAATCAGAGCTACTTTTGTTTCACCCAATTTAGCCTACCAAATGTTTAGTCAATTGGAATGTTAAGTAGAATTAAACAGAAAATTCAAAATTCTAATACAATTAACCAAGAACTTCTGTGAATTTACATTGCATTTTCGACTAGTTTTCTCAGCATACTTCATATGAAATGTAATTACTATTTTGAGTCCGCCCAGAGTTAATAACTATTTCTTCGCAAACATGCCCTTACAAGTTGAAATGGCAATGTTAGCTATGCTATCAAAGAAAATGACCCAATTTTCACAATATTTGCTGAATTTTAACAAAAAATGAAATGCTAAAGGTTACGGTTTGAAAACGCTGATATTCCTTCCATTAACCACAAACAAGCACAGTTACTGCTTACAAATGGCCCTAACCTAACATTATTTAGACAAATTATCAGCCTCCCCTCAATAAAAATTTGAGAGGCTTACCTATCTCAACAAAATGTTATCTTACTCTCATAAAATGCTACTTTCTCTCATATTTTACACTTCACAAATCACCACTTCCCACACTTTATCGCCTCCCACTCTTACCCCCAAACCTAACCACCTCCCACTCTTTACCATCTCCCAAACCTCACCACTCTATCCATTCTATCAACGCTCAAACTAACAAATTTTGCATCCAATAATATTACACAAACAAAACAGATTAACAGCACTCTACCTACCATTCCACTCCAAAACCCTCGATCCCAAACCTCTAGCCAACTCCCTTCCCATCCAAACACCAACCACCAAAACCTCCCATCCCACCAAATACCCAGATCAAACAAATCAACCAACATCCAAATCACCATAACGGCAAATCACTTTGTGGAGTAGATCTGAAAAATTACATAAGCAAAAACCACACCAACCCGAAAAATTCAAATTAACACGAATTCATAACCACACCCAACTCTCAACCCAACTCCGTGTCTACCCAGTATTCACATCCTGCTGCTTCCAAAGCATTGCCAATATCTAACCA
The DNA here is from genome assembly GCA_030558845.1 of Kodamaea laetipori. Taxonomy (NCBI): domain Eukaryota; kingdom Fungi; phylum Ascomycota; class Pichiomycetes; order Serinales; family Debaryomycetaceae; genus Kodamaea; species Kodamaea laetipori. The sequence goes on from JAKTQN010000015.1 coordinate 73,903, forward strand.
TGCTCACTCCTGCTGAAATTATTGCTGCCCGCCACAACGGCGTCTCTTTGGACACTAGTGCTCCGTCTACCGCCTCGTCGACTTCGACCAATGAAGTCACCAATGCCAGTTCGCCAGCGTCGCTCTCCGATGAGTCTGCCTACCCTACCTTGGGTGGTGGAAAGCCTAAGAATGGCTCTTCGTCGTCTGCTACTCCTTTGTGGGGTCCTTCCATGAAACCTCCCGCCCGTACTGCCTCCGCCGACTCGTCAGCCTCGTCGTCCGGTTTCTCCACGCCTGTTCTCGGTGCCAACGGTAACGGTGCCGCCCCTGTCAAGTCTGTCCCTAACAAGTTCAAGATCACTACCATCCAAGAAGCGTTTTCTTTGGATGTTCTGGACCAGTTGAACGTCACCAAGCCCGAGTTTGCCAAAATCTTGACCGCCGTCAAATCGGAAACCAAAACCAACATTGAATGTACCACCTCCCAGCACATCAAGAAGAGAACCTTTTTGATCACCGGTAAGGCAGAAGACGTCAAGTTGGCCAAGAGATTGGTCATCAAGAAGTTGACCAAGCCTGTTGTAGTTTCCTTTTCTGTTCCAGCCAAGGTTCGTTCGCGTATTATTGGACCCCAAGGTAAAAACTTGAAGCCTATCATCCTGCAAAACGAAGTCAAGGTTGACATTGGTAATGAAGAAGAAACTGAAGACTCTGAGGAAGCTGATGAAGACGATATCTTTGCAAAGACCATCAAGATCACCATTGAAGGTGATGTTGAAGGTTGTAAGCACGCTAAGAACCAGATTTTAGCCATTGTAAAGGAAGAAACTAAGAACTTGAGCACTAAGATTACTGTTCCTGAATTGGTTAAGCCTTTTGTTGGTGATGCCTTGAACAATGTGATTTCCAACTACCCAGAATTGGACATTTCCATTCCAGACTACAAGTCCTCGAGCAACCGTATTTTGATTGTTGGTGACAGAGAAGAAGCCTTGGAAGTCAAGCAACAAATCAAGCAAGTTATCTCCAACTTGGAAGGTAAGATTGTCGAGACCGAAGTTCCTATCCCTAAGTTGAAGCACCAGTTCTTGCCTATTGATGACATTTTGAAGTCTCACCAGGTTTTGATTAAATTGCCAAAGGCTGAGGAGACTAACGTCACCTTTGTTGGTGAAAAGAAGAAGATCTCTGCTGCCCAAGAAGAAGCCAGAAAGCACACCTCCCAATACAAGGTCGAGGTTTTGGACATGTCGAAGGCTCACAAGGGTAACTTGGAGCACGTGAGAGCTGTTGCTGCGTACTTGGAGAATAAGAAGTTCTTCCAGCAAGTTGCTCAGGAAAACAACATTGTGATCAACTCTCCAGATGTGCAAGCTTTGGCTGCCCAAGAGTCTGTCAGCATTCCTATTGAGATTGTATCCAAGGGTGACGAAGCCGAACAAGTCAAGGCTGCCAAAAAGGCAATTGTCAACCAAGTTAACAAGATCACCCCAGACCAAACCAAGGTCATTAATGATATTGACGAGTTTTTGATCAAGCAGGTTCCAGCCACCATCAAGGAGGTTGCTGCTGAGAACAAGGTTTCGTATGTGATTTTGGGATCTCAAATCACCTTGTTTTCCGAGTCTGCTGAAGAATCTGATGATTTCGACTTTGTCGACGACTCGTCTTCCTTCACCGCCGTTGACTCTGCCTTGGAGAAGTTGAGAGACTTGGCCAAGACTTTGGAAACTGAGGTTTTGTCTGTTCCATCTGCTGAACAAAAGAACATTTCCGGTCCAAACAACACCACCTTGAAGGCTATTTTGGCCAACGTCACTCCAAACAGTGTCGCTATCAAGTTGCACCACAAGTCCGACGACGAGGTCTGGATCCACGGTACCAAGGCTGAAGTTGCCACTGTCAAGAAGGAGATTGAGAGTGTGTTGAGCGATGCCAGAGAACACAAGGACGGCTACAACTCTGTTGTTTCCGTTGCCTCTTCTGTTTTGCTGAGATTAATCGGTAAGGCAGGTGCCAGCTTGAACGCCTTGAGAGATGAATTTGGTGTCAAGATTGACGTCAGTGAAGAGGGTCCTGAAAAGACTGATATCACTGTCGGTGGTATCAAGAGAAACGTTGAAGAAGCCAAGCAGCGTATCCAACAATTGCTGAAGAAGTGGGCCGACGAAACGTTGACCAGACTCAGAATCGAGAACCAATACCACAGAAGAATGATTGGTCCAAGCGGTGTTTACATTAACAGATTGCAAGACAAGTACAATGTCAGAATCAGATTCCCATCTGCCGATGCGCTGAACCTCGGTGCATACAGCGACTCTCCAAAGTCCAAGGATGAGGTCACCATCAAGGGTCCATCCAAGGGTGTTGCCAAGGCTGAGGAAGAATTGAAGGAGTTGTTGCAATATGAGAAGGAGAACGGATTCAAGCAATTGATCCAGATCCCAACCAAGGCCATTGCCAGAGTCATTGGTAAGGCTGGTGAGACCATCAACGACATTGCCGACGGTTCGGGTGTTGAGTACAACTTCAAGAGAGATGCCGACGAGAAGGAGCTTGGTTACGCCGAGGTTGAGTTGACCGGTTCCAAGTCTGCTTTGAAGGAAGCTTCTGCCAAAATCAACGAAATCATCAAGGAGATTGAAAACTTTGTCAGCTTGTCGGTGACTGTTCCTCAAAAGTACCACCGTGACTTGATTGGTTCTGGTGGTAACGTGATGAAGGACATCATCTCCAAGGCTGGCGGAGACGACTTGCCTAGAAACAGACAACACAGATTGTTGAACATCCCTAACGAGGGTTCTGGTTCTGAGGAAGTGACCTCTGAAGGTGACAAGAACATTGTCGAGAAGATTATTGCCCAGATCAAGGCCATTGTGGAGAAGAAGGAAGCCACTGTGGAGGAGAGCTACGACTTGGCCAAGGAAAAGCACAAGCTTATCATTGGTCCAGGTGGTTCCATCAGACATGCATTGCAAGACGAGTTTGACGCTAATATCGAAGTGCCTAGACCAAACGACAAGAGCACTATTGTCAAGTTGTCTGCCTTGCCAGAGAAGTTGGAAGCATTGAAGGCCAAGATTGAAGAGTTGACCAAGGACGACTGGAACGTCTCCATTGATGTTCCTGAGAGATACCACGCTTTGGTTTCCGAGCGTGGTGCCATTTTTGGCAAGTTGTTGTCGGAGCACAATGTTGAAGTTGCCCACGGCACTCTCACCAGAAAGGCGGCCAAGTTGTCATCCGGCTCGATTCCAAACCCACCTGAGTCAGCCACACCTGTCGACGACGCCAAGACCTTGTTCACCATCTCGCCTAGAGAAGAGGTTGCTGGAGAGGACGAAGTGATTCCATGGAGATTGAAGGGTGACGCTAAGAACACAGAGAAGGTTGCCAAGTTGATCCAAGATCGTTTGGCTACCGCAGAAAAGGCCACCAGCAACGGATGGTTCTACGCTAAGAACCCATCTGTTTTCTCCAAGATTATTGGACCAAAGGGTTCCAAGGTGAATCAAATCAGAGAAAAAACTCACACTTTTATCACTGTTCCTAGAAACAACGATAAGAATGGAAACTTTGTGTATTTGGTTGGTTCTGAAGAGAACTTGAAGGCTGCACAAGCTGAAATTGAGAAAGTTTTGTAAATAGTTTTCGATGAGATTTACTACGACGAAATGGTAATAAATAAGTAATATATTGATTTGTAAGTTAAATCATAAGGAGGTTAGCAAAAGCGAATATTCAAGTTGGTAAATGCCGAAAAGGACTAGTTAACAAACGCCGAAAGGATATCAATGCCGAGGATCCAATCACCTGATGGTTTCGTGTTTTTTGCGCTAAAACAATTAGCGAGCCACACCAAGAAAAGCAAAGCCGTATATCCACAGTGGGGGAGATTTTTTTTCTTTACTGTTTAGTTAATGAATGTACTAAAGGTGACGCATAGCGGTTACGAACGAGGGTTAGACAATGATCTAGTTCTCCATCTTGGACATGGCTGCAAATACTACTAAATTTGTAAGTTTCTCTAAAACATCCATTTCTATTTAGCATCTCCACAGCTCTAATAAATTGTCTATCTAGATCTCCATATTAAATCGTTTATCTAGATCTCCATATTAAATCGTCTATCTATATCTCCATATTAAATCGTTTATCTAAAGTTCTATAATCTAGCATCTCTATACATCTCAATAGCTTTCTCTTTTGTCTCCTTATAATCTACCACCCTTTCAGGATACCCCATCTTTTTAGCAATTTTGGCCAGATCTTTATTAGCATATGGCTCATGTATTGCCTTCCCTTTGATCTGCGATAATTCAGGTACCCATTTGCGGATAAAAACACCATCACGATCAAACTTCTCACTCTGCAACTTTGGGTTAAATACTCTAAAATACGGTTGGGCATCCACACCGACACTCGCTGAAAATCCCCAGCCTCCATTGTTCAGAGGCATATCGAAATCAACCAAGTGCTGCGCAAACCAACGCTCGCCGAGCCTCCAGTCCAACAAGAGGTTCTTGGCAAGAAAGCTCGCGACAACCATGCGACTTCTGTTGGCCATGGAACCTGTCGCTAGCAATTGTCGCATCAGCGCATCGATAATGGGGTACCCAGTGCGCCCCTGGCACCAGCTCTCAAATAGTTCGTCATTGTAGTCCCATTCAATATCAGCGTAGTCAAGTTGGAACGGCTGGTCCATACATGTATGCGGCCAATTGCTCATCACATGCCTGTAGAAGTCACGCCAGGCTAGCTGGCGAATATAAGCCAGCTGGTTTGCAGGAACTCCAGTGATACTTGCACCCTCTTTGTCCAAAATAAACTGTATTAGTTGGGCAGTGGAAACGGTTCCCATCAGTAAGTGGTGTGACATGCGTGGAAATGTATCCAAGGTGTCTCTGATATTTGAGTAATTGGCAACGTTTACGTCGTACAGTTGTTCAAACTGTTTCATTGGATCGGCCAACGATTCGATCTTGTAGTGATCATCAAAGATAACCTGCTGGGCCTGCGTCAACGCACCTTCAGGCACATCCATGTGCCCCGCAAAATCCTCAACTGCTGAATTGTCTGGGTTCCCCAATTCCACCTCAGCTACATCCAATTGCCTACCCTCCATATACTTTAACCAACTCTTGTACCATGGTGTAAATACCAGGTACTGTGAACCCTTCTGCGTAGCCAACTGTCCCGGAACAACTACGCAAGTGTGGTGAAACGTTTCGAGCAGCCGCGGCCACAGCGTCTCCATCAAACGTGTCAAAATACGCAACTCGTCCACTTCGTACTCGATGTTAGCATACAATTTTGCAACCTTATACTGCGCACAAAAATCAGCCACCCCATCAGCAGTATCACTACAGTGTATCACCACCAACGGAATGTTAACTTGGCGCAAGTGGTTCGACATTACGCGAAGAGCATTGGCCAAGTAGGCCTGCTGGAATGCACTAGTGTGTTTCTGCAACCATTCCTTATTATACGGGTAAATTGCAACCAACGGCTTCCCCAGACGCCGCGCCTCGTTCTGGGCTGCAAAAAGTGCGGGATGAGCCGCAACTCGAAAATCCCGTAGAAGCATCACTCCAACATATGCAAACCCCATATTCACATTGTTCTCATGCTTCTTAGCCCTCAATAAAATCTCCAATGGTTTGTTTTCCTGCTTCAAGTATTTGGTGTAATGCTTGACAGGCAAGTTCACAAACCCAGTCCTTGGCCGTTTCCGGCCTCGCAATTCTTCCTTGGTTTTTAGTATTTGGTTTTTAGAATTGGATATCAGCATTTGGTTCTTTCTTAGCATTGATTCTTAGCATTTGCCAGTATGTGAACAGCCCCCAGATTGCAATTCCAAAACTGTGGACTAGTCAAGACTTCAAATGCCCTTCCAAGAATTCGCCTCTCTTGACTTGCCTTGTAAAAATTTTGTGCGTATGATCCGATCACGTGCGATTACAACTGTCAAAAAGAAATACGTCAAGCGTATTTGCAGCAACTTGGCTGTAAAGGGAAGCTTCTACAGCGATGAGCCATCGATCTATAGTCTCCCCTGACAGCCAACCTTAAAAAAGGCTCATGCGTTGGAGCAAGTCCCAAGCACAGCCATGTCCAAGATTGCACCCTGCCAATGCTTCTGTATCACAGTGGTTCGTTCCAAGAACAATACCTAAACTGTGGTGCTTCCATTGCCGTAGTGGATTAATTACAGGGACTAACAAAAGCAATTACACGCCGCCGCATGTAGAGAGAAGTATTCTGGGAAAATTTTTTAGGCTGCAACTGTAGCATAATGTTGCAATATATAAGCTAGGGCATTCCAGCTTCATTATAGCTTATCATCCAAACATGAGTGATATAGACAAGTTTACACAAGCATCGACTCACGAGAAGAAAGATCCTAGCGATGATGCTTCCTACTATTCGCTGGATAGAGAGGCTGCTGCTGTGGTCTCTCTTGACCACAATAAGAAGGAGATTGGGTACGTTAGTGCTACCTTCTTGATGGTTAACAGAATGTTGGGTGCTGGTGTGTTTTCCACCGGTTCCACCATTTTCGCATTGAGTGGTTCTGTCGGTACATCTTTGATGATGTGGTTTGCAGGTACTATCATTGCCTTGTCTGGTTTGTTGGTGTACATGGAATTGGGGTCGGCCTTACCTAGAAACGGTGGTGAGAAGAATTATTTGGAGTACTTGTTCAAGAAGCCAAAGTTCTTGGTTACTGCCATGTACGCTTCGTACGTTTTCTTCTTGGGTTGGGCTTCTGGTAACTCGATCGTTACTGGTGAGTACATTTTGAATGCTGCTGGTAAGGAACCAGGTCAATGGAACTCCAGAGGAATCGGTTTGGCTGTCATCACCTTTTCCTTTTTGATTAACGGGTTGCACGTCAAGTCTGGTTTGTTTGTTGCCAATGCCTTGGGTGTTTTCAAGGTTGTCATTGTTCTCATCATCACCGTCACCGGTTGGGTTGCTCTTGGTGGAGGTATCAAGACCAAGAACTTTGAGCCAACTCACAACTTTACCAATGCTTTCTCTGGTGAAAGCCCTTCTGCATTTGGTATTGTTAATGCTCTTTACAACGTCATTTGGTCGTATGTTGGATACTCGAACGCTAACTACGCTCTTGGTGAAATCAAGAACCCCGTCAAGGTGTTGCGTGTTGCTGCCCCTGCTGCCTTCCTTTCATTGGGTGTCATCTACATGTTTGTCAACATTGCATACTTTGCTGTTGTTCCAAAGGAAGAGATTGCCTCCTCTGGTCGTATTTTGGCTGCGTCCTTCTTCAAGTACGCGTTCGGTGACCAGGCTGAAAAGGCTGCCTCCGTCTTTGTCGCATTGTCTGCTTGGGGTAACGTCTTGTCGGTTATTTTCTCCCAGGGTAGAATTATCCAATCTTTGGGCCGTGAAGGTGTCTTGCCATTCTCTGGCTTTTTCGGCACCTCCAAGCCTTTCAACACTCCCTTTGTTGGTTTGTTCCAGCACTGGATCGTCTGTGTGGTTACCATCTTGGCCCCACCACCAGGTGACGCTTACAACTTTATTCTTAACTTGATTTCGTACCCATTGAACGTTGTCAACACCGTCATTGCCGGTGGTTTGTTGTGGGTCTACTGGAAGAGAGCCAAGGGCCAGGAAGAATGGAACCCACCTCTCAAGGCCTCTGTTCCAGTTGTCATCTTCTTCTTCTTGGCTTCGCTTTACTTGGTTGTTGCCCCATACGTTCCACCTGTGCATGGTCAAAAGGTGTACAACTCGTTGCCATACTGGATCCACCCGGTTGTTGCCTGGGGTATTTTTGCCGTTGGTTTGATTTACTACTTGCTTTGGGCCCAGCTCTTGCCTCGCCTTGGCGGTTACGATTTGGTCGTCAAGGAGGTTGTTGGTGACGACGGCTTCTGGAAGAACAAGATTTACAAGATTGCTAAAGACGGTTCTAACAAGCATGTTTTGGAGAATGACAATGTGAGAGATGTTGACGTTGAGCAAGTTGCTTAATCTTTGCCTTAAAGGTTTATTGCCTGAAGGTGTTTAATACTTGGTCACCTTAATGGTGTTTAATATTTAGTTCCTGTTCACATTTTTATGCTTATTGGTTTTAGTTCTGAATAATAGATATTTATATTAATTCTTAATATTTGCTGAATTTTAGTAGAGTATCACAAGTTTGTCACAGTGTCGTATTTAGATTGTCATACATAACATATATATGACGATATATAAACTCGTATATATAAGCACATAGTTCACCATATATAAATAACCATACACTTTTGTAGACCACCATATATAACCTCTTTTGTGGATCATCAATTATACGTAACCATATTTCCATATATATCCATATGTTGATATCCACATACATAGATATCCACATAGAGATGTCCTCATATCCACATATAGTAATCCACACATCACTACACCATTAAAGATTGTCATTAATTCTATTTACACTGACCTTATTATACACGAATTGAAAATCCAACTCAAATTCTGAATCTGTGAGTCTTTGGAGTGTGCATTGGAGACCAAATACCTCTGACAGAGTCGTTTATCGACATCACCTTGTGGTTGTATTTCAACAAATCAGCACCACTCAGTTGACTGAGCTCTTCAATCTTCTTGAGAATGGCACTTTCGTCCAAGTTTGCTACATTCACTTCTTTGACGGTGTCGTTGCTGTAGTGGAATCTCAATGATGGGTGGCCCGACTTCTTGACTATCTCAAAGTAGACGTTGGGCTTATTAGATGCAAGTTGGTTGATTTGGCTCGACTTGAGCAATGCACGAAGACCCGTGGACGAACCTCCCCAGTTACAGTACTGCAACAGTATCTTGTGGCAGGGCACAACGTAGGCACCCAAACCGTTACGTGCTAACGAGGTTTTGGCGATGGCTTTCACTGGCATGTCTTGTTGGTTCCTTTTGGTATATGGTTGAAAAATTTTATTGGTCGTGTGGTCGTGTGGGGGAGAAAATTTTGGGTGCAAATTTCGTGGGATCAGATACTGGGAGGTATGGAAAATGGAAAATGATATACTTTGTAATGGTCTTATATTGTTGTAGAGAGGTGATGTTGAGCTTTTAATATAATTATAAAGTTTGCATTTAAAGTAGTGCTAAAGCTCTTAAACTAGAGTGTGGCTAGACGACACCTTGGAGTGTACCACTGATATATTAGTACTGCATTATGGAGTGTACTTCGAACATCCTAATGGTTGCTTATAATGATCCTTAGAAGATAGATGTTGGAGTTTGGTTATTCTTAGTTCTTCTTCAATACGCACGACTTCTGGATTGAAATTTGCAGCCATTTTTTTATAATCAATTATGTAGTAAAGAGGTCGAAATTATACATTTAAAGTTGGACATTGATATACTGATTTCATTATCCATTCTTTGATTTTGTTAATCACATTCTCATTACATTTTCAAAACGTTTAAAATTATGTATTATTTGTAGACTGAAGGTGAACAATTAAAATGGGTATAACTAGAAGAAGATGGACAATAGGAAAAATAAACCAAAGGTACATTTCGACAAACTAGCAACTGCGGCATTTTGTTCGAATGTAGCAATGCTTGGTGAACCAATAGTAGGACTAAGTTGGGCAATAGAAGTAACAGGTTCCGCGGAAGGAGTATGGCTTATTTGACCTTGAATAATTGTTGTTCCAGCGGACTGTGTTGGTGTTGAAACTACAGGGGTCCCACTAGCATTTGCGCTTTCTGTATTCGCAGCTTTTGTAGATCCCCCAGCATTAGTTTCGCTTGTTGTGTTCTCTGCTATTTCAGTTGAGGCAGCAGTAGGTTCACTTGCATGATTTTGGTCCACCTGACTTTCAGTTGAGGTATCAATCGTAGGCGCCCCGGCATTATTTTGGGTTGTCGTGTCTGACTTCCTTGCTGTACAGGCAGTACAGGTGGTGATAATATCAGTTTCGGTGTTGGTTTGAGTGAAAGTTACTCCATCTTGGTCAGAGCTGGATGCTAGTGGACTTGTTGGAAAGGCGCTTTCAGACACGACAGTAGAACTTGGTTTGGAACTAGATGAGTCGATACTTGATGAGTTCCAAGGCCCGCGTGAAGTAGAAACTAACACTGAGTTTGATGAAATTGAAGATGGAGGTGAAAATGAACTTGAAGGAAGTGAGCTGGATGAGCCCAATAAGCTTATTGAAGAGCTAGGTGGAGGTGAGCTCAGTAAACTTTCCGATGAAACTGAAGAATTTGGTGGAAGTGAGCTCAATGAGCTTACTGATGAAGCTGAACTGCTTGATGAACTTGCTGAAGAAATTGATGAACTCGAAGAGCTTGTTGAAGAAACCGATTCAAGTGAAGAACTTGAAGAAGAATTAATCACACTAGCAGGCACCTCTATTATCTCAGTTGCAGTACCTCCTATACTCGCCCCAACGGTAATCGTAATAATTTCAGTTCCAGTCCAAGTTTGAGTAACCGTCGAGGTAGGAATGGGAACTTCAACTATAACAGTACCAGTACCATTTAAATCTGTAATTGTGCTGATCGTTGTTTCATTTCCTGTCCAAGTCTGAGTAACACTAGTAACTGGAGCTGGGATCTCGATATACTCATAGGCGGTTTCACCTGGGAACGCTGGCACAGTAGCCGTAGAAATGGAAGTACCTGTCCATACTACAGTCTGAGTAACTGTAGGAACAGGAACATTTACGATAACCGTTTCAACGCCTGTCCCACAAACTTCAGCTTCTCTCTTGTCGATTAGAGAAACTTGAGTACAGATGCTAATGGTAGATATGGATGTTGTTGAATCAGTCCAAGTTTGAGTGATTGTAGTGACTGGTGTTGGAATTTCGATAATAATGGTAGCAGTTCCACCTGGGGTTGCTGTAACAGTAGTATTTGATGTGTCAGTACCACTCCAAATTTGAGTTGAAGTGACCGTAGGAACTGGTACATTGACAATCACACTTTCAGTTCCAACTGCACAAACATCTGTTGGTACTGCAGTAATTGTTCGAGGACGCTTGAAGAAACGTTTAAAGAACCTGAAAGTAGGAGGTGGAATAGTTGTAGAACAGAGTGGAATTGTGCTGGTGACAGTTTCAGAGCCGGTCCAAGTTTGGGTTATAGTGGCCATTGGAGCTGGTACCACTACAATTAAAGTAGCAGTTCCACCTGGTGCAGCAGTCACCATAGAATTTGCTGTATCAGTTCCAGTCCAAGTTTGAGTTGAAGTTACTGTAGGAATTGGCACATTTACAATCACAGTTTGAGTCCCCACGGCACACTCCTGTACGCTACGGCGCTTTATAGGAGCTATTGAGGTGCTAGTACCGCAAAGCAAGATTGTAGAAACTGAAATAGTGGAACCAGTCCAAGTTTGAGTGATTGTTGTTGCTGGAGTTGGAACTTCGATAATAAGAGTGGCAGTTCCACCTGGAGATGCAGTCACCGTCGTATTGGTAGTTTCAGTTCCTGTCCAAGTCTGAGTTGAAGTCACTGTAGGTATAGGAACATTGACAAGAACCGTTTCAGTCCCAGCGGCACAAACCTCTTGCGAGGTAGCACGACGCTTTAAAGCCTCTATTGTAGTTGTCTCACCGCAAAGAGAAATTGTAGAGACGGAAGTAGATGAACCTGTCCAAGTTTGGGTGATTGTAGTGACTGGAGTTGGAACTTCAATTATAAGAGTCGCAGTTCCACCGGGAGCAGCTGCAACAGTGGAGTTCGCTGTAACGGTGCCAGTCCATGTTTGAGTTGAAGTTACTGTTGGAATTGGAACGCTAACTACTACAGTTGCAGTCCCAACAGCACACTCATCTTGGTTTGCACGTTTTGCAGGAAGCATACCTGACGTGGGACCGCAAAGAGGAATTGTCGAAACAACAGTAGATGCACCAGTCCATGTTTCAGTGATTGTGGTTACTGGAGTTGGTACTTCAACAATTAGGGTCGCAGTTCCACCAGGCGCTGCAGTCACGACTTGGGTCCCATTGTCTGTTCCCGTCCAAAATTGAGTAGAAGTAACTGTTGGAACTGGAACATTCACAATAACGGTCTCGGTACCAGTTGCGCAAACTGTAGTTTGCAGAGAACTGATTGTACGTTTGAAGAACTTGAAGAACCTGAAGGTAGGGGCAGGAATAGTGGTGGCACAGAGTGGGATTGTACTGGTGACAGTTTCAGAACCGGTCCAAGTTTGGGTAATAGTGGCAGCTGGGGATGGTAGTTCAACTATTAAAGTAGCAGTTTCGCCAGGTGCGGCTGAAACAGTTGTGACCCCAGAACCAGTACCAGTCCATATTTGGGTAGAAGTTACCGTTGGAACAGGGACATTCACGATAACAGTCTGAGTCCCAACAGCACACTCCTGTACGCTACGACGCTTTAAAGGAGCCATTGAGGTGGTAGCACCACAAAGTGATATCGTGGAGAATGACGTTGTCGAGCCAGTCCAAGTTTGAGTGATTGTGGTGACAGGAGTAGGAACTTCAACTATTAAAGTGGCAGTACCTCCTGGTGCGGCTGTAACAGTGGTATTTGCCGTATCGGTTCCCGTCCAAATTTGAGTAGTTGTTATAGTAGGAACTGGCACACTCACAACAATAGTCTCAGTTCCAACAGCACAAGCAGGCTGGGTAGCACGCTTTGCAACAAAGGTCGTAAAAGTGGTTGGACTGCAAAGGGAAATTGTAGACACTACGGTGGATTCTCCAGTCCAAGTTTGCGTGATTGTAGTCCTTGGAATTGGAACTTGCTCGATTACAGTGGCAGTACCGCCCGGAGCAGCACCGATAGTAGTAGCAGTGCTACCAATGCCAGTCCACAATGTGGTAGTTGTGACAGTTGGAACAGGAACTTCAACCACAATAGTGTCAGTTCCACCCGTGAACGGAGTCGAAACGGTAGTGGTACTCAAACCAGTCCAGGTACTTGTAACTGTAGTGACTACATCAAAAGTAGCCACTGGAGCAACAAGAACCGGAGGATAGAAAGTCTGCGAGTGTTCACTAGTCTGAGTCACAGTAGGTTGGTCATTACATGAGTAACTGTTTCTAAAGTAGATGGAGTAGGACGCTCCTGGTGGAACAGTAAACTGAACAGTCAAGATAGGCCTTTCCACTGGGGGAATCTGCGAGTTGTAAGTCACAGCTACGGCAGAAGGGGTACATATATTGCTGACAGCCAACCCATTGTAGACCTTAGGAAAGTAGAAGTCATTGAACAGGGCACCCCAGCCATACTGAATAGAAGAGCAGTCAATATTCACAGTTCCGTAAAAGGTGAAACCTATAGTTCCATGGTTTACACCAGCAGTACAATTTGCACCAATGTTGAGTGCCTGGATGGTGGCTGAACCCGGAATACCTCTTGTTTCCCAGACCTGTTGAGAGCGTAATGGAGCGAGAGTACCTCCTGCAACAAATGTGGTTGTTGTGGAAAGCGAATTGAAGCCGTCAGAAAACGTTATTGTATTAGTTCCTGCTGTATAACAACTAGCAGCTTGTTTATCTGAAGCACCACCAGCCCAACCCGAATTGAAAATGATGGGAACTGATAACGAACCTGTTATTGAGGTGGATGGACCAACGAGCAGCGATGCAGTGCAAACAACACTGGATGATGAGTCTGTGGTACCACCAGAAATTAAGTTACAAGTAGCCAAGGGACCCAGAGGAGATGGCAACGTGAAACTTGAAACTGGTGAGCCGAACGTATAGACACATGGCATCATGATTGTAAAAGTGTCTCCTGGCTGGAGATTACCGTTAATCGCCCAACGAAAGTTTGCAACCCAATTTGCAGCCTCGGGCATTGCCAATGGATTATACCCACCAGATGTATACTTCAAAGAGGTGAACGAGGTGAAAATACCCCCAACCTGTGCACCTAGTGTGCACTTTAGAAGTGCCAAAAATAAGATCAAGTTAAGCATGTTTGTTGTGTATGTTTGGATTCATCGAGCTTATATATCTTCGTAAATGTCTAATATCTCGTAATTTATGTGGTGCGGCTAAATCAAAAGGCGTACCCACATTGAGATGTGACATATATTGTCAAAATTTTAGACAAGGTAGTGATTTTTGTGAGTTCCTCTAGTGATTTAACTAATTCCTCTAGTGATTTAGCGTCACACCTAACATAATTATCTTAGCTGAGTTGTTTTCGCTCTTCTCAGTACTATCAATTTTATAGATTCATCTGATTAAGTTTTGTGACGTTTAGCGTAGATTGAAAAACAATAAGGTAGTACAGACCAATGGTACGAGAATGACCACAGGTTCACAAACACAAGTGTGGGAAGCAATGAACAATGGAGACAAAAGACTCCTTTCTTCTTAAACGAGATTCTTATCTCGCTAACGGTTTTTCAACCACTAAATGCCGCACAGCCCCCACATGAATATTGCACAAGGCGAGTGTGAATATAGAGACCCTAAGGCTCTGTCAACTTTGTAGCCTAACATTGTGAAGGCTTAGATGATAGGCGGTGGTTGCTGTTCAATGTTCTTTTTATTGTGTTTGCAGTATTGTTTTCTGTATCATATTCTGGATTCAATACATTTTCCAACTATTGGTAAAATTATCATAAAAATTACATTATTCGTTAAACTGGTGAAATAATCATTAAGTTCATATTATTTGTTAAACTAATTCTCATTAAATTTATAATTGGAAATTAAACTGGTGGTTACTAGAATGGGTATTTATCAACTAAAAGAAGATTGACTACAGGAAGAACTATCCAAAGGTATTTTATGAGAAATCAACAACAGCAGCAATTTGCTCAAAATGTTACACTACTGGGTGAGCCAATAGTTGGGCCAAGTATGGCTACTGGGGTAAAGGATTCAGATAAAGTAGTTTCTGTTTGATATAGTGTAGCGGATTTCTGTGAGTCAGACCATTGACATCCACCCAATTGTGGTTCTTTAAATGACAGAGTTCATAATGAAGTATCTAGAGATTTTACATTAACTCTTGGTCATTTAGAGTATGATTATTAATAACTCCACAAGAATTTGAAAAATCAGTATTATAGTTATTATTTCGCCAGTCTACTATAAGTAGTGAATTATTCTCACTTTGATTTTTCAAAAGAATAAAAGAATTCTTTGCCTCTACTTAATATCCATTTCACACCTCTTCTTCTTAACCTATACTCTCCGGAAACACCTTAAATGAAACGCTTTTAAATGACCACAACTGACTCACCGTCAAACTTGGTTACTGAGCGCTGGTGGTCGCGCTTCCTTCGTCCGAGCCTCCACTCTTCCAAAATGACTCTAAGAAAAAATAAGCCATATAAATACATACAGTTTTCAGCTTAGGTGGGGGAACCCCAAAACAGGTTATGCCTACAAACTCAACAGTTGAAAATGGAGTTGCAATATGTGAGGATAAACTGAAAACTCCTTTTACAGTTTTTTTAAAAGGCGAGCGTCTTGTGCTTATTTTGACACTATCACTGATAGGTTTCTGGTCTGCAGTTTCGAGTCCAATCTACTTCCCTGCCTTACCGGCAATTAAAGAGCAGTTCCATATTTCCGCATCAGTAACGAACGTCTCGGTTGTGGCTTACTCGCTATTTCAAGGGCTTGCGCCTGCACTTCTGTGCAGTTTTGCCGATTATTATGGGATGCGACCAGTTTTGGTTGTGTCGCTAATAGGGTTCGTTGCACTGTGTTTTGCAATCAGCAAATGCGATGCATTTTGGCTTCTTCTTGTGCTAAGGTGCTTACAGGCAGCACTGATAGCACCGGTGATTGCAATTGGTTCTGGAGTCCTGGGTGACGTGTGTACACGGCTGAACCGTGGCAGCTTCATCGGAACAATATCTGGAATACAGCTTTTCGGAACTGGTTTTGGTGGTGTTTTAGGTGCTGGTTTGATTAGTGGGTTCCATACTTGGAGAGCTATTTTTGTGTTTTTGGGAATTGGTGGGGGTGTTACTTTAGTTAATGCAATCACGATTCTTCCAGAAACTTCAAGACACATTGTTGGAAATGGGTCTGTAATTCCATCGAATTTGGCAAATCGTCTGTTGCTCATGGTATTACCCCATTTCAGAAGAAGGCTTACTAACGATGTATCGACTCTCGCACCAGAGCACAAGTTTGACATTTTCCTGACTTTTCATATCTTGATGCAACCTGGTGTATTTATAGCATTGCTTCCAGCTGGATTGGTTTACGCTTCGTGGACTGTTGTTTTAACTGCAGTTTCCACTCACTTGCAATTACCACCTTACAACTACAAGGTTATTCAAGTTGGAATAGTTTACATTCCACAAGGTGCTGCTACATTTATCGGTTCTTTGGTCACAGGTAGAATATTAAACATGCACTACAAAAGAAGATTGAGTGCTCATTTACTGAATTTTGCTGAGGAAGATAAGAAGCAAGCTAAGGAAAACTTTAACATTGTGAGAGCCCGCTTGGATATCTGTTTGATCCCTCTTGCGCTTATTATTATTGGCCTATTGATATTTGGGTGGTGCTTACATTTTCATCAGAGTATTGTACTGATATATGTGAGTACAACTTTGGTTGCATTAGCCCTTTCAATAATGATGTCGTGTATACACACTTTGATGGTTGACTTGGTGCCTGCCCATGGGCACTCGCTGACGAGCGCCTTGAATTTGGTGCGTTGTTTCTTTGCTGCTCTCTTTGTGGGTACACTTGATATGATGGAAAACAAAATGACTGTTGGGGGTACCTATACTTTTCTTTCTGGGTTATGTTTCGCCTCTGGGCTGTTGATGTTTTACAAGTTTTATACGTGAGGTCTGTCAAATAATTTAGAGTGGTAATTTCTGGCCTTCCTTGAATGAAAGGAGACTTAATTCGGTTCTCGCCTTCTAAAGTGCAGGGATTTATTATTTATTAATTGGAATCGTTTATAAGTATATTTGCAGATCCATACTAATTTCAAGAGAAATATAATTGCACCATTAACTTTTGGATCCAAATGTTTGCAGTTTTGAGTTGAAACTCTTTGTCGCTACTGTTGCTAATGGATCATATTCAAAGCTTTACATTGGGAGAGTCGACCCACCAGATGCACAAAAATATATTTGGCTGCAAAAAAAGAGTTTCTACATGCAGATTTAAAATAATCTGACGTTTTAACCATTTCAATAACGGTTGCTCCACTTAAATACTGCAATCCTCATCTGGAAAACGCTTGAACTACTTCAATATAAGCCTGAACTACCACCATTATGTGAATTAGAATAAATTTAACAAAACAAAGCCGGGCATTTACTCAATCAGAAATATGGTCCCTTGGCCCAGTTGGTTAAGGCGTGGTGCTAATAACGCCAAGATCAGCAGTTCGATCCTGCTAGGGACCATTTCTCCTTGGGCGTGTGGCGTAGTTGGTAGCGCGTACCCTTAGCATGGGTAAGGTCTCGGGTTCGATTCCTGACTCGTCCATTCTTTTTTTAAACTTTTTCTACCCCAAGATTCTCCTCGAGCTTGATTACCATTTGCAGGTTTGTGGCATAAAAATGTGTCGTACCTTAATGTCGCCAGTAATGTCGTCACTCTCTCAGTTTCCGTTCGCAGTGCTAATCGCACAGTCTTTCAGTTTTCAGAGTGAAAAGTTCCAGTTTGAGTAAGAGACTCCGGTGCCGCGTACTCGCCTTGCCCTTCAAAAGTTTGCCATATATATGGCGGTTGTTTTATTTTAATTTGAATTACTCACGATGGATAAGGTGAATTACAAGACGTACCAGCAGGTGTTGAACATCGTGGTTTCAGGCGCCGCCACCAAGAAGAAAACAGAGCCCTTGGTGAAGAAAGAAGCGCCCAAAAGAGCAAAAGCTGAAAAAGCAGAAAAGACCAAAGTTACTAAACCTAAGAAGGTTACACCACCAACTAAAAGAAGAACGAAAACAGGCTGTTTGACATGCCGTAAGAGAAAGAAAAAGTGTGATGAGGACAAGGTAAATGGCAAATGCCAGGCATGTACGAGAAACTTTTTGGAGTGTTGTTGGCCAGAGGCGGCAACTGTCTGTGCTAAGCTGGAAATTTGTATGGAAGTTGAAAGCAAGTTGCCTACTCCAGCAGCAACACCCACTCCTACTCCTGTCGCAACTCCACTCTTGTGTCCTACATCTCCGAAGCACGAGCCTCAGACTCCAAAGTCTCCGTCCTACACAACTACTCCATATAGAAGAACACCTACTAGTGATGTTTCCACAAAATGCTCGATAAGCTCGCTTTTAGCAACTCCAGTGGAATCATACCCGAGCCCAGTGCATTCGCCACAGGAAGAGGAAGAGTACGAAAAACCTCAGACGAGGTTTATAATCACATCCTTCAACAGAGAGAAGGACTTGTGTCAGGTGGATTAGTTGTATAGATTATTTATTTGGGTTATATGATCGGCATTGGCGCCGAAAGGTTTGAAAAATGGTATAAAATTTGTCATTAAAAAAGGAATGTAGAATTTGCGGCTATTGGAATTAAAAGGCAACCGCGAGCGAATTTTAGTGCCGTGGAAAACAAGCGACATCATGAGGAAAATCAAAACCGAATTTGTGTTTTTATTTACTTTTCTTTTGGATTTTGTCTTACTTTAAGCCGCGTGGTTTTTTCTGTAGTTTTAATAGGAAGATGAACTAGTTTATGATGCATAGCTGTGTAATTGAGTTTAGTAGAGATTCGAGCTCTGCAGAACATCATCTTCTTTAGTTCTCACCCCATGTAGGATTTTCGATCACTAAGAAAACTAGAAGTATGAGGTGCGTTTAGGAATACTAGTTAACATTGATGTTGCTCATTGACTAACACCTCGACTGAAAGCATATTTACAACTAAAAGTGTGGAAATGTAATGAACGGACCTCGAAAATGATAAGACCGTTCACATATGAGCCCAATCGCAGTTTAAGTACAGAATGTTCGATATAAGCCTGATGGCAGGGACTTGACGTGACACGTGATTACATGTCATGCTTTTGCAGCCACTGGAAGAAGCGAAAAAGTACTACGAGGAATATTTTAGCCTTACTGCGTTTTTTTGAGGTTCTTCCGAATTTTCATGGAGGTGACGGAAAGTCATCTAAGCGTACCAAAACCGTTGGCGGGTTAACTGCAAGGTTTTGATCTGGCTTTCATGGTCTCTTTGGGTATATATACTTAAAAATGCATTTTTTCTTTCAACTGAAAGAAATTGTCGGGCATTTATACCTCTGAGCTGATGGCACTGTATAAGAAAAGTTCTGCTTTGAATGACTTACTGAACGCCTTTTCTTTATTCCCGCATACTCACACCTGTAAAGTACAATTCTTTATCTTAAAAGGCATCTATAACTTCCCGTGTCTCTCTGATAGAGAAATTTTCTGATTATGGATAATCCACTCCATTTCACGATAATAGGAGTTCCGCCAACCACGACAACAAAAATGACTCGTTTAATGTTGTAGAAAGTAAGAAGAATTCACAGAACAATACAAGTAGATAGGATATACTAAATTTGGCTGATTTGATTTTGAGTACCTTAGGTGCAATTTTAGTTGAAATACACAAACATGAAAAGGCACAATCGCTTGTTGTTTCCATTGAAATATAGAGAGCATGGCCATAGGTGCAATGAAGCAAAAAACCATACCAATATACCGGGTCTTAATACGGTGAAATATATTGCAAATAATATCGAATCAATTTCCTTGGATGAAGAATCCATTCAGATGGACTGGTAGTTGTTGATGAAAGCTACATTGTTCTTTAATCAGAGAACCGAAAATCAATTGGCTTCATTTTTAGATGTATTTGCACCCTTCGAACCTTATATATAATCACCTTGATCTCTTCTCCATCGAAGTTAACTTTGGAAAGAGTTCTTGCCTGAATATGACCCGCAAATGTGATGAGCTGGAAGTAGTATCAAGGGTATCATCACTTTTGTATGTTGAGAAGTAGACATGAATTATGAAATATTACTACCATTCAGCAAAGGGTTTGCTTGCCATGTTAGCTTTTATATTTCTGTGTCTTAGCCTTTTCTCCGTCACCAAGTTGTCTGATTTAAACTAGAATTGTCCAATTACATACGTAGTGACAAAGAGTAAATACACCTTGACAAACGTCTCTCTCAATATGATCCTCCAACGACGCCAATTTTCTGGAGTATATTGAAGTATAGATACGAAAGATGTGATATTTTACTATACTTTGTCGCTCTGTTCAAACTCAGTACGAATACTGCTTAAACTCGAAAATCTAAGTACTTTGTAGATTTCATGCACCAGTATACCAAATTGTGGTACAGTATCAGTAAATTAACAGTTACTCCCTTTCCGAACTTGATCCTACTGGAAAACAAAACATTTGTAGCTACATATTTGTCTTTATAGTAATTATGTATGTATATCTCTTATATTACAATTAAAATGCACCTTTAAACAGCTTTACTCGAATCCTATACACTGGCGGCTTTTCCATCGTAGATCATGTAGATTCACAAAAGTTTCCCATTCATCCTATCAGTTCTTCTAATTAATTCCTCAACTCCTTCATCCTTAGGTTTAAACCCCCAGCCATATTGTAAAGGTAACTCAATTTGCACACCCAACTCATCAGCAAACTCCCAGGTTAATCCTGGTTTCTTCAAAAACAGCCTCCCAACAAGCGCAATATCAAAGGCACCATCCTCTAACAACTGATTAGTGACCTTAGCACTTTCTCCAAGCCCACCTACACTCGCAACAAGGCACAGATCACCAAGCTCCTCTTTTATGGCACGGGCATACTTGTGGAATTCCACAGTCGCTCTATCCAACTTGGTTTTCTGTTTGTAGCAGTTTCCTCCCGCGGAAACATCAATCACATCAACACCCTTTTCAACTAATAATTTCGAGAATAGGATCGAATCCTCAACAGTCCATCCTCCATCTTCCTCGTCCCCATCAGTCGCTGAAATTCTGAAAAATAGTGGTGTTTCTGGGATTTTGGCTTTGACATCCTCAATAATATCCAATACAAATCGCACTCGGTTACCAAAAGAACCTCCGTACTTGTCAGTTCTCTTGTTGGAAATCGGAGACAAGAACTCGTTTATAAGGTTCCCATGAGCTCCGTGGATTTCAACAAAGTCGAACCCAGATATTTCAATAGCCCTCTTAGCAGAATCTCCAAACTCTCCAACAATTTTCTGGATCTGGTCACAGTTCAACTCGTTTGGAAACCTGTGGTTCCCGTACGGTCTGTATTGGATTGGAGAAGGAGCCACTGTTTTCGTAGGCCACCCCCCTTGGCTTTCAGGCACAACGTCTTCCAAATGCTCCCACAAGGGACGTCCACTTGCCTTCCTACCCGCATGTCCAATTTGAACTCCTATAATCTGCTTCTGCGCGTGTGAAAAGCCTACCACCTCTTTATACTTCTCAGCCTGCTTGTCATTAAATAAACCAGTGTCGTGAGGTGAACTGGCACCTTCTTTGGAAACGGATGCGGATTCCACAATTATCAAACCTGCTCCTCTAGTAGCAAGTCCACCGTAATGGACCAAGTGGAATGGAGTGATCTCCATGTCATCATCAGCAGAAAACATACTCATTGGAGAAACTCCAAGCCTATTTGGCAAATTCAAGTCTTTAATCTTTAATGGCTGAAATAATTTGGGCAAATTCTCTTTAGAGAGAGCGCTCGTCAGAGGGAACTCAGGCTCCGGAACGTAGTAATCAACACACGTTGCTCTTGGAGTCGGAATCCTCGTCATGGCTTTGAATAGTTTCCAGGGTCTTTCAATTCAGAACTCCAATATAAAAAAACGATAGTGAAGACACAAACTTTCCAAAGCGCACAGATACTGAAAATAGAATTCCAGCTTACTAAGAGTACTAGAATGAATTAAGGAGATCAATACCTATTGTTTGGTGCATTGGCTCATACCCTCTGCGCTTATGGCATTTTGAAGAACTTTTCAATTCGGGTTCTCCTAGTGCTAGGAGTTTTGGAGTACGCATAATAATGTGCGTTCCTTTGAGATAAGAAAGATAAGGCGTACTATATTAAAGCAGTGTGAAGCACTCTACTTTTGATCCATTGCTTCCCAAATTTCTTCTGTATGAAATTTTAAAAAAGAAGATAATGGTCCAAAAACTGCGGCAAGACTGGGTAAATTTTGCGATGTTATTTAATAATTTCAGTGGCATCGGAATGACATCTAATAACTGGATAACTGGAATGCATATACTACAGAAGGACACTCCTACCTGTCTATTTCGAATCTATTTCATTCATGGACAATGCATAAAAATTTAATAGGTGTGGTGCATTTGTGTTAGGTGAGACCTCGGTTAGATCAACAGGCATAGTTTTAGAACAAAATACTCGTAAATGCAGTCTTTTACTTGGACTTACATTCAGCACGTAAAGTGTGGACGCCCGCTTTATTACTAGTATAAGGCATTCTTGAATGTAGGACTTATTATTGGAGGTTTAGTAACGGTGAGGGTGGACTATGGAGTATCCGGAACAGTTTCCCTTAACGTTTAACCTTAGGCTGGGCAAATAGTTCGAAATAGTCAAGAGCCGAAAAAAGTAGAGAATTTGGAAGTCAACTAGAGAATTTTATGCTAATCAGCTGATTGTTTAGATTGCGATAACGAAGCTAAAAAACAAGTTGGATCAAAATTGGCTTTGCTCAAAACTTGCAAAAAGCTCAGCGATAATATTCAGTAATATGGGATACATACGGTTTGTGATCAGTTTGCTTTGAAAAGTCATCCCAGAGTCCACATAAATCATCACTTTAAGTTTTTTCGTCCTTTTATTTGCATGTTAATATGTTGATCAATATGGGTTTGTGTTATAATTTGCAGCCAGTGGTACATACATTTACATGAATTTCTATTACAGCTTAAAATCCAAGAATGAACATTTCTATTACAGCTTAAAAACCACCAAGATTGCTCATTTTCTGTTACATCTTAATACCAGTTTGCTCATTTTCTTTTACAGCTTAAAAACCAGATTGCACACTCATATCCAAACTCTGACTGATTTCTAATCACCACTGTGGCAGATCAAGAAAATTCGATTTGACTATACTGGAGTCAATTTACAACGCAATCATGTTTAATCGATATATTAATAATTCACCCAACCGCGCGAAGGCCCTCATTTGAAACTGTCTATCAACTTCCCCTTGTGGTATCCTCAAGCCGTCTACCAATCGGATACGGTGGCTGGCCCAAAATTATTTCGCCCATCCGTAGGACCCCTTCACATTTCCCGATATGTCACAACCAACGCTCTGATCTGTATCACTAATCTTGCTACTGTGGTAGGGTGTGGCAAAAGTATGAAAAATTTAGGCTTTTGAGCTATGTTCACGTGAGATTGATCTATAACGATTCAACCTTTTGCATGTTGTGATTATTGCAGTAAAGGTTTTTGTGATGTAAAACGACTGCAAAAAAAGAGCACCCGCCAGCCGACCCGACCCGAAGAACCACAATTGTAGTTTGACTGCAAATTTCGATTTGTGGAGAAGTCTATAAAAGGCCAGTAGTCTGAATCACTTTTACATCTCCAGTAACAGAAATATGGCTAGTGCAGGACAAAGATTTGGAAACTACGACACTCACTTCGTTAAAGGTATTGACGAGGTAGATGAGAATGGTGTTTTGGTTGTTAATTCCAGTAGCAGAGCACAGCTGAAGTACCCGGACTTTTTGCCTACCTGGGACCCAAGCCAGAAGTACGAACCACTTAAGTTTTTCAAGCACGAAGACCCAGGTGCAAGGGCTGACCCCGGATTCCCAAACTTGTTCCCACAAGGAGAGGAATACAAATTAAAGAGAATCACTCCAAAATTTGGTTCTGAAATCAGCGGTGGTGCTATTCAGTTGTCAAAGTTAGATGACAAGGGAAAGGATGAATTGGCTTTGCTTGTAGCACAACGTGGTGTTGTTGTGTTCCGCGACCAAGATTTTGCAACCCACGGCCCAGAATTTGCAGTCAACTACGGTAAGCACTTTGGTCGTTTGCACATTCACCCAACTAGTGGTGCACCTCGTGGCTTCCCAGAATTACACGTTACCTATAGAAGACCGGACGCAGGCGAATTTGAGCGTATCTTCTCCAACAGAACTCACAATGTAGGCTGGCACTCGGATGTGAGTTACGAGTTGCAAGGCCCTGGTGTCACATTTTTCACAGTTCTTGAAGGTCCTGATGCTGGTGGTGACACTATTTTCGCAGACACTACTGAGGCGTACAACAGGTTGTCTCCTGAGTTCCAGAAGAGATTGGCAGGATTGCACGTCTTGCACACATCTGCTGACCAGGCTTCTAACTCGAGGGTCCAGGGTGGTATTGAAAGACGTAAACCAGTTTCCAACATCCACCCATTAATCAGAACCCACCCAGTCACTGGTGCCAAGAGTATCTACTTGAACAAGCCATTCTCACGCAGAATCGTTGAGTTGAAGACAGAAGAGTCTGACTACTTGTTGGGTTTCTTGTTCAACCACATTGAGCAATCCCATGACTTGCAGTTGAGAGCCAACTGGGAACCAAACACCGTTGTTGTTTGGGACAACAGACGTACCGTCCATTCTGCCATTGTTGACTGGGACACTCCAGTTCTGAGACATGCTTTCAGAATCACACCACAGGCAGAGAGACCTGTTGAAGATTTGAAAGATTTGAACAGGGAAGAGTATGATGTTGGTGATGTTGAACAATCTTTGAAGAAGGCTTTGAATATATAAGTTTTTATTAAAAGTATGGCTGCAAAATTTAAAATTATGTTTGATTTTGTGTAAGGTGAATTGCTGAAAATTAATAAAACGTACAAACCTCGATTGAATGTTGAGAAATTAAATCTTTAATTCTGTAGTCGATTAGAAAGTTAGTGCTACTGGTCTTTATCTTAACAATTATTATCATTTTTATATACATATCAAGCGTTATCTAACAAATAATTAGTGGCTGCCAGTAAATTCCACTGTTCACGCTTCAATGCATCAAGAGACACTTCTTTAGAGAATCCCATACCAACAAGCTCATCGACAAGTTCATCTAGAGACTCAGGCGCGCCGGTTATATTAGCAGTTACTGGTTCAGGTGCAGCGGCTGGTGTTGGTTCAACTGGTTGTGAGTTGCCAGTCGCCAGTTCTGGAGCATTGTTACCGAATCCGGCAAACAATTGCTCCCATTCATCGTTACCAGTGTCGTTGGCAGACGAGCTGAAATCAGGCTGGTTAGAAGGTCTGACAGGCTTGCTCGTGAAACCGTCATTAAAACCGAGAGCCTCAGCGTCATCTTGTGGATACTCGAACCCAGTGCCATGTTCAACTTTTGCAGCTTGCAAACCGGCAAAGTCGTCACCACCAAACAAATCTTGTGAGTTGTCAATTTCTGGTGTTGCTGGGGCTAAATCGTTGAATGCACTGTCGAAATCAAATCCAGAAGGTTGTGCGAGGTTTAAGTCAGCAGGCCTAGTTGGTCTCTCAAAAGACTTGTCCGAAGTCTTGAGAGTGTCTGCTGGTGCGTCATAGTCCTTCAGTCTCGATAAGTTTTCCTCAGCATCGTCAAAGTTTTCGTTAGAAGAACGCTCTTCATCTGAAGAAGAATCATCATCATAGTCCAACTCCTTAATAGGTGGGAATTCCTCCTCATCCGCAAGTTCCTTGCTCTTGGACTCTCCTTCTCTTGCTTCTTCAGCATTAACCAACTCAAACGATTCAACTCCAGAAGAGGACTTGTCGCCTTCCCCATTATCGTGGCCTCTCAGAGCCGAAGGTTCTGCGAAATGCTCAGTGTCAGCCGACTTTGGAATTTCTCCATCGTCTTCGTCATCACCTACATTGCCCAAGGTTTCACGATCACTCACCTCGATATTATCGTCACGAACAGACAAAGCTGCGTTATTTTGGACGCTTGAGGTCAACGAATCGGTTCTCTGGACACCAACAAGAACGCCTGGCATACCAACAAGTCCGCCTACAATACCTGCATTGTTCTGCTGGGCAAATTGGAATTCCGAGTTACTTGGCAGGGTGACAGGTGTTTCATTGTCTTGGTTCGTAACAACAGAGGACGTGTTTGTTGTGTTGGTTCTCGAAGTGAAGGAGTAGTTGTTTTCCTTCAAGTTTGGAGAGGATACTTCATCTGTTAATTCTGAGTCTGGTTCCGGAATGGATTGTGGGATCTGATCTTCTGGTTGAGAACCCAAGTTTTGGCTAGATTCAGAAATAGATCTTTCTGGTTCCTGAACAGATCTAACAGATTCTGGGACAGATTCATGAACTGATGATTCTGGAGCAGACACGTTAACTGATGATCCTGGAGCAGACCCATGAACTGATGGTGCAGATTCAGGGGCACCCTCTGCATGAACTGTGGAAACTGAGTCTTGTTCATGTTCAGATGCATTGTGGTGGGAAATTCCAACCGCAGCACCGACCGCAGCAGCAGCTCCAGCAGCTAGCCCCAAAGCACCGGCACCCACAGAATGGCTCTTTGGAGCTTCAACCGACCTCTGAGCCTTTTCATCTTCCAATTTCTGTTCAGCCAATTTCTGATCGGCCAATCTTTGCTGTTCCAAGTCCCTTTGTACCTTCTCCTCGTGCTCTCTCTGTTGCGCCAACAATTGTTGCTGCTTTTGACGCAATAACTCTTGTTGCTGGCGCAATTGCTGCTGCTTCTCTTGCTCAGCAGCATGATTTGCAATCAAAGTGTTATGCTCATCAATCAAACGAGAGTGCTCATTGTGACCATCAGCCAACTCCTTTTCATGCGCAGCATTGGCAGAAGTGATATCGTTCAATTGGTTCTTCAATTCCTGGGACCTGACCAATAACACTTGCAACTGCGACTTCTTAACAGAAACTTGGTTTGAAAACTGTTGGTTCTCCTTTGTTTTGGCAGCAACAGTCAGTTCCAATTCTACAATTTCAGCGTTCAAAATTCCCAATCTCTCCTTCAGGGCGCTGTTTTGTTTCTGTAACTCTTCCATTGCAACCTGTTTCTCATTCAACTGAGTCGACAATGCGTTGAACTTGGCTTCAGAAATGGAAGCTTCCGATCTCAAAGCCTCGGTTTCTTCCTTTGCAGCCGCCAAGTTGCTTTCAACTTGGTCAACTTGCTTGACTTCGTTTTCGTACGAAGCTCTCAACAACTTGAGTTTGTTCTCAATCTCCAGCTTGACAGTCAAGATTCTCTGGAGTTCTTGTTCTGCACGAAGCTTCTTTTCGTGCAAGCCAGTGGTTTGGTTTGCAAGAGATTTGATTTGGTTTGAGACGTTTGCGATGTCTGAGGTTGCTTGGGATAATTGGCCAGAAGTTTCTGGGTCGGCCAAGAGGTCGTCATTAGTTGAAGTGTGGTTGGATGCAGCAACGGCAGCACCAGCACCTGCAACAGCAGCACCAGCAACCGCGCCAACAGCAGCACCCGCACCAAATCCACCGTAACCAGTGGATTGTGCAGACTGTCCAGTGAAAGCGTTCTGTGCTGGCGAAGCCGATCTCTCTGGTTGAGTGAAAGAATCAGTCTTGGATACCTTCTTTGGTGGTGGTGGAACACTTCTCAACGCATCATAGTTCACAGTCTTGTTCTCAGGAACTGATGGTACTGATGGAATCGTAGGAGATACGTTTTCCGAAATGCTTCTATCAGTTTCTCTCAATGGAGAGGAAACCTGAGACGATTGCGAAGTCTTGATCAAGTTTTGGCCAAAGCTGGAGGTTGGGGTGAAGGAACCAGTCAAAGTACCACGAACCTTTGGCAATTCGTTTGTAATGTCGCTTGTAGAAACCTGGCGTTGGTTTGGAGGAGGATTTGCAGGTGGAGGAGAGCTTGAACCAAAGATATCAACAAGATCATCAAGCAGAGATTTTGCTTTGGAAGGAACAGTCTGAGCTTGTTGAGCTTGTTGAGCTTGTGGAGCTTGAGGTGGAGCAGAAACAGGCTTTGCTCCCTCCTTCAATGATCTCAACAATGCTTCTGGAATAACATTTGGTAACTCACCACCACTCAACTTCTTGTTCACCAACACCATTGCAACGGAAAACTCCAACTTGGTGAAAATTCCGGTGTTTTGGATATCAGCCAAGTCCCAGACCGCAGCCAAATCTTGCTGGTTCAACTTGGATGTCATCAAGAAATTGGCAACCTGTTCAGGGTTCAATTCTCCTGTTTTGTTTTTATCCAAGTTGTTGAATATAGATTCGTATTGCAGTTTCATGGTGGGAGTAACGGTCCATTCCAGATCGTCTGAGATTTGAGGAGGGTACGAGTCTCTGTTGCTTGGGTGTCTTACAGTGGTTTGTTGCGACGAAATCAGCGAGTGCAGAGGCTGGCGAGATCCGTACGCGGGTCTCGAAGCCAGTCCTGACTGTTGTTGCACCAGTTGCCACACACTTTCAGGCAAGAATGGAGGTAATTGGTTGATCTTACCGCTGAGTAAACTCTGAATCAAGTGCATTGCAATAACAAACGCATCAACATTCAACTTACCAACGTTATATCTATCAACCAAACTCCAAATCTGACCCAAGGTTTGAGTCGACAATTTTGCCTTCAAGAAGATATCACGGGCTTGAGCACCGCCCAACTCTCCAGTTGCCGAACCCACTGTCTTAATAAACAATTGGGAAAACTTCAGGTAATCTGCTGGAGTGATAAGAGCAATTGGGTCCTGTGGCTTCAGTTGAAGAGTAGCCGTATTTTGGGGAATCAAGCTCAGTGGTTGAGTCTGCATAAACGAATTGTTTGTAGATTGAGGCTGCAAGTACTGGGTACCCAAACTATTCTGTTGAGGCAAATTGGTGAACTTTGGTAAAGGACCTGGCGTGTCTCCCAAAGTCGCTGTGGGGTGTTGACCCGCTTGGGTGTATCCAATCAAACGCATAGCATGGCAGAAACCAAACTGACTCAAGAATCCCAAGTTGTTTTGGTCTGCAATCTGCCAGATCTCTCCCAAAATTGGAGGTGGAAGACCCGACTTTTCAAACGTCAGACGGGCTTTCTCGCCGGTGATTATCCCGGTATTGTCGGGATCCAAGAGTTTGAACAACTGTGCATAGAGCTTCTTCTCCTCGGGAGTGAGGCCCACCTTGAAAGTAGGGGGGGCTACATAGTTAGTACTGGATTGGTCAATGTGAATTGGGTATACCTACTCTGTGAAACACTCATGGTTGTGATGTTTGTTATTTTTGATTTGGGGATTTAAGTTGTGGATTTGGGTGGGGCACGATTTTTATAGGGGCTGGTTCACGATCTTTAGTGTAGAGGGTGGGTGAGTTGTGTGAAAGGGAATGGTATGAAGGTGAGGATGTATTGTAGGAGGGCTGGAAATTGGTATTTCAATCAAATTGCAGTGGGACTGGGTGTTTGTTGAGATGTGGAGAGAGCAATAATGGTGAAAAATGTAGTGCGATAATCTTGGATTGGATTTGATTTAGTATGATCTAGTGTGATTTATTATGATTCAGTATGATCCCGCGAGGAAAATGGTGAGCTGCCTCGTAAGAGTGTTTGTTTGTTGGTGGTGTTCTCTTGTGGGGAGTTTTCACTCGGTTATCTTGTTAGCTTCTAATTTGAAGGCACAGCCTCATAGTGACACAAAAACAATTTAGAGACGATGTTTATTAATGGTAATGGTTTAGAGCTGAGTGTTGGAGTGGAGAGGAACAGTTGTTGGTGTGATTTGTTGTGTTTATTTGGCGTTTGTTTGGAAGTGAATGCGAAGTTGTAGCTTTGTAGGTAATTTATATGGTATTATATTACGAAAGGTGGGGCTGATTTTGTGGTTTGGTTTGAGTGAATGTTTTGCAGCCGATTGGCAGGAATGTGAATTGTGATAGTGATTGTGATAGTGATTGTGAGAGTGTTGAGAGGCGAGTTGGGAGGTTTAGCAAGGGATAGCTTTGAATCAACTTCACGTTTGGTAACTTAAATGTTAATCTCAGTCTCCAATATTGAGTACTTTCAAACACAACTTAATTTGTGAGCTGAAAAGTCTGATAAGGCTACTGGAAATGCTGGTAATGACAGTGTTTAATCTCAATTAAAAGATTAATCAGCCTACTCTCGAGGTTCATTCCAGTTGTAAAATCAGTTTTAGGCGTTGGAGAGTCAGAATTTGCTATTGTAATCACTCAATGGCAGATCCTGTTCTGTCTTCTTTCACCACCTATTTTACTAATTGATTTAATAGTCAATTTTAAACTTAGGAGGTCAATAACTCTAAATTGTCTAAAAAAGAATGTGAAGAATGATTCTGGCCTCTGTTCAGTTATCACCAATCAACTGAATAATAATAGTGTACTTCCAGAGTTAACTTGATTGTTGCAAGGACCACTCCATATATAATGTTCAGCTCATTCTTAGAAGCTGTACACTTTCTAAAAGTGTAACACCTAGCAATGGGATTATCAGTTTTGCTAGACACAGTTTCGGTAGAACGGTGTATCACCTTTCTCACCACTAGTACTCAACGTTGATGAAGACCACCTAGATTATAGTATACCTGAACACTATCTAGGGAAACAATTTCAAAAGAGGTAGATCATTACATAGACAGTACAGTCGTCTCGATATGTTGTGAATAAGCTGTAGATGAATTGGGGAAGTCAGAGGACTTGTCTACATCAATTTGGCAAAGTAGGACGATGGAAAGATTTTGGTGACGTTTAAAGAAGACGATGAGAACCCATATAATTGGACTCTCAAGTACAAGATTTTCATGGTTTCACTGATCGTAAATTTAACCACCTCAGTTTAAATGGGTACTGTCCGACACTCCTGGGTTGTAGGAAATTAGGAGAGATCCCAATGTTTCTTACTACTTTTGCTATCTAAAGTTACTAAATTCAATCAAGTTGGAGCTCACGTAATGAAAACTTCAACCGTCCGACCAATTTTCTCTTTCCAAGTTAATCATGAATAAAATCACTTCTCAACATAATTATCACTCTATATCCCAAATGTGCTCTCAAAATAGACATCTCCAACTACAATACTCACTATTTGTAGAATTACATCAGGCCTCAAATCACGTCTAATCTCCATTCTCTATTAACCTCCAAATCGCTACCAAATACTCATTAATACAAAACCATTCTAACTTTTTCCAAGTTTACAAAAATCAAAAGTAAATTTTCATCAACAACATGTCGTTCAGCCCAGACCAAATCATAGAACAACTCGGTCAGGCGCGTAACTTGGCATTGTCGGACCTGAAATCGTACCCGCAGGTCTTACGCCAGATTCTCCAATTCTTACCAAACCCAGAACCAAAAATCCAGGATTGGTGTGTCCAATTCCTTCGTGAGTCGTTTGTTGATGACTCCGGCTATTCGGGCCAACCAGTCACCGAATCTAAGCTAGGACTTTCAGATAAAGTCGATCTTGCTATTGATTCATTAGATGTACTTATCAAATTGTCTCAAGATCATGATATCCGTACCCTTCGTAATGTCATCAACATCGCAAGTGTTGTGTATCGTTTAGTTTTCAAGTACGTTGCCGAGAACGACGGCTGTAATAAGGTGTGGAGTGAGTTGACCGAGTTAAAGAACTCGCTTGTTAACAAGTTCCAGCTGAACTTCCCGTTGCCCGCTTCAGACAACGAAGAGCACGATTCGATGAGAAACTTGGAGACAAAGTTGGAGTTGCTCAAATTCATTATGATAGTCATTGATTACCAGTCGAAATCGACCGTTATTGGAGGAAATGGCCCTGCGCCTTTCAACCTCAACAATGTCAGTTCATCGCACTCCCTTATTAAATACGCAAACATGGAGTACGAATCACTGAGTTTGTTAGAAATGCTTCTTAAAACATTCAATAGGGACATATTGGTTGCGCCGCTCATCACCGCCACACTCAACCACTTTATAATCATCATGAAGCGCAAACCCCAGTACGTCACCAAGGTGCTCAATGTGATCCAGGACTTTGACACCACCAAAAAACTCCAGTCCAACTACCAAAGCGTCGAGCAGTTCAAACTTGCAAAGAAATACGTGGACCGTGTGCTAAAGATCTTCATACAGCACTTACAGAAAAACAACTTGATCCCCGTCAACTACCAAAGCAACTTGAACAAAAAGGTGATTGCCTTGGTAGACCGTGGTAATGATATACGTAAAAAGAACATCTTTACTTTGAATGACTCCAGCATCAAAAAGCGTAAGTTTGACGGATTCCTCAACAACTCAAAGAAGTTGAAGGTGGGTGAGGCAAACTACCAGAAGTTGTACTGTTTGAACGATGTCAACAACGAATTGAACAACTTTGACTTGACCACCGTCCCGCAAAACATTTTGGGAACAATGGTGGTCACTGCATTACAAAGAGCTCTGGTACTGAGATTGACCAAGGCCTTGGAGATTATCAGCGACCGTTACTTAAGTGTTGTATCTGTAAATGGAGAGATTAAGGAAGAAGAGACGGGAGAAGTTAATGGAGGAGGGGCTAATGAAAATGATGAAGATGAAGATGATGATGACGATTCTGCACAAGCTTACAACCCAGAGACTGTGTACACACTTCCACCTCCCAAGGATCTTTCGTATCAAGACAAGAAGGAGCACATTTCGATTATCATCAAGAACTTTTTCAAGTTGGCCAACTCGACAGTGCCAGATGAACTTGCGGAGGAGGTTTCCAACGATACCCTGATACACGCAGATTTAACCAAGATAGCAATAAAGTCGTGGAAGAAGGACAGTTGGTTGATCTTGTTGACCCGCTTGGCAACTAGAGGAATGCGTAGTAGTCTGGATAGTCTGGATGCTAAAAATAACGATGAGATGAGCGATATGATCAGAAACGCTATTTTTGACTACTTTTTGGATTCCATCCATGCTCGTATCGATCTCATCATTGAATGGCTCAATGAAGAATGGTACTCTGAAAAAGTGTTCAATGAGCTGATAAACGAGTCTGGGACTCCAGTATACATCAAATGGGCTGGAAAAGTTTTGGATGCCATGATCCCTTTCTTGGAGCCCAACGACCGTAAAATCTTTATTCGTTTACTCAGTGACTTGCCGTACTTGAATGCAGACTTGGTTGGACGAATAAAGTCTTTGATTTTGGATCCAATCAGGTCAAAGATTGGGTTTTTGTCGTTACAGTTTTTGATTATGTACAGACCTCCGGTGAAGGGAGTATGTCTTGAGATTTTGGAAGAATTGACCAACCTGGATCAGGAGGATTTGAAGGAGGAGGCCACAAAATTGTTGGCTAAGTATAAGTAGAGGATTTGCATTGAATAAACTGAGTAGTATATTCTGTGTAAACTATGAATTTAATATATGTAGAATATTAAAAGAATAAAAGTGTAGAATTTTAATAAATATTTAGAGTTGAGAGTTAGAGAATTGAAAAGAATTGGAAGCTACAAGGAGCTAATAGTAGTCGAGGAAACTATTTAGTTATAATAGTATCCATAATTTTTGGAGAATCCTCAGCTAAAAGGCCAATTTTAAAACTTATATACCTTAATCTACAATCTCTAGTACAGAAACCCTAATTAAATAGATATTATAACCAAAACAACCTCTCTCATTATACTAACCTCAACCTTTATTCACTTACCAATCAAATCTCATAACTTACAAATACATCTACAAGCTGATCTTATTCTCCTTGCTATAAAAAAACGCTACCAGCCAAATATTCTCGTTTAAACTAAAAGAAAACACTTTACAACAATCATCAATGAATAGCAGCGTTTTTGGATCGGATGATCCATGGGAGAATGGTTGGGCCAACGATAACAACTCAAACCAACCTCTCTTTGGCTCGACTTTATTATCATCTTCTCAGTTGTTACAAGGTAACACCAATTCATTGACTCCCAACTCAACCGCCACTGTCTCAGCCTCAACGAATCCAATTTCTTCTGATGTTGAAGCTGGAGAGGATAGCGTGCCTCTGTCATACCGTCAATTGTACGCAATCTTGGGCCTGAAAGTAACAACAACTCCTGCCTTGGAAACTGATCTATTTGGAAAGTTGGTAAGCTGGGGCTACTTATCTAGCTATCAAAGAACTAAAATCATGGACATTTGTTATGACCACGCCTTGCTTCCAGCTTCATATGAGAAGAACTTCTACCAAATCATTGGATTGGTGAGTTTGGAACTCGATGTACCAGGAACAGGTGACTACGTATCACTTCAGTTTAAAAAGAATCTGTTGCCTGAGGTACCTCAGGAGATTGTTGATAAGTTCAAGAAGGGTGGTAAAAGTGAAGACCCCATCACAGATCCATTAACATCGCAATTAGCAGAAACGTCGATTGGAAATACGTGGGATGCCCAACCGGAGACTACATCTACAAAGCAAAATGAAACAAACGAAATCAGCGCAGTGAAAACATCCAAACCAGACCCAATAGACAATGCTGAAATAAACAAGTATATTAATGGACTTCGGGATAAGTTCAAACCATTGGTTAGTGGAGCTGATGGAATAAAAATTAAAGAGGTCCCGGAAAAGGAAGGACTTTTATTTAAGCATATCAACTATTACATCACACATGATCTTAAACTAGGCATGAATGGACATGGAGGAACTAAGAAAGTAACCAGAAGGTACTCGGACTTTGTGTGGCTCCTTGAGTATTTATTGCAAAAGTACCCATTTAGAGTTATACCTGGGTTACCTCCTAAGAAATTTTCTGGTACGTACTTTGAGAGAGAATCTCTTTTTTGAACATTTACTAATCTATTATAGTAGGATCTTCGCCAGACTCGCAGTTTTTACAAAGACGGCGCCGTGGCTTGCACCGTTTCCTCAACCAATTGATCAAACATCCAGTGCTTAAAGAAGAACCAGTAGTTATAACATTTCTCAGTGTCCCCACAGATATACTGACGTGGAAAAAGCAGGCGAAAATCGATTATTCTGTTGAGTTCAAAGGGGTCAAGATCCAGTCTCAGTTCATCAACCAGATTTGGCCCACTATCGGCAAGGAATTCTTGGACACCTGGGCCAAGGCTGACGAAACTATAAACAAGTTGATTGAAACGTGGACTCGTATCGTGCTACTTGTGGAAAGGTACGAAAAGAGACAGCAACAAGTGCGTTATGATAACAACAAGTTTGTGGAGATTTTAGGGGCCTTCAGAGATAATGACTCAAGCTTGTACCCAGCCACTCCGGGAACGATTTTGGGAGACAACAACAAAGACGATGTTAACTCGATCAATGACTCACTTACGCAGTTGTCAGACTTCTATAGTAAATCCAGTCAGTTGCTTATTGATGAGAGTTACTCGATTAATACGGCTATATTAGAAAAGTTCAAGAACTATTTGGACTACTTATATTCCTTGCAGGAGTTATTTGAAAGAACAAAGAGGCTTTCAGTGAACAATATCCCTGCTTTGGAGAAGAAGATCAGTGAGAACCAACAACGATTAAACAAGTTGAGCACTGAGGACCTGGACATCAAAGCTACAGAGTTGGCCAAGTTGCGCCAAATCATATTTAACGACAAGCAAGAGATTTTCAGGCAGTTGAACAACGACTGGTTGATCAAAGAGTGTTGTTTTGAGGAATTTTTGATGTTCCAAGAAACGCAGTACTTGATTAGTGAGTTGTGGATTGACTGGTCTCGCGGGCGTTTCAAGTTCCAGGAGAAGGTATTTGCATTACAAGAAGAATTAAGTGGGCAGATAGAAAATGAGATGCCATTGAGTAGGTAATGTTTAGTTAATTGGAGAATTATGCCATTCTGTGACTCTGTAAACCTATAAAAGGATGCAAAATGTAAGTCAATTAATATGGCAAGGACAATTTAGACTTGTCTCAACTAATACACTAACATCTACAACTAATAAGTGAACTTTCATACAATTAATAAGTCAACTTACGCTCATCTACAACTAATAAGACAACTCTCACACAACTAATAAGACAACTCTCACACAACTAATAAGACAACTTATAAATTCTATACATTAATACTATATTCTAAGCCTCATCGTTATCTGCAATCTCAGATCTATCTATATCAAACTGCTTCTCCCACTTCTCAACCAAGGTATGCCTTCCAAGTTCTAATCCCTCTCCAAAATACTCCCTACTCAAAACACTCCTAATACCCAACTCCTTTTTAGCCTTTTTCATCAACTCTTCATCTTTAGTCAAACTAACCATACTTAATATACGTCCAACTCTAACTCCCAAATCAGCTCCTCCAGGGAACGCAGTATCAAACCCTTGTTGAAGTCCCGTAGCCTTGGCCAGTGAAAGCCCATCCAAGTATCCTTGCTTTTCATGACTACGCTTGATATCAGCATTGACCTCAACTTCTTCGTCTCCCCAGATGTCGTCAACAGAAGTACCGTCTTCTCCCTCAGAAACTACCAAATTTTCAGTACTTTGAACAACATCGTTCACTCCAACTTCACTATCCACTAACTCTTCACTTCCTTTCCCTATAACAGCATTTCCTTCAGACTTGCAGCATCCCTCAGAATCGCAGGCCATCGTATATTCTCATCTTGCGACATTTGAAATTTTGCTGGCTCCTAAAAAAACAACAAAAGCAAGATTCATCTTATCTCAACAAGACTGAAGAATAGTACAATCTGCGTGATAGAATTGGGTGCTGGTAACTTAATAGTGCAGAGAAACCTACAAAGCGACTTTTGAGTGAATTTGCCGAGCATAACACTTGGAATATTCAAAAGGACGACAGCGGTACACCATGGCTGCTAATATCATTACCCAGGTGAGCGAGGACTCGTACACGCCCACGCAATACAACGAGGCCAACAGCAACATTGACTACAACTCAAAGATATACTTGAATGTTAGAGGAACCGAGTTTGTGATCACCAGAGACGAGTTGATGCTGCTTCCCGAGAGCATTTTGCTCTGTCTCTTTCCCAACGGAGTGTTTTTGGACATGAAGGGACAAGTTATCACCAATTTGACTGAGGATGACGTTGTCAGCGTCAATTTCGACCAGGCATGTTTCCAATACATTATGGATGTTTTCAGCGAAGCCCAACGCGACTTGGAGGCACACGCAAGCGCCGAGCTGCCTGCGTTGTCGCCAACACCCTCACAAACCCAGCTCCATCCGTCGATGCTGCACGGGTCCAAGCAACAGATTCAAGAAAACGTACTCCAAAACAAGCCTGCAATCATCGTGTTGCGCGAGGACTTGGACTACTATGTAATTCCTCCTGTGAGCGGCTTGGATGCCGACCAAATAAGACATATCAAGTTGGAAGTGGCGCACGAGCTCCTTCGCAACCAGTATATCTTCAGCGGGTTGGGCTTTGACCCACTCTTACCTCCAACTGTGCACCAGCAGTTGGGTTCTGCCGAACAGCACTTGTTTGACATGTTGTGCACTTCTGGGTTTGACTCTCGTGGGTCCTGGGGGAACAGGCTGTTGGAGCCACACAAGTGTGTCATTTCGCTGTTGCTGTTGGTTCGTTTGAAGACCAACTCGAAGGACAAGCTGGGTGTAGCGAGTGGTGCAAACACACCACCGGAGTCTCCGCTGCTTGCACCTGTTGCGCTGAATGCGTCGGGAAGACTGAGACTGAGACTGAAGATTGCGCTGTTGGCGAGCAGCGCGAGCCGTGCTGCGCTGCGCTCGTTGCTGAAGCTGAGAAGCAAGCACCCTGAAAACACCAACCCTCTGAAGTTGTTGTTGTTTTGGAGGAAACCAGCTCGTAAGTGTTGGTGGCTGAGCGAGGAAGTTGAGGTTGAGCTTAAAACTGCCATTAAAGGTGTGGAAGACAACATGAAGGTGAAGGTGCATATCAGACGTGTATGGACGTTGGAGTTGTCCGTTGTGGGAATTCAGTAGAATAACAATATTGCTAATATATCTTAATAATTGGTTGATGTAGATTCAGAAAATTAAGTACTCGGTTGATGAAGGATAGGTTTAAATATGGAGTTGTTGTGGGTTGGTATGAGTTTAAATATACTGGAGTTGATATGAATAGAGTTTATTACTGGGTTTGTGGGTTGGATATGGGATAGGGTTTATTGTTATGACTATAAAGGTTAGAATAGAAGGACTAGTTTAATCTTACCGGTTCAAAAAATTGCTCTCTGTTGTACCCATTCACCTGTTCAAGGTGAATGTCTAAAGATTGGTTACCGATTCAGATATTCTCACAAATATTGCCTAGATTCATTATCAAATGTGTAATTTGTATTCAATCATCCTACTACATTCACTACCCATACTCATATTCAAACTTGGTGTAGTAACTACAAAACCATCCACTTCTCATCGCTCTAAGATCCTTCACTTTTTGCACCCATTGTTTTGCCCTTACAACCAACCAAAAAAGTAACCTAAAACATCCCAAATGAACCTTCTCACCTCGCAATTCTGCTTCACAATACTTCTCTTGCCCTCCTCCCTCACAACCCAGTAATCAACCCAAATCATCCTCCTTCCCTAAATCTTATATAATCACGTGACCGTGGATACTATACCAATTTTTCGAACGCGTCGCCAATCGCTCCAACACCCATTACAATGACTTCTCTCATTATGAAGAACCCAA
Source organism: Kodamaea laetipori (assembly GCA_030558845.1). NCBI lineage: Eukaryota > Fungi > Ascomycota > Pichiomycetes > Serinales > Debaryomycetaceae > Kodamaea > Kodamaea laetipori. The sequence goes on from JAKTQN010000015.1 coordinate 112,406, forward strand.
AGCTCGAGCAGTACGAGCGCGAAAAGCTAGAACACACTCCCTGGGTGGAAAAGTACCGTCCAAAATCTCTCGACGACGTTGCGCTGCAAGACCATGCTGTTAAAGTGTTAAAGAAGACGCTTGAATCTTCGAATTTACCGCACATGTTGTTCTATGGACCTCCAGGTACTGGAAAAACCTCGACCATATTGGCTTTGGCCAAACAATTGTATGGTCCCAACTTGTACAAATCCAGAGTCTTGGAATTGAATGCCTCTGATGAAAGAGGTATCTCCATTGTTAGACAAAAAGTCAAAAACTTTGCTAGGTTGACCGTGTCAAACCCTACTCCTGAAGACTTGGAGAAGTATCCTTGTCCACCTTATAAAATCATCATTTTGGATGAAGCCGATTCCATGACCAATGATGCTCAATCCGCTTTGAGAAGAACTATGGAAACATACTCCGGTGTTACCAGATTCTGTCTTATTTGTAACTACATCACACGTATAATAGATCCCTTGGCACTGAGATGTTCCAAGTTCCGTTTCAAGCTGTTGAATAACGATAATGCATTGAAAAGATTGCAATACATAGCCCAAGAGGAACAAGTGCAATTGTCGCCGGATCAACCAGTTCTTGAAGAAGTTTTAAAAGTTTCAAGAGGTGACTTGAGAAAGGCTATCACCTTCTTACAATCTGCAAGCAAGTTAAACAACATGACTAATGCAGACGGAATAACGGTATCTTCGATCAATGAAATTGCAGGTGTTATTGATGATAAAATACTTGATCAATTGTTTGAATCTTTGAACGACAAATCCCAGCAAAAGATAATTCAACAGGTAGATAATATAATTTTATCTGGGTATAGTGCGCAACAGGTTCTTGACCAATTGCATGACAAAATTATATTGAACGATACGATTGGAGCTTCAACGAAAAACGAAGTGTCACAGATACTTTTTGAAATTGACAAAAGATTGAATAACGGGACTGATGAACACCTTCAATTACTCAACTTGTGTTTGAAGATCTCTTCTGCTTTATAAGGTGTCGAAGGAAGATTATAAAACTTTAATTGGATCTATTTTTGATTAGTGTAGTCACTGTTAGATGAAGATTGTATCTAATCTCAATTTTTGTATTCAAGAACCTCTAATCCTACTAATCCATATCTTCGAGGGTTGGCGAGCGATGATTCGAACATAGTGTGAATGCTAAATCTCATCATCTGTCTAATTAACCTACTTTGAATATTTCATTTTTGGTTGCAAAATTTGCAGCCAAAATTGTAACTAAAAATATAAGTAAAAACACTAACTTAATTATTGAAAATTTATAGACAATAATTCTTCTTTTAATTATCAGAAAACTCTAATCTACTTCAATCAAACTCCTATTCCGCTCAGGTTGAATCCAAGCATAGAAGAAAAGAGCACTGTAGAAAAAAGTGCTAGCCCAATAAACTCCTGTTATATAAATGGGCGACTTCAAGATGAGCGACTCACTCAAAAATGCCAAAGTAGTACCGTTCAGTTGGAATTGAGTCACCCATACATTGGACAAGTTCAAAACTATTGAAACAATCATGTAAAAAACAATAGGCATGGATCTGTTAAGTGGTTTGATGAGATTTTTGTACCTTGCACTTCCAGTTGCAGCAATTCTAGCCTTTGTACGCTGAACAGTATCACCAAAGTGCATGACTGAGAGGATAACCCAAAACAAATCAAAAGTCTGGTTAACTGTCCAAAGAATTGTATCAAACAAGCTCCAAAAGTGTGCATCATGGAATGCTTTTGAAATGTACAATGCATGTTCGCTGTGCACTAAGTAAGTTGGTAGTAACCCAATGATCATTACCGATCTGAGGTGAACTAAAGTGTCCAATGCCAAATGAACTTTTAACATCGTGAGAGCACGACGTTTTAAGGTGGATGGGAGAGGAGGATCATTTTTGGTTTCATACACTATGCCGTAACCCATAGTGAAGAGTAAAACAAAGTATTTCAAAAGGATAAAGTAGCTGTACTGTGAAATGTCAAGAACCACTTTGATGGCCCGAAAGAGGTAACCATGGAAAATGCTGCAACCAAGATTGTTCTCTAAAAACCCAAGGATCACCTCAGAAAACAATAATACCAAGCCCGCAAATAAGAAACGAAGTACACCGTTTGCAATCGTAGGCCATTTCAGCTCTCCAGTTTTGGTGTAGTACCAAAAGAGTGCAACTCCAACAATTAAAGCGTACTTTTGAATTGTATACAACACACTATTTTCATAATCCATGTACCCATGTGAGTGAGTGATTCGAACTGGAATTGACAACCTACTTATTCCGTGACTTGGAGGAGCAATAAAGACACAGTAAATTCCACTATCTTCTACTTCAAATTTAATCCTTTCACTTCCCAACCTCAGAGTGTAGACTGGGTACTCTTCGAAAGTCTGGTGGCTTTTAGAAGTTGGGGCAAAAGTGTTCTTCCTCGTATCAACAAAAAGATCGTACAAGTCTTTTTTATTATCCTGGTACTTTGCCTGGTAGTACTCGACATGAGGCAAACGGGGGTTTCTATTTTCATCCGAGTGTCTGTATATTAAAACAGGTATTTCCAAGTCCATAAAATTGTAGACAGAAGAGTCCTGGTCAAAGAAGATGTCAATTGACCCATTTTTACCATTGGAAGCACCCACGAATGCACAAACGGTCCCTAAATCATAGGATAACTCTTTGTTGTAGAAAGTGCCGAATGCTGTACAAAGTTGTAGGCAAAATAGCAAGTTAATGAAGGAATATTTTACCATCATTATCGAAAGTCTTATTGTAGTGCAATTGAAGTCTGACAAAACTCAACAAAGAAGATTCGTACTGTAGATTGGTATTTAGGAGTTGATGGTAGTAGCTAAATTTCTTAAAATAGTATAAACTCTAACTTTCTCTTTAAGGACCCACTGTGATTCAACTATTATATTCAATTCTTGATAGCAAGTAGATTTCAGATCAAAGACAGCGCTATAAAGAGATTCTAGGAAATGACAATTATTTATCGTTCCAGGTTAAATCAATTTGGGTTTATACAATAAAGATGCAGATTAAGAACCAGTAAATAGCAATCACAACAATAAAACCAAATTGTTTAGCAATCAAGTGCCGAACTTACACGAGTAGTGTGAAAAAAGTCAGGTAAAAAACGAATGGGATCGGCTAAGTTTGCATAAACAATCTGTTCTTCAATTGTCTATTTGCACACCCGTAAAGCTGTTTTTTGCAGCAATTCAATACACAATAAAAGTACCCTTAAGATATTCTACTCACATTTACATTCACTTTATCTCTTAAATTAGTATTAAAAACAATCACAAGCTTCAGCGGCCTTGGTTACCTTCCAAGTTCTGTTGACTTTGGTTTTGCTGAGGAGGGGGGAACCCCATGAATTGAGGCATGAACTGTTGTCCATTGTTGAACTGAGGAGGTATCAGCATATGTGGAGGAGGACCACGTCCAGGCATAAAACCTGGTGGGAACATGCCAGGTGGTGGACCATTTGGAGATGGTCCATTAGGACCCTGAGGTGGGCCGTTAGGGTGTCCCATACCATTTGGATGTGGCCCATTAGGATGGAATTGTAAATGTGGTGGGAGTTGACTAGGAATTTGGCCTGGTTGCAAATGCGGAGGCATTCCTTGGAACTTAGCCCACGAAGGAGGGACTTGACCAGGCTGGCCATCTGGTCCACCACGTCCTTGCATTGGAGGTGGAGGACCTTGCTGTTGTTGTTGAAGTTGCTGGAGGTGTTGTTGCTGGATATGCGGTGGTAAGCTTTGAAAATGAGGTGGTAATTGCTTCTGAATGTGAGGAGGCAACTTTGGACCTGGACCAGGAGCATATGGTTTCTGCTCTCTTTGTTGATTCTGGTTTTGTGGTTGACCTTGCATTAATTGGTTATTGTTCTGCTGAGGAGATTCACCTTCTTTCTTCTTCATCAATGACAAGAAAAAGTTATCATTCTGTGTTGGTGGAACAGATTCGTGCAGTTTACCTGAATCGTTTGAAGATACGCTGCCACGAGCTTGTTGCTGCCGAAGCTGTTGTTGATATTGTTGTTGTGCAAATTGCTGTTGTGCAAACTGTTGTTGTGCAAGTTGTTGTTGAAACATTTGCTGATTATGGAGACTTTGAGGGCTTTGTTGTTGACCTTGACCCTGGGGTGTTCCTGGTTGATTTTGAAATTGGCCTTCAGGTCTTAATTGATTTTTGGATTGAGGTTGGCCTTGTGGTTGCCCTGGTGGGCCTTGAGGTTGCCCTGGTGGACCTTGAGATTGCCCTGGAGGCCCTTGTGGTTGACCTTGTGGCCCTTGTGGTGGACCTTGTGGTTGCCCTTCATGCGAGAAAAACCTGGACAACCCTTGAGGTTGACCTTCCTTGTCAGAGGCTCTTCTGGACAATTGAGGGGTGCTCTGATTCGAGACGTTCTGCTGAGGTGCATTTCTAGGTGGATATTGTTGTTGCAGGGGATGAGATGGAGCACCAAAAAAACTCGAAAATCTCGAGCTCTTGGCTTCTTGTTGTTGAACCTTAGGGCTGCTGGTCACACTTGAACTTGTTTCTTCAACAGCTTTGGGTTTCACAAAGGAGAAAAAATCGTCTACTGCATTGCCTGCTCTCTCAGCAGAAAGATGCTCTTCTTCTAATATTGGCTCTGGTTCGCCAAGTCTTCTTCTTTCTTCCATTTTCATGAGCGATTTCCACTTTTCGAAATCTTCAACAGTCTGGCCCATGTTCATTCCACTGAGAGATTCATTATTACTATTACCGGATCCACCCAAGTCAGCAGAGTCCCATTCAGGCTCCAACTCGTCACCCGTCTCCCCGAGCAATTGTGAGATCTTGTCTGATGATAACGAATCCAAGTCCTTATCAAACGCCTTGCGTTCCCAAGTACCGCTGGCAGAACCTGTATTGTGGTTTGCCTGTTGTTGATGCTGCAGTCTACGGTTCTTTTTATGCTTAGACTCACGCTGGTTCAATCCATTGAAGTCATTGTTGGCTCCTTTGGCGCGTGGATTATGTCTCCAGAACTGTTTGTCTGGCAACTGGTCGGAGTTCTTCCAATCTTTAATGTGCGGCGATTTCCTCAATTGTAACAAGTAGTCGATAGTGTATCTGATTTTATTGTTAGTCAATAACGAAGGCAGGACCGAGTTCTGACCCTGTATGTTTAATGGGCTGTTTGTGTTTGAACGTGGTTCGAGTTCGGGTGACGATTCCTTTGCTGCTTTCGCCATTGCTGAGTCCAATAACATCGACAATGCATTGCCTGGTTTCAGATCATTAGGTGTAGTGAGGAGCGGTTCGAACAATTCATCCTGTGATTGATCTAATACAACCTGCTTGTCATCATTCAATTCACTTTGCTTCCCTAAGGACTGGAAAAACCTTGCTTGCGATGTTTCGTCGGAATGCTGGCCACTGGTGGCGTTGATCTGAATGATCGAAGGATCATTCAATAAGGGATTAGAATTCTCCATCAATCTATGAATAATGCTTCTGTTGACTATGTTTGGGGTCTATTAGTCCCAATATGAATGTATATATACCCAACTATGCTCCTTTAAATAGCTTCAATGTTTAAGGATTTAATTTGAAGTTTCGAAAAATTTTCCTCAGAAAAAAAGGCTCATAAATTGATTGGAGATGTAAGGAGGACAATGTTAACAATACTGTTGGTAATGTGACAAAGTAAGGTTGAAGACTGCTAATTTTGACTAGTGTAAAGAATAGTTATTATGGTGGCTATACTTTAGTTTAGGTTTGGTGAGTGTCGAGCTTGGGAAATCGATTTTGTGGGTGTAGTATTAGCAAGGAGTAAATTGAGTCAAGAAACTTCAGTATGGAAATTGCTGAAATTTCAAAGTCTACAGGTGTGTTAAGAATGTTGTTGAATTGTTGACGTAGTGTTAAGTGGAGGATTTTGGCATTGTTTGTTTAGTTTCTGGGGTTCCAATTGGAAAACCATGAAAAGCTAAGTATAATCGGATCAAGCTTGTAACGTTCTATTATCAAGAATGGGGTGCTGGGTTTTGTAGCTTGGACTGCCCCATTGTCACAAGGGCCCATACGCTTGTAGATTTGAGAAGCATGATATCATTTTAGAGAACATGCATACTAAAATTATGGCCTCCGTTTGAAACAAACTGTTTCATTACCTGAGCAACTGTAGTGAATAGGATGCTGGAATCCACAAGCTATGTTGTAATCATGAAACAAGTGTGTTGAAACTTTACCACTTGACTGTTTTCAAAATGTAGAAGAATGTTGGTTGCAAAATTGATATTTTTGTGTACTGTATCTTAATCTGATGTTATTACTCACTTGCTAGATTGCTAATGGTTCAAAGAAAACATATTAAATTGAGTATGGAACTATTGACGTTGCTTGAATTGTAGTGCTGGTGTAGCCACAGTCTATAAGTACTCAAAATTCTCAACTGGAATGAAACAGTTTTAACATTCTAGACTCAAGTGTACTGACATTAAAATTTCCTAATTCACGTATTATTTGCGCTTAATAAGTTCCTAAAGTATTTCTGAAAGTATATCACTTCACTTAAATTCTTCAATATACAACCATATCCCACCTCTTGAAAAAGAATATTTTTGACAAAATAGCACTTTAAAAGAATACATAAATCTTCTATTTAAACGTAACATTACATCATACAAATACACATAAAATACACTAAAAGCCTCGCAAGAACGGCTTATTCAACTTCTTTATCAACCTGCACATCATGAACCAGTCAATCTCACGAAGGATGACATCTTTGCTCTTCTTTCTGGCCTTCTCCAGCTCGTCCCATTTAAATAACTCATACATGAACCTCAAGTTCGGTTGAATTATAATGTTGAGTCTCCGCACACGAACATAAACGTATGCATCTGGAAGAGGGATTTGCAAACGGCGCATTACCTCTGCAATAACAACCGTCGCCGATCTGCTCACACCAACTCTGCAATGGACTAAAATCTTCTCTGTCTTGCGCTCTTTATCAATGAAATCAAGAATAGTTCCAAGTGACCGAACCAACTCGTCAATTCCATCATCTTGCAAGTTGTTAACTTTCATCACCTTTTTGATTGGAATTGAGTGGAAATGGAGTATCTCAATGTTACCCTCATCAAGAATTTCATGGTCGGTCAACTTATTTCTCCGGAAGCTATTTCCTCCTATCCAATCAAGCAGTTCCCCAACAGAGATTATAGTAGTAATTCCAAGTTCCTTGAGAAGAGGAATGCAATTAGCATGCCTCAATGATCCTAGGTATAAATAAGGCAAAATTCTAGAAGGCATCGAGCCTTCCAATTCTTTTATCCAGATATTTGTCAAGTCAAAAGGCGTCGCTTCTTCCTCATCTTCGTTAATAATACTTCCTAACCTTAAAGCAGGTTTCGAAGGTCCCAATAATAACTCATTTATCTCTTCATCCAGCAAAACTTCACATTGGCCCCAAACAACCTTGTGTCTGGAGGGACTGAACTTGCGCAAGAAAGGTTCAAGCTTCACCAAGATCAATACGTCACTGTTGAAAACGTAAAATGGTCTGCCGTGTTCTTTATGCAACCTCAATGCAGCTTCCTCGAGTGTTATATCATACGCATAGATAAGAAAGCTCAAAACAAGCAACGACAGTTCGGTATATCCATCTGAGCAAAATATCAACGTTGATTGAGAAGTCTTTGCGTGTGAAGAGGAAAACAAGTAAATGAGCTTGCAAGTGTTGATAATTGACATCAAATTCTCCTTCTGACAATCTCCAATACCAATGGACCCAGAAGGTGGGAACTCTAAAACATGGTACTCATCATTCTCGTCCAGTTTACGAGAAGAAATCGAAAACTTGAAAAGCAAGTCCGATAATTGTTCGTAGGATGGGAAGGTAGCACCGTTGTGGCAGTTGACAAACAAGCGCCAGTTTGACAATGGAAGAGGAAGCGTATCGAGTATGTTCCCTTCAAAAGTCACCACTGAGTTTTCAGGATTGCAGTATGTGTTTTCCAACAGACGGTCCAGAATATTCTTTTGATAGGAATAATCTTTGTGGTCAAGAAAAGCCTTCATTATCTGATAGTTCCAAGAATTCCCACACCATACATTACCAGTTCCAGATGGTAACTTAATGTGAGTAGCAGTCGACATCTTTGCTGCTTCCGCTCTCTCTTTGAATGTATATCTAGTTCTCAGGTAATAGAGACTTGGTTTGTGTTTGGCATCCGACTCTGTTTCCTTGTGGCTGTATCTGAGGTAAACACTTCTTGCATCCAAGTGCGAAAGTTCTTTGAAGTTACTCTCATGACCCTTCAATATGAAGACATTATAATTACAGTCTTCTATTGGAATACCACGCAATACAGCTTCATATCTCTGAGCAAGCCAGAAAATACGGGCATATCTCTCGCAATCTTCATCTTCCTCCCGTGAATAGATGACAAAATCAGAACATGTCGCTATCTTACTCACCTGAATATGAAAATTACGAAGTGAAACTCCACTTTTGGGGTCCAAATCGAGAAATAACGGGAACAAATTGGTTTTAACACAGTCTTCCCTCAAGAGATCAGTAAACTCGTTCCTCTCCTCTCCAAACACTTTGGTAAAAATCCCTTCTAATATGGAATAAACTTCTGACTTCAATACATCTATTCTTTGTAATACATCAGTAGCCTTCACTGTGTTCTTGATCAACGTAGTCTTGGGAGTTATTTTCGAATCTGTATGGTGCTTCTTCCGTTTGTTAACAATACACATGAGGAACCTTACTCCATTTGGTCTATTCACGGAACGAGCCGTCGACGGCTTCTGTTTTATGAAAAACTCTCTCTGAGCAAAGTTTTCTTCACTGAGACCGTGAAGCCAGGGAAACATAACATCTGTTGCAGGTAATGGTTGTGCAAAGTACCAGTCAAATACACTTTCAAGCTGCTTTGGTGAAATACTTCTGAGATTCTTCTCCACTGGAAGCAGTTTGAAGAACTCGGAGTTAGGATCAAGAGGAGATACATCACTAGCCAGCACCGATGGGCTAAGGTAAGTATCCTCATCTAGTTCTATAGTTGACTGAAACTCCATGGCATCACTTGAATTCGTTTCTATTTCGGTGTTTGATTCATCAACCGTCTCACCTTTAACTTCTAAATTTTCGAAGTCATCAACATCTGACTCTTTGTGTATGTTCAACTTTGTAGTCTTCAGGCCCACACCATCACAAACTTCGCACGCCCCGGGCTCATCGCCGGTATTCAAGTTCTGGTGACGCGCACGGAACCTGTCTCTCTCGTACAACAAGTCATTCAGTGAAGACGACGACCGTTTGGCGGACTTGTGGAAATGTGGGGATGGACTCAGTGACGACAGCACCAGTTGCAGAATCGGTGGTGTTATCGCGGGTGACACGGGCAGTGACATGGGTAGTAAAAGTGATTGCGTAATGGTGGCAGAACTGTAGTTCAGTAATGGATGCATACTCCTTTACTCCTCCTGGATAATGTGTTTCCTTATCAGTTATAAGATAGGAAAAACTGACAGGGACTCGAGTCACGTGAATTTTCAGCTCAATGAATGGAGTTGGCGCTTATGCTCGAGGAGTTAGTGTTCGCTGGAGGGTGAAGTGACGGTACTTGATCTGCGAACTAATTGTTGGATTTTAAAACCGTTTCTTTGACGCGCTATTTGTTGTATTTAAATTTTAGTTAGTTTTACCCCATAATTCAAACCATCTGATTGTTATTTGGTGTCACATGCGGTTCGGGTTTGCAAAAGGTGATTTTGGAATGGGTAGTAGCTGATAAGGTTATTGTCAGATGATAATTTGATTGAGTTTAGGTCATGATTTTGTAGACTTTATCGTTACTAACTGTCAATTTTAGAGAAGGCTTTTATAATTTTACAATATAATCTTTAACTGTTACATCAAATTTCCATTACAAGTACTACCTTTATAATTTTATAGTAAAATCACTAAATATTTTAAATCAAGATATTGCAATTTCCATTACAAGTACTAAGTTCATAATTTTAAAGTAAAATCTCTAATTCTTAAGGTATCCCAATTTCCATTACAAGTACTAGTCTTTATAATTTTCTAATATAATCTTTAATGTGTTACATCATAGTTCCCGATTTCCATTACAAGTGCAAATTATAATCTTTTGTTACATCATAGTTTCCCATCATTACAAGTGCAAAGTTTTATATTATAATATAATCTCTAATCTCACATCAAGGTTGTTCTTCCCCCAATTTCAGTGCTCGCACTTCCATCAGGCATATTACCATCACGACTGCTAACAAACAGATTGTATACTGCTTGCAATTTTCTCTTCTCACTAAGAGATATCGAAGGTTTAGTCTCTTTCAATGATTCCAAAAAGTTCTCATGTGAAATGTAAACCTTTGTATCCTTCTTTGGTTTCTCTTCACCACTATTATTCTCTTCTTCACTTTCACGCAAGATCTGCTGAATTTCTTGCACAATCTTGACACGTTCTGCTGGTCTCATCTTTGCAGTGTCAGAACTGACTTTGATGAAATCAACAACACGTTCGTCCTTTGTCGAGCTTGCAGTGTTCGACATAATCTCCTCTTCTTGAGCCAATTTTATATGAACAGCCTTCAAATACGCATTGTACCCCAATCCTTGCATATCGGCACCACTGAATCCGCCTGTTTGTTCGGCAATCTCCTCCAAACGAACATTCTCCTTCAAGTCCATCTTCGCAGTGATACTCTGCAAAATGTCCAATCTGTCTTCGTAGCTCGGCATGTCACATATCACACTCTTGTCCAATCTTCCAGGTCTCAAGAGCGCTGAATCAATCAAATCAGGTCTACTTGTAGCTGCCAACACGTAAACTCCGTCTAACCCTTCCGCACCATCCATTTGAGTCAACATCTGGTTAACAACTCTATCGGTGACACCTGTGGAATCGTGTCCTCTTTTTGGTGCAATGGAATCAAACTCATCAAAGAACAAAATACATGGCTTTGCTGCTTGTGCACGTTCAAATAATTCACGAACACTCTGTTCAGATGCACCAATGTACTTGTTTAAGATTTCAGGACCTTTAATCGATATGAAATTAAGACCACACTGTCCAGCTACCGCACTCGCAAGCAAGGTTTTACCACAACCAGGATATCCGTAGAGCAAGATACCCGATCTCAATCTGAGCGGACAACTAGCAAAAATAGGTGCGTATTTGGTTGGCCATTCCAATGTCTCAAGAAGAACGTTTTTAGCCTCTTTAAGGCCACCAATGTCGGTCCAGTCGACTGCTGATTTTTGTAATTTAACCCCACGCAAATTAGAGGGCGTATATCCTTCCAATGATTTGGTTAACTGGGGTTTCGTGACCACTATATCGGTATTTGATTGGGATTCAAACAATGCCTCGTGATACAATCTGTCACATAAGATCTTCAAATCATTTGGGAGGTATCCTTCGGTTTCGGTAACCATATCCATGAGGTCAAAATTCACCTTACACCCTAATTTATTGCAGATGTATCCTTCTAACAACTCGAATCTAGCATTCTTATCTGGAGCATTCAAGTGGAGGAAATTCTCAATTAAATGACACTGGGTAAGCAATTTGTTGAGCGATTCTTTTGAGCTGGATGAAAGTAAAATAGAGAGATTGGAGTCCCTCTGGTTGTGAACCTTCTCCAATTGCAAGATCAAAAACTCACTGAGTTGGTTGGCCTTAGACGAGTCTCCACTGTTCTCAGTCTCAGCAGGTAAGATCTTGTCCAAGTTGTCCAAGATAAGAACCGAGGGCTTGTGCCAAGCACATGCCTGTAACCATTTCATAATATGGTTTTTCAGGAGTGAGGCATAGTTCTCATTCATTAAGTTTTCACATTGCACGTATTTGGTATAATACCCATACTCGCTTGAAATTTTGTCACTCACCAACTTGAGCAAGAGGGTCTTACCACTACCAGAGTTTCCATACACCAAAGATCCAGTGTTTTTAGAATAAACAAAGGAATCGACAATTTCATCCACCTTTGCGTCCATTCCAATCGCATCCAAAGATTCTTGTTTTGGTTGGTCCTCGATAAACAGACCAGTACGTAATAAGTCTTCGCCAATCTCGATTTTGACTGGTTTCTTGGAATCCAACTTGTACGATTTCATCCAGGCTGCATTATCATCGTTCTTCTTAAAACGAAGTAGGCCACCGTTGGGCAAAAGATGTGGAATCCTAGGGATTTTGGTGAAGTTGGTCACACACGAACTTGAAAGAGGATTCTTTGGATCGTACAAGTACTCTGAAATCAGAGCTGTGAGCTTGCTCAACTGTTCTTTCTTGTCAGCCGAGTTCAACGTAATCTTATTACCTTTAGTTTGGGTGATGTATGGCTGAATGACAAAGGAAATTGGTCTTTTCGCCAAATTCTTCACCGCAGGCTTAATAGTCACAATGCTACCAATCACACCTTCACACCCAAGCGCTACTGCCAAATTATGTGAAAGTCCAACTGTATTTCTCGGACATTGCTCGTATTGCACAACCCTTGCCACAATTCTCTTGTTTTCCTTCACTTCCAGCTCGTTTGTCTGCTGAGCTTGTTTATGCTTATCACTAGGACCACTGAATATCGAAACTGCAACATAGTCAGTTGAAAGATCAACTTCCTCACTAACGAAAATCTCATATCTTCTTCTGTCAGGAACATCAAAGAGCTTATGAGGTAATGATATTCCTCTTTTGAGCACTGCCGGCTGATCTGCATAGTCCAATTTCTTCTTTGGTTGTTGCTGTGTCGGCTGCTGCTTTCTCTCCTTCGGGGCAATCGCCATTTCGGCATATGGCGAAATCAGAGCATAGTTCCCACCAATCCCCAAATCCGTAACAGTGAACTTGATGTTCGACGTGGGTGTAGGGTACACCACCAATACCTGGTTCAACGCAACACATCTTGCCTGGTTGATTAGCCTATCCTCTATAATGTCTGCATGTAACTGGACCAATTCCCAATCTGCAGGGGTCAAAGGGTCCAAGCTGAACTGAGTCGTCTCAGGGTTGTTAAGTTTGACGCTTATCTTAACCGCTTCATTGTCCTTAAGACCCAATGCCTGTGCGAAAGTAGTGTCAAGTTCTATTGACCCTGGTTTCGAAGAAACGAGTCCGTCCCAATTGGTGTACAACTTATGGCCATTGGTTTGGACAACCTCAATAATGACCTTTTGAGCCGGAATATCAGAGCTACGGAGCACCGAAGTAATCTGCGAGGGTAAGCTCGCGAAAGAGTTTCTTGTCTGTGAGTACTTGACAGTAACAGCACGGTTTTCCATTGTATAATGTAGTTCCCGCTCTTAAATTTTGGTACGCTTTTTTCAGACTACTCCAGATTTTGTTTCTTGACCGAGGAACCCCACTAAATGATTTAAGAGTAGTACAAAAATTGTCGAGATGAATGTGAGTGATGATTATTCCGAGGATGTTCATTAGAGAGAATGTAGAGTTGACATCTAGTATTGTATTTTGAATCTATAGGATATTACGGTGTAAGATTTCTTTATATACTAATTAACATTTATACACTAATAATTCTTTATATAGAAAATAGACATTTCTCTATTAGTAGTTACATTTCTATAAATTTAAAGACTTCAAAGTTCGGACTAAGTCCTAGATACGATCGCATCAAATCCAAAATCAAAATTTACTCTTCATAGTATGAAATCTTTATTATTGCTCTCTATATACATTATTTCCTACTGTTGAATTCCTCAAACTTCTTAAACTCCTCATCATTCGTAACTTTATCATCCCATTTCTTTGTGTTTTTCTCTTGGTTAGCCTTTCTAGCTCTTTCCATCATCTCAAAGGATCTTCTACGCATCAGTCGACATTGCTCCCATCCAATAACATTTCCTAGGAAGAACCCACAAACAGACCAGTGGATCAGTTTCGATGGGTTTTTATGAATCAAAAATGTCACCGCTCCAAGAACACCCATGGCCTGGAAACCAGTGATCATCGCCTCACGGAAACATGGCATTCCCACGAATCGATCCACCGAAAAGTCACTCAACTGAATGGATTTGGCTGCATCCACTAACGTTGGTTCCTTCGGAGGTGTGTATTCTTTTGTATCATCAAACTTAGGTGGCAAGTCCTCCAAGAATGTCTGCTTGGGTACTTCGGACACAGTAGATACCTTGGCAGGTGAGCTTCCTCCAAACCAGCCCATTGTGTTTGGTGTCTATGATGAAAAAATGTTGGATGATATGTATTTAGTCATGTGATTGGTGATTCACAAAATTGTTGGTGTCCATGATATTGGGATATTTGAATGGGTAAGAATGGCTATAGTAAGTTGGCTTGAAAGTCATCAAACAGTGTAACACTGTAATTGTTACAGTATACATATAAATTATTAGATTGTAGACATAAAATATTAGATTATGCAGATATTTTTATTAGATTATACAAGTACAATTATTAGAGATTAATACAATTATTAGAGCAAACTCTAATAAGTATAAGCATAGCGAGTTCCTAGCAACTTCGTCAATTGTGCAGCCAATAGTTAAATTTTAGAACCAATTTCAACAAAATCTGTATGCTCAGACTTTTTAATTGATCTTTTTGCAGCCATTGAATGTATTGTTTGTACTTTAGTTGATTCAAGAAACTTTATATCCATTCTTTTGATAATCTGCTTGGCCGTAGGCTAATTTAAAGCTCATAATTCGTTGATAGTATACCATTATATGATTGAATGCTCATGCTAAAAGTGAAACTCAGAATCGTCGTCTTTTGTCAGTCTCTGCTTATCATTATTCCACCCCGTCTCTGGATTTTCAAACTCCCAGGAATCAGAACGTGTAGGCCGCAAATAGACAGGTTCTTGCTGCGTAAAGCTTCTAGCATCGTCGAAATATGGCTTTTCTTCTTCTCCCTCGTCCTCTGATGGGTACTGCGTTTGTTCGGAAGTAATAATAGAACGTACCTTCTTCGGTAAGACATCAGGACGGTAGAACCTTAAATCAACCCTAAAGATAATGTACAAGAATGAAATGACTGCCTCAAACAACCCCCAAACAATGTACATCGTTGCTGGCTTCTCAATGGAAATTGCATACCTGTCCTGGCGTCCTTGGAAAACGATGATAGTTCTCAACAATGCAGCGACAAAAATCAAGAGAGTGCTTACCACCAAAAGTGCCATAGACGTGCTGTGAGTCAAATCACCTCTCTTTGTTGTGAGCCCCTCGACCACTTCGTAGTGGTGGTGCGTAGCTGCAATAACTCTTGTAGCGTGCCTGTGGTTCAGGTTCCTTTTCATAAACGTTTCCGCTGCCTTCTGTGGCGCACCTGGCTGCACAAAGTAAAAGGGACTGAAACTCTCAATCCACCAAGGTTGGTAAGTGTACCTGACTACATCCTTCTCTGTTGGCGCCCAGTAAGACAAAAATAGTAACGAAATCGAAGTGAACGAGTACAATATCAAACATATAGCTGTCGCCTTCACCACGTCTTGCCATTGTATGTATACGCGGGTCGACATGAGGTGTAAGTAAGGCATGAACGACGCCAAAATGGTAATTGCAATGAGGATGATAACAATACCGTAAAGCGCAAACATGACTCCCCAAAACAACTTCCGTGAACCTCCCACAGGATGTCTCCAAGTGAACAAACGTTGTGCTAAGATCAAGTTGAAACTGACGATTAATATGGAGGGCAAAAGCAAAAAGAGTGAGCACACAAGACCAATGGTGATATTTTGCAACCGTCTTGACCAGGCAATTCTAATACCGAATCCAACAACACGCATGAGCGCATGGACGATCCACGCAAACGATAAGTAAAAGTAGTGGCCTCTGCTCGTGTTAATTGCAAATATGATAGTGTGGATGATAGCCAATATAGAAAATACTGCGACAAACACTGCCAGAGGGGCCACATCTTTCTCTGTAGGGTAGCTTCCCATTAAGTTATTCTGAACCGACGAAGCATACTTGATGAGGGCATCAGGAACTCCTCCAGTTAGGTTTTCCGTGTATATGATCAAGATGGAAATACCTGTACCAACGTCAGGGCGATCCTTTATGGCGTTGATGAGGTTGTAGATTCCTTCTACTGCAGTGTAATTTGTAGACATCGATTTTGCAGCAATTCGCAGTCAATAAATTTTTCCCAAAAAGGTAATTCTGGACTTTGATATAGTAGAGCTAAGCAAGTGGACTCGTTTGAAGCAGAGTCAGTGGAATGGCTTTCCTACACTTTTATAGCACAGTATCCCAGCCCACTTTATACCAATCGGCTCTCATATTCAGGGGCACTTATCGTGTTACTATCGTCTTAACTAAGCGGAACACCCCCATTTGATCTAAATAGGTTATCTTTGGTAGGCTTAATTAGGAGATCGGAGTGTTTAGATTACTGTTAATGCCTTTCGTGGATAGAGTTAGAACAATCTGATTCTTCGATTAAGGTTTAAAACAATAGATTATCGTGAGTCTAACATGCAAATACTTCTAACCTTTGCTTTTAGACCAAATGGAATATTCCAGATCAAGTACACCTTGTATCAGATTTCCAATTTACTAATAACAAATTAGTGTACTCCATCTACATCCGTCTATTTCCTGAGCCACAACGTGTCTGGAATGGTTTACCAGGGTTTTCTTTTCAAAAGCTTTGTCATGAATGGTTAGGTAGGTTTTGCCATTGATAATGATTTAGCACTTTCTCTTTTCAATATTTCCTTTTAGTGTTTGCCACAGGAAACACCAACACTCTAAACTCTTACACTATGCAAACAACATACGGAGTATTTTTGAGAGCCTCAAACAGGAGTTTGATCGGTATCCCAATGAGATTACTTCTCGCACGACGTTTCCTAGCCCTCTATGATTTTCCCTTGTCTCAAAATGTCAGACTCACATCCTGAGAGCGGATCACAACCTTAGTGTTCTCTCAACCGTTGTTTGCTGGTAATTGTGAATTGGCTCAATGCCACGTCTAAGTTTTTGATATTTTAGTTCTTATCAGTATTGGTTTGTACCCCTAACAATTAAACATATCGACTTCAAGTCAATCAACCATAAAATTGGATTGGACAAATATTCACTCGAATACCACAAATTTACTCTATAGCTACGAAATACGAACTCATTCTTCTCCTCATTCTTCTCCTTATTCAGCCACCCTTGAGTGAGCCTTATCTATTTTAAGTTTTCGTAAATTTGTAAAATTCGTATATTAATACTTATAAGTACAACATTCCTCCGCCCTTTAATCTCCAAAGAAAAATGGGTTTCAAGGATTTTATCCGTAAGGATCGGTCTGGTTCAGATCAATTGGAGCAAAGCGGCGCTGGCAGAGGAAAGGTTGAAAATAAATTTGGCGCGTTTAAACAGTATGCTGATGAAAGAAACAGTGCTAAATCAAATTTGACTCCAGTAAACCCTTATGCAAATGTACAAAATCCTCAAACGAATCCTTATAATAACACTGAGGGAGGTTCTGCAAAAGGGTATTCTGGAGGTAATTCATATCCTCCTCAGAGTAACTTGTATCAAACTAGTAACTATTCTTACGGCCCACAAAACACAGCCGCTTACGGCAGAAACACTACAACACCCGCTAATCCATATTCAATGGCCACTTCCAGTGCTGCTTCCTCCAGACTTTCTAGAAAAGCCCCTTCGTCAGATAAAGAATCAATCTTAGACTTAAATCAAGTCCCTATGAGCGACATCAGTTCAGGTAAACCAGGTCGCAGACCACCCAAGTTTGAACAGTCCTTGGACTTGAATGCTGTGGTAGATGAAGATTTGAATATTGCAGAAGAAGTGGACTTTCAAGAACAGGAACTTGACTCGGAGGAAGAAGAAGTAAACCAATTGAAGAGTGAAATCAAGTTTGTTAAGAAGGAGTCAGTTCAGGTAACAAATAATACTATTCAAGTGGCTGGAAGTGCGATTGACTCAGCTACCAATACACTTGGATTACTTGGTTCTCAAAGTACTATTTTGTCAAATACAGAGCAGAATATCTTACTTTCTGAAACAACATCACAGCTTGCGGATGGGAAGATTAAACAGATTAAAAAGTTAAATCGGTCTATCTTCATTCCTGTGACGGGAAATCCATTGAACAAGAATTCTAAATTGAGGAAGCAGGAAGAAGAAATTAAGATTGCAAAAGAACAAGAAAAGATTGCAAGAGAAGAAAACAGACTGAATTTTTATGAGAGTGAGCATAGAATTATGCGTGAGATGTCATCTGGTTTACCTAAATCTCAAGCCAAACCGAAAGTTGCGGCTGTTAATAAAAAGTACTTATTCGAAGAAGATAGTGAAGATGAGGATTTAGAAAATCAATTAGATTCAAACTTGGAGGTTATTGATCAGCTTTCTTCCAAATTGAAGAATAGTGCTAATTTAATTCTGAAAGAAATTGATCTGCAGAACCAGAGAATCAAGAAGATTGAAGAAGATGTTGACAGGTTGGATATTAGAGTTCATACAAATACCACAGCGATGCATAGTATTCGTTAGCATTGAGAAGAATTTATAGATTGAATTAGCTTTACAGTAGATGCACTTGTTGGTAACTTATTTTCCAATCTCTCAATTAATCTTATATTTCTTCAAAAATTCATAAATATTCTCCCTTTTCCGTAAAAAAAATGGGTGCAAATTTTTGCCACAAACGCAATTTTACTTATTTGTCTTCAAGCCAAAACGGAAACCCTTTAACTTGACAAATCAAGGGGTTTTGATGGGCCTAGTAAGAATTCCAACTCAACTCTCAAATGTCTAAACAACTCACAAAGTTCACTCTTCCAATCCTTGTGAAGATTTCATCTAGTACATCTGAAAATTGTAGATATCAATCAACTCCCTTTTGTGACTATGGGCATGTATAACAAATCATCAACCACCACTACAGAATTTCTAAGAAGAGTAACCTTGAATAACCCGCTTAGTAAAGATCCAATATCCACGCCCATAACTTCATTCTGGGGGTTCTGTGTGCTTTGCTATCACCAAATCAAATACTCACGTGATCATATAAGTGCCATCATCCATTACACAAATCAAACCACAATTGCACGCAACAAGATATGGGTCAAACAGCTAGTACTACTACTCAAACAAGTACGCGAGAGTTCACCAGAAACGAGATCATTAGATTCTTCCGCATACAATGTGCTGTTCTCGCCAAAAACTTCGAGTTCATCTCCTCGGCTCATATAGACATTACCACCTTCAAGCAACTACTTTTAGGTAAAGATACCAAACTTGAAGGAGATAACAGCAAACTAGACTCTGCAATCAAGATCTTATTTGATGGGTGTATAAAGATGGGAGACTACCCATTCTTAAGTCCTTTCCAGGATACCAAATCAATCGCATCTGATGCTCTTTTGGCATGCTGCGTTCTCTATTTGAAGCAGTATGGTTTCTTCATAGAGATTAATTATAGGCACTTGTGTTTTATGTTGCTCGCAGACCCCAAAGATAAAGCAGATCATGAGAAGACTATGCTAGATGAAAAGGTATTCAATGAGTACACAACATTCCTGGTGGAGGTCAATAGTGATCTTGACTTATCAAGTGCTCCGGAAGCAATTACACAGGGTATCGACTGGAACAAATCTTACAATTTCTTCAATGACTTGGATGTCAACAAATATCATATAAATGCACTCAAATTACTCCAGTTGGTAACTTTGTTTCTTATTTTGAACAATCAAGATTTACCATTGGAAGAAGAGTTAACCCGTTGGGATGCTTATGAAAAGTCAGCATTGAAACTACTCAAAAATATTAATGTCAGTTTGAGCATTGCTTCTGCTAAAACTAGTTATGTTACATATTCTGAGTTTGAGAAGTTTAGCACTGACTACTTACCCAAATTTGATGAGAATTTCCAATTTCTCTTTGGTAGGTTGTCCAAGAAGGTTAAACATAAGCAGAATACGAAGTTCAAGGGAAGTCAATTAATTAATGGTCCATCGGTGTCATTAATTTCTCTCTTGTTGAATAATGTTTACTCGTCATCTGTATCTACATCAAGTTTAATCAAACTTTATTCAGGCGCAGAGGCAGGCTTCTCTCTTCGTTCGCTTGAACTGAAGATTTTCAAGTGGATGGCTCCTACAATCTTCGTTGTTAGTGGAAAAAGATTGAAGAGGAAGACCATTGAAACAAACAAAAGGTATGAGCTATTTGACTCGCTTTACCCCAAATTCTTCAAGAATTACACTCTTAAGGACTGGCAAAGTGAAAGTGATAAAGTTACATATATGGTGTACGTCAACGCACCTTGGAAGATCTCCAATAAGAACAACTTTGGGGATTTGAATAACTTTATCATATCCACTCTGCCAAAGTTCGACTATTTTGCAGGAACCAAAGGTGAACTGGTTTACTTTAATAACACTGGAATGGGGATAGGTTTTGGAAACAGTCAACCAATTGTTAAAAACACCTTCAAGAAGTATCTTCCAGGTAATGTTTCACTTACTATAGATGCAAACTTGGAGTTTTGCGTATTTAGACACATTGTTTCACCCACGTCGGACACTGTTTTATCAATGTTTGATAAGTCGACTAGTTTGCAAGAGGATTTTGAGGAGAGGTTTATGATTACTGATTTGGAGGTATGGGGAGTAGGGTCGGACAACGAATTAATGGAGCAAAGAAAGGAATGGGAATGGGAAGAGAAACAAGCTGAGGCCAGAAGGTCGGTGAATTTGAAGAATATGGGAGAAGAACGTGCATTTCTTGAAATGGTTGGACTTGTTGGGAACCATGGTGGGGGTTCTGTATAGAATGGACTAGCACTATTTATTAGCACTATGGGTACTGAATTAGTATTTATTACATTATCATTATGGACACTGAATTAGTATTTATTACCTTAGTATGGATACCGGATCAATATTAATATATAGAACAATATGGACTGAATTAGCATGGATTTATTACACTATGGAAATCAATATTAGTATATAAAGGCACTTATAAACCAGAATTGAACTATAATAATCTTATCACGTTTTGCAATATAACCACTATACATTACAATTTCATCACTGGGATGTCTTTGCAAACTTATAATGCCTCACCCACTCATTAATCAAATCCTCAAATATACAGTTTATCCACCAATTTCTTACGCACCCAAATTGAACTTTTCTTACGGACAAAAAAATCATTATCAACTCGTTCATTATGATAACACCAGACTTGATCTTAGATCCAAGCTTGAAATACTGGGCATTGCTCCCTATTTCCATTGCAATGGTGTTTGTTGGATTGATCCGTTCAAATGTCACGTTCCTCATTGAACAGGGCCCTAAATTAGAAGAGTTTAAGGTTGTTCGTGAAAAACAGTTCTTCAAGAGAGCTCAATGTTTCAAGGCCAACAATGGAATCTTAACCAAGAAGGAGTTCGAAGAGAGACAGCAGTATTATATTAATGTTCTTCAATCACCTGAATACTATTCTAAGGAAGTAACAGGCGACCAAGACCCATTTGCCCAACTCTCCCAAATGGGAAGCAGTGACGCCATCATGAACATGGCCAAAGGTAACATGATGAACTTCATTCCACAGACCTTGATTATGGCATGGGTCAACTATTTCTTTGCTGGATTCATTGTGATGAAGTTGCCATTCCCTTTGACACAAGGTTTCAAGGGTATGTTACAACAAGGTATTGGAACTCCAGATTTGAACGTCAGATACGTGCTGTCGATTTCCTGGTACTTTGTGAACTTGTTTGGTCTCAGACCAGTTTATTCGTTGATTATGGGATCCGATATGGCTGAGCAGTTGATGAACCAGCAGCTGCAGCAGCAAGGATTGCCTAACATTGGGGGTCCTGGTGCGGGTGCTGATAAGGTGTTTCCTGCTGAGGCTGAAAACATCCAGATTTTGTCGCATGAGCTGATATTTGATGGGATTGTGGAGAGGGTGATTGCAGCTCAGTAGGTGAAAAGTTACAATAAAGCAGTGTCTAAAAGCTGTAGATATATGATGATTTACTTTTTAAATTAGGCGACAAGGTAGTAGCTGGCATGAATTATTTCAATACTACGTTGTCTAGAAGAATTTATAAAACATTTTAATTAGGCATTTCCTAGGAGTTCACTGTAAGTAACAAGTAATATTCTTCTTTGAAGAAGGTATTCTACAATTTATAAACATTTATATTGAGCACTTCCTAGAAGTTCACTGTGAGTATCAATTGAGCATGGGTATTTTAATATTTACATTGACATGCGTATATCACAATGGCTGCGAATTTTTGACAATAAACAATAAATTGGACAACATTCACAGAACGAGACTTAATTTTCATTGATGATCGAAACAACATATCCTAAAATACCTCATCTTGTTAATTCATTACTTATTTTCATGCTATATAGCACTTTCATAATTGTTTTAGGCAGATTCTAATTGATAATCAACCAAAATCAAAAAAGTAGAAATCCTTTTATCCTATTGATCAAGTACCTCCCACCAACAATACAAACTTAAACCAACAATCCCTCATCCCTTATCATCACACCATTCACAATTCAATCAAATTCTCATTTCCCAATTTACTAATCTTGCTACCTTTTGCACCCATAATCTCTTTTCCGCATCTGAAATTTTATAATCAAATCATCTCTTCTCATTACTAACACCAAAGATGGCTCCAACTACAATTATATGTATCGGAATGGCCGGTTCAGGCAAAACCACATTCATGCAAAGATTAAACTCCCACTTGCACGCTAAGAAAACCCCTCCATATGTTATCAACTTAGACCCTGCAGTGCTTAAAGTCCCATTCGGAGCTCACATTGACATCAGAGACTCCATCAAGTACAAGAAAGTCATGGAAGAGTACAACTTGGGACCTAATGGTGCTATTGTGACGTCCCTTAACTTGTTCTCTACAAAGATCGACCAGGTTATCAAGTTGGTGGAGAAGAGAGCTGACAGTGTTAGCAACGTGATTATCGATACTCCTGGACAAATTGAGTGTTTTATATGGTCTGCAAGTGGTGCTATTATAACTGAAGCCTTTGCGCTGACCTTCCCAACAGTAGTGGCTTATGTTGTTGATACCCCTAGAAACTCGTCTCCAACCACGTTTATCTCAAACATGTTGTATGCTTGCTCGATCTTGTACAAGACCAAATTGCCTATGATTATTGTGTTCAACAAAACCGATGTGAAAAGTGCTGATTTCGTGAAGGAATGGATGACAGACTTTGAGGCATTCCAGCAAGCCTTGAAAGATGACCAAGAATTGAACGGTGATGACGGAACCTCGAGTGGGTACATGAGTTCACTCGTTAACTCGATGTCGTTAATGTTGGAGGAGTTCTACTCACAGTTGGACATTGCTGCTGTGAGTTCGTACACTGGAGAAGGTTTTGATGAGTTTATGGATGCTGTGGATAACAAGGTGGATGAGTACAATGAATATTATAAGGCTGAGAGAGAACGAATCTTGAAAAAGAAGGAGGAAGATGAGAAGAAGAGGCAGGCTGCTTCTCTCAGTAAGTTGATGGATGACATGAAGTTGGATAAAAAGAAGGAGGCCAAACTTGGAGATTCGGATGTTTTATCGGATTATGAAGACGATGATGAGGCACAGGGAGAATTGTTGAGAGATGAGGATGAGCCTGAAAGAGAATATACGTTCCCAGAAGATAGAGCATCTGAAGTGAATTCTAAGACTGATGCAGATTTGCAGGATCGTTACCAAAAAGCTTTTGAGCTGACTTCCAAGATTGTTTCTTCAGAGACTGCTGAGAATATAGCGAATTATATTAGACGTTAGGGTTATCAATCTAAATGCCTTCAAGTTGTACCTTCAAATTGTACGATTAGTACATTTTGCATTTGATGAAACTAATACTTAAAACTCCTTATAATACTATAATCATCTAAACACCCTCAAAAATACTATCAATATCATACGGTTGCGAATATTCCCTCTTAAATATAAGATGAGGTTTGTGCTTCGCTAAATGTAAAATAGTCTTTCCAAACTCAGAGTTACTCCACGCAAACCAAGGTCTAGTATAGTCATAGCCTTCAGGCAGGTTAACGTGAATAGACTCGTGAATTAATCCTAAACCAGCAGTAGTTTCCATAACCAATCTGAGATTTTGTACAATTTCTTCATCGTCATCAGAAGTTCTAATTCTCATAAGTAATGACATTGGCCATGCATGGTTGACTCCAATATGAGGTCCACCAACTCCCTCAAAATGCCTTCCCTGTAAATAGTATGGATTTCCCAGTTTCTCCAAAATCATCTTACGTGTAGCTTGGTAAACTTTATCTTCCTTGGGCTTAAATCCAAGATCTGGAATAGACAAAAGCGATGGGATGTTTGCATCATCCATAAAAACAGACCCACCATACCCATCAACTTCATAAGCATACACTTTACCGTACTTGGGATGGTTGACAATGCCAAACTCTTCAATTCCACTTGTCAACCCTTCTATTATCTCATCAGTTTTCTCAAGCCACTTGGGTGCAGTTCCTCCCAAGTTGACCTCATTCAAGAAAGTGTTTCTCAGTTTGCGTAACTCAGTCAACATGTGGATGTTTCCTGGAATGAAAAACTGCAATATAGTGGCATCGTCACTCGGTCTAAAAGCACTTCTGATCAAACCAGTATCGTAGTTGACAGGGTTCCCTGCCCCTGACAATGGAAGTGTTTCAGAGCCGATTCTCGTATCTCTTTGAAAGCGATACTGTGCTGCTTCTGCTTGGCCAGTCTCCTTATTGAACGAAGGAAGTGACTCTCTGAGCAAAACTAGTATCAAATTTTGGTACGCTCTCACCCAGTTAGGAGTGATAAAAGATGTGTCTCCTCCCAGGTGTTCAAAGTATTCGTTACTGAGAGTGAGAAACGACGCAAGCGAGTCGATTTCATACTTGCATTCGAAAACATATCTCCAGTCTGGTGGTGGGAACACGTCATCCCTGGCGGTATCACCACGTTTAACTCCAGATCCAGGGGGTGGGTGGAAAGCATTACAGTATGGTGACACTGCTACATAGCTTGCCTGTGTTGCTATTGCTCCCAATATCAACTTTTTAAGCAGTTTATCGTACTTGATTAACGGCTGGTAGATGGAGAGTTGTCTTGCTGCATCACGGAGCCATTCGGCGTGGATATCTCCAGTAACAACAAACGTCTTCAATTCGTCTTTTTTGGAGTGGTACAAGATTGTTGTGTCCAAAGTGTTGGGCAAGCAGTTTTCAACCAACCGAGCCAAGTCGGGATCCGCAATCTTCTTCTTCAAGTCAGTTATCAACAATTCAACAGCTTTAGATTCAAATGTGCGGCACTTGGGTGCTGGTCTCATGAAAGGGTAGCCGTACTTTCCTGTACTGAAAGGTAAGTGGGGAGTCTTGGAGTATTCGACATAATCAGGACATTCATCGGTCTCGTCGTCCATGAACTTGAGGAACTCCTCTTCAATGGTGTCTTCATCGAATCTGACTTTACCTTTGACTGTCTTTCCAGTTTGTGCGTACTTCACATATAACTCTTCATCCAGCTTGGGGGAGTTCAGTGAGGCGAAAAAGATGTAGTAGAAGAAGAACCCAAAGCAAAGAAACAATATTACCCTTGCGGGTTTTATTCTATGGCTATTATTGAGCATGCTGGTGGTTCTGAAACTTAGTATTCATATCTTATGTCGGAAACTATCATTATGATGTCGCAATTTTGCAACCCCCGCGACATTTTATCTGAGGGTTTGACTGGGAGTGGTAATGAAGGTAAGATACGGAGACCTTTCTTGAAAGCACTGACCTCATTGAATGCACTGAAGTAATAAAATTTACAAACTTAGAATGTTTCGAAGTTTACAAACCTTGAAGTTTGGAATATTTACAGTTAGAGTGTGAAAAGAACTTTAGGGGTGAAATGAACAGTTGCAACAGCTCATTGGATTAGCTAAGGTTCTAACAAGTGACAGAAAAATGTAAATAATAATTGAATTGTCTGACTTGTATCTGCTACTGAAAAGCTAATTGTGAAATCACAGTACCAATTAGACGTGATGAAGGAGCTGCAGGTCTACGATGATATAGTGCATACTTTTCATAGTCATTAACCAACTAGCGCACCACAATGAAGTCATCAATATATCGTTTATTAAGAAATTGAACAAATTTAAAGTGGAAAAGTGTAAAGCCGTTCTGATTTATGGCTGCAAAAAGTGCCAAAAAGGTATTTTGAACTTATTTTGTAATTAGTTACCAAACTTCCATTTCTTAGGTGAAATAATAGTTGTAGACTTCTATATTTAGGGGTCTGGTATTCCTAACTGAAGGAGAGTTCTTCATATATCTTTAACTGGTTAAAAAAGGAGAGTTCTTCATATATCTTAAACAACTGATCAAATGGAGTTCTTCAAAATACTGGATTAAGTCCAAATCCAAAGTCTCAACCAATACTAACAAGATTATTCTATAATGCTATTCTCATTACTACCCTCACTACACACTTATATACAAGTCGTTAATGCTTTTTTATACACTAAGTCTATTCCATTAAATAAATGCTCTTTTTATCACTTCCCTCCTCAACTCTAACCAACCCCTGTGAAGCCAAATTCTTCACCAAACTATGCAAATAATCATCACTCTTTCGTGCCATTTCAAGTAACTTATCATACTGAAGACCCAGCTTTGTTCCCAAGTCCAGGTGAAAGAAATCGTTGATGTGAGTATTGGTTAACGATAATCTCGCTGCCATGATTTCAAACTCGGAGTTCGCCAACAAATCCATAAGTCTTGAGTGGTCACGCATAAGTACTGGCTCCTCAATAGAAAGAATATAGTAATCGTTGTAGTAGAGATCATATGGAAAAACCTCACTTACAGGATTTCGTTTCGATTGATTTAACAACCATCCAAAAGTTTTCAGTTCAATATATGCTGCCACTTCCTTCATTTTAACACGTTCAAATCCCTTTTGGTAATGTATATTTCTATTCTCATGTAAAGCTGTTGCTAATTTGTCCGTTTTTTTACCCTTTCGAAGAGCTAACAGAAACAAATCAGCATAAGTCAATTCGGTCAAGTGGTAACTTCTCTCACTGGGAGAGAATTCTTGTGAACAAATCTCTTTCACACCCTTCTGTAAATCGTTCCACGGCACATTTGTCTGTTCTAAAGAACTGTCACTCATAAGTTTCTGTCGTTGTCTAAGAACCAAAACCACAGGCGAATGATGCAACAAGTTCACAAACCACTTGTGAACCTTCTGTAATGACGGCTTCTCCGGCACAAACATTATCGGGTCGTAGTACGATCTCAAGCTCGTAATTATTCGGGCAGTATAATCATTAGTGTGCTTTGGATTTTTCAAGTACTCCGATGCTATGAACTCGTCGTCAGCAATTCCGTCTTTAAATAGCTGATCGGTGGTGAAGGATTCTAAGTTATCCACCAGCTTCAATGGCGAATCAAACAACGGCAGTATAGTTTCTGATACCAATGGTGGAAAGTCTTTGGGGTTGTACGATGACTTTGTGAGAAGCTTATGATTCAAGAAATTAAGGTACTCTGGCGACGACTTTCGTATGTGCAGAAGTACACGTGTGTTTTGAATAGGGTTGAGCTTGAATGACTCCCGTTCATAAAGCAATATTGCTGATTTCACATGATCTGGGAGGCGCCCAAGTGCTCTTCTAGACATCTTAATTTTAAAAAATCAATTACTTTTTGTCAGTCTTTAACAATGATAGCAACGACAGTACGGAACATTAGGGGAGCAATTGTAGGTTCGAGAGTTGGTGTGAGAGGTGGTGTGAGGATGTTGACTTCGGGAGGTATGGTTTCCGGGTTCAGATATCTTCAAAGTCAAAAGGGATCTCTCATTAATGTGAGACAGCACAATTTGCAACCATGTCGTTATCACTCAGATGAGGCTACTCTCAAGATGGACAACCCACAGATGATGATTGCATTCACATGCAAGAAGTGTGGAACAAGATCGTCTCACACCTTTTCGAAACAAGCCTACGAGAAGGGATCGGTGCTTATTCAGTGTCCTGGGTGTAAGGGAAGACACTTGATTGCGGACAACTTGAAGATTTTCAAGGACAACAAGTTCAAGTTGGAGGATGTGTTGGCTGCACAGGGTGACTCTGTTGCCACTGACACCAACGATTTGGCGTTCCATGACATTCCTGATACATTGAAAAAGACCTTGGGTAAATACGCAAAAGATGCACCTGAAGAGTACCAGGAGAAGGAGATTGAAGATAGATCTTTACCTAAAGGGAAGTAGTAAAGCAACATTGTCAGAAGGGGTATCAAATTTAAGTTGTTAGAGCAATATTAAACATCCCTGTAATTGTATATAATAGTGAAATATAAATGGAAAAAAGTTGTAAGAACGATGTTCCGCCATATCACTCGATTTGCCGTTAGAAACGCCACTTCTGGCAAGGCTGTTGCGCCTAGTAGACTTCTCACGCGCTACAACTCGTCGGTTACCGACCATGTAGCCAAATACCGGGAGAAATTGGAGAAGAAGGCCAAAGAGTTGGGAGTCAGTAACGTCGAAGAGCTTAAACACAAGTTGAAAGACGAAATTGAGCAGAAAAAGAAGGAGTTCAGTGCTGTTGACCCATTAAAAGAGTTGGAGGAGTATGAAAAGAGACAAGCTGACGAGTTGGCAAGAGATACCGACTCCAAGGTGATCAAAGTCAGATCTCCAATCGCTAAAGATACACCTAAATTGCCTTACAAGTCGCTTGATTCGTACTTGGATGTTGAAAAATTGGGTGAATTGGGAAGGAAAGAGATTGAGTACTTGTGGAAGGCACGTTTCCTTCTGAAAGAGAGAACTATGCATGCTGCTATAGACTCATTGCAATTCTCTCAGATCTACGCCAATGCATTCAAGAACCCTAGTTTCATTTTACCATTACCCAAGAACAACGAGGGATACGAGATGCACTTTGTTCAGTGGTCTTTTGTTGGTCCAAACACAACCCACTGTATGTTGACCACTGTTGCTGAGTACAAGCTTCACAAGGAGTATGCCAAACCGCACACTACTTTGATGTTCCACCAAGATTTAGCCTCAGACAAGGGTGTTGTTTTGATGAACGGACAAGTTGAAGAAGAAGCCAGTTTGTCTATGGATGAAGCTCAATTGTTGGTTCTCAATATCCAAAGATTTTATGGAGGAATCAGTAATGATCCTGAGGCTAACAAGCGTAGATTTGAGTTATTGAAGAGTTTTACCAGAGGTGATGATACTTTTGAGATGGATAAGTTGGTAGAGGAGGCCACATCTTTTGAGTAGTATAATGTAATAAAGTAAATATTAATAAAGCTGTAAATATTAACAAAGATGTAATAAAGATGTACATATTAATAAAGATGTACATATCAATAAAGATGTATATTAATAAAAATGTATATTAATAAAGATGTATATTAATAAAGATGTATATTAATAAAGATGTAAATATTAATACGATGTAATTTTCAATGTAAATATTAAGATTAATTAATCACTCTCATCACTATTCACAATAATATCTTTATTTCGTTGAGTAGCCCGAGATTTTGTAGATCTAGATGGTCTGGATTTTGGAACTTCCTCAGTGAAATCCTCTTCATCACTCTCATCCTTCTTTTTCCTTCTTGATCCCTTTGCTTTTGGCTTGGGCTTTGCCTTTTCAATAACCTCATCCATCTCCTTATCTTCAATTTCACCACCTTTAGGACGTGATTTCTTCACCATCGCAAGAACATGCTTGAAAGCATTCATAGTTTTATCTTCATCCCCATGGAACTCTTCGTCATCAATATCTATCTTCAACAACATCGAACTCTCATTCTTGACCTCATTTTTTATAAATTGATCCAAAACATGCTTATCTTCATTCTCAACAAACTTCTGAACCGCATTGTTCAATCCAGACTCTGGAAGTAAAGTGAGCTCAGCTTGTTGCAAAAACTGCCTCATTATATCATTCAACTCAACCTCCACAGACTTTTTATTGTTGGCTCCAGCCTCAAACAAATCGGTATCGACAAACTTGGTCTTCTTCACAATTGCTTGAGGCTGTCCCCTTTTCTTGTAAAACTGAATCACATCATTCACGTTGGCTATTTTCCCTACAAACCTGTTGGAAAACCTGCGTGCATTCTCAATCTCATACCCTCCGCTGTACTCCACTTTCAATCGCACCAAGGGCAATGGAGGCTCCCCATTCCCATTCTTCTCTTTGAACGTTTGGTTGGCCTGCGCAATTAACAGCTCAACCTCGTCCACTAAATACGCAATCACATCGTTCTGCGATACAATTCCTGGTATCAAATTGGTGTTGCGCTGGAGAGAAATGTCCTTGAGCACAAACGGCCTTACTGACTTCAATGGAATCGCTTCAAGTGAATAATTTGTTCCTTGAATATTAAGTATGTAAACACACTTATCAGCCACCTCTCCCTCTGACAAGGAAGTAGCCACAGACGAACCACCAAGCAAAACGTCAAATCCAGTTTCTGGATTTTTGGCAGGATATGGAATACACTCATGTTCATGGCCCCAGAACACCAAATCTAGAAACAGCGGAAGAAACCCCTCTGGAATCGAAGACGTAAACGAGTGTTGTGCGTGATTCTGGTGAATTACAAACATATTAAACCACTCATTTATATCCTGTGTTGGCCTTTGGAACTTGACCAAACCATCTCTAAAACTACGATGAAGCCTTTCATCTCTAACGTTGGCCAATCCATATAATGCTAATTTCGTTGTACCTTTGCGGAACAAGAGAGGTGAAACAGTGATATTCTCATTATCTCGCACCTTACCAAAGTGATTTGCCAACCCTGACATTGACAAAAGGTCTAAAGGTGATAAAAAGCCGTCTCCAGTCGAATCGTCATGGTTTCCACTAATGGCAAACACAGGAATAGAAACATTCATATTGGGGTCTTCATAGTTAACCACATCTAAACCGTTGGAAAGACCCACCAGTGGGTCACTCAACATCTCCAACTCAACAGGCCGATCTCCCATACAATGTTCACGTAAGGACTTCATAACATGAAACATCGACTTTTTGGATGGTTTGTTGATATGGAAGAGATCACCACCTTGAACCATCATATCTACATCACGGTCTTTGGCTATCTGAGTGATTTCGTCAAAGGTTTTCCAAGCGTCGTCTCCACGTATTGGATCGTTTTCGTTGTAACCGACATGGTTATCTGTAGTGAGGAGTATACTAATTGTATTAGGACCCTGTTGGATATTATCGGTCAATGTCATGATAACTCTGTTTCCACTTGATTGATCTTGGATCTCTGTATGATATTCAACTGTGATATCTACTTGATTGATCTTGGATCTCTGTATGATATTCAACTGCTTCACAACTACTCGATCTTATTACCCAATTGTCGTTATCTCACTCAATACCGGTTTATCAACTCTTCTATAATTAAAATCTTCATTCACGCGAATATCAAAATCGAATCAAATCACTTATGAAAGAAACATCAGTTTCGCTGGAGTTGGAACACCGACAGCAGGATGAGGTAAATAGCATTGCCTCAATCTACGGTGACATCTTTAAAGAAGTACCAGCTAATGGATTGGTTTGGAACCGTAAACCCCCACCACATTTCCAGATCTTTCTTGAACTGAACGAGAACCCTGAACGACCAATGGTCGCTGTCACGTTAGATATTGAATTCACACAGACGTATCCGTTGTCACCGCCAATAGTAAAGCTTCTAAACCCAAAGAACTTGCTCCGCGGGCGGTTACTTCTGTTGGATAAGAAGATCAGGCTGTTGATTCGAGAGTACAAGGAAGAGGAAGTTGCGTTTACAATCATATCCGAGTTGAAGTTCATGCTCGATGAATTTCAACTGGTTACGGAAAAGGTCCTTTCTCTCGAAGAAGAACGTGAATTGCGTCTCAAGAAGGAAAGAAATGAGTTGGAAGAACTTGAACAGAAACATATAAAGGAGCGGGAATTGGAAGATCTAGAGCGAAATAAGGAACTCAATGAACAGATCTTGAAGATCCAAGGAGAATATTTGAGTCAGGATATGCCCATCAGCAAAAGTCCGTCCAAGGTGGCTATTTCTGGTGATCCATTAGTGCCGCCTAAATCAACTACTGAAGAGTACTTTGTTTTTGACAACCCTATAATGGGAGACATCCCTGGCACACGTACCCAATTCAAGTTCAGAGCGATACTGGGGTTTATAAAGTACAACAAGAGAGATTTACTCTCTCCCATTGGCACACAATTCATTGTAAAACCATATGCGCCAAAAACAAGTTTGAAAACTGAAGGATTGTGTTACTTGCTCACTGAAATTGAGTTTAACAATGAATACTTCCTCACTGATGCAGGCACAAGAGATATTCAAAGCTTGGAAAGAGAATTGCAGTTGATTATGGGAATAGAATCCGAAGTTATCAACAAATTGTATGGTTTCCAAATTGACAAAACTCCCGAGGGTTGGAAAGTAAGACTTTTGAATGAATTCACAGTGCTTCTGGAATCGCTCCAGGATATTTTACCCACTGCTCAGTTCATCAATTGGGCAATTGCACGTATTTGGCTCATTCTGCTTTTACAAGGTGTTGAAGTGCTACACAATGCTGGATTTGTTCATAAATACATTTCACCGCTTACGGTGCACTTATATCAAGCGTCAGATCTGGAATCAATGGACGATGATCCAATGTTGCTCAAGGGTGTCAAATTAAGTCACCCATCTTACGGATCAAAGTTGATTAGTTTGATGAAAAAATATCCAAGTAGTGGTTCTAATGCAAACTCAATACCACAACTTCCAGAAGCTTGGGTGGCTCCTGAGATCACTTCAATAGATGACTATAACAACAAAACGGATATTTGGGACTTGGGGGTACTCTTCATCAGAGTAATGTTTGACTACAACTCTCTTGTGGATACCTACAAAACACCACGAGACTTTTTTGAGAATTTCGACAATAGTGAGTTTCAAGGAGCGGAAGAGTATGCTGAATTGGCTCATGATATGTTCTGCAAGATGTTACAAACAAAGTATTCCAAAAGACCAAGTCCACTTGAGCTTAATGCAGTCAAATTTTTGAGGGAGGGACCAGTAATAATGGTACCAAAGAAACGGAACTTTCAATCGGAATCGTTTGACTATGTTCCTTCAGTAACAGTTTCTCAGGCCCCCAGTATATCAGCATCCCATTTGGTCCCCAACGGAAACAATGTCACGCGAAGGCGGTACTCTAATCAAAACAAGAATCCTTATTTGGGAGAAATGGCGTCAACTACGTCAATGACAGGAACAAATCTCCAAATGGGACGGTATGAGCGTGACTTTGAAGAAGTTGGAAGACTTGGAAAAGGTGGGTTTGGAGAGGTTGTAAAGGCAAGAAACAAAATGGAGGGAATTTACTATGCCATTAAAAAGATCAAACACAGGGCAAACAAGTTGGATTCGTTACTTAGTGAAGTTTTATCTTTGCTGAGATTAAACCACCAGTATATTGTGCGTTACTACGGTACTTGGGTTGAGGAGTTACCTGATTCCAGTGCAGTTGCGTCCGACAGTGAAGAACTAAGTTCAGAGGAAGAGGACGATGTGGAGGTAGATTTTCTGTTGAGTACTCCAGTTCACTCCCAATACTTACTGAATAGGAACAATTCCTTCCAAGTAGACTTTGTATCCAACTCATCTCAAATGCAGTTTGATTGTGATGATGCTTCGGATGATGACATTGTGTTTGGGTACTCTGACGGTCTGGCCAAGACTATTGATGAATGGAGTGACGAGCTGGATGATGACGAGAGTGAGGATGACACTTCCGGTGCAAAACAAAGTTTGCAGAAGAAATCAAATCCAAGTTCTATCTTGTACATCCAAATGGAGTTCTGTGAAAATAACACTCTTCTGAATTTGATTGAGCAGGGACTTCCAAAGAACTCAAATGAATACTGGCGGTTGTTTAGGCAAATCCTAGAGGCCGTAGCCTACATCCACAGCGAAGGGTTTCTCCATCGAGACTTGAAGCCAATGAATATTTTTATTGACAAATCAATCAATGTCAAAATTGGTGACTTTGGGCTCGCTAAAAACTCCCATTTCCTGTCGATTTTGCTGGACAACAACCAAGTAACTGCTAACGGGAAGGACTTCTCTACTGTGGTAGGCACCGCTATTTACACTGCAAAGGAAGTGGCAACCGGTGAGTATGATGCAAAGGTTGATATGTACTCACTTGGTATAATTTTCTTTGAAATGTGTTATGCCTTGTTTACAGGAACTGAGAGAATAGTCACGTTGAATCAATTGCGTTTGGAGGCTGTGAAATTCCCGGACGACTTTGTTGACTCAAAGTATAAAACCGAAAAACGCATCATCAAGCTGTTATTGGACCATGATCCTACTAAAAGACCCAGCGCAAGAGAACTTTTGGATTCTGGATTACTTCCATTGGAACACCAAGAAATGGTTATTCAAAAAGCTTTGGAATCTTTGGCAAACCCTGCTTCGCGCTGGCAGGAGCAAGTTCGTGAAACATTATTCAATCAACCTTACCAATTAGCAAATGACACTTTGTTTGACCGCTACAAAAACAGCAACTCCCACCAATTGGATTACTCTGTTCACGACTACTTGTTGTTTGGACAAATGATCCAAGAAATCTTCCGCATATTTCTGAACCATGGAGCAATTGAAGAGTTTAATTGTAATATATTGCTCCCTAAAGGCCCTACACAGACAAACGACATGATTTATGAGGTTTTAGATAAGCGTGGGTCAGTTTTAACATTACCATACGATTTGGTGTTTCCTACTGCAAGACTTTTGAGTAGAGCCAACGTCACAGTGCCTAAGATCTACCGCCACGAGTTTGTTTACCGTCCAAACAAAAGGGCTACTGGGGCTCCAGACAAGTACAGTACTGTATCTTTTGACATCACTAGTCACACTACCAACCAACGAGAGTGCGATGATGCAGAGTGTATTAAAATCGTGGACGAAATACTTCAAGAATTTCCCTGTTTCCGCACACAACAGTCGCAGTTATTCATCTTGATCAACCATTTTGACATTTTGAACTCGATTATCTCACACGTTTTTAGAGCTTCGGAAGTGGATGAAAAGCGTCGTTTTGAAATTATGGAGATTCTCTCTCTTTTAGGAGTCGATAAGAGTAACCAAGAAATTGAAGGAATTTTGAGAAGAGTTCAGGTACCTCATACAATCATTAAAGAATTGATAACAGTATTTGGATTCAACTCAGAACCAGAAAAGGCCAAGCTCAAATTACAAAAGTTGATGGTTGACTCACCTCATTTATTGAAGATTGAAAATGCCTTTTCTCACATTCTGAAAGTCTTAGGTATTCTCCGCAAATTTGGAGTTAAAACGCCTATTTTGCTTAGTCCATTGAGTAATTATAACGCAAAGTACTATATTCATGGTATGATGTTCCAGGCCGTTTTCAAATTCGAAAAGAATAGGCAATTCACTCGTGTGGCCACTGGTGGTAGGTACGACACTCTTATCTCCTCGCTTTCTAGTAAGGCTGGTATAGTGTCAAAGTCAGACACACCTCACGCTGTCGGATTCCTGCTTACAACAACTGCAATGTTCAAGTTGATGAAGAGTTTGGTAGAACGGAAGTTGAAGGTTACTACGAATGATTCCAGTTTGCAAAAGTGGAGGGGAATTAGATGTGATGTATTGGTTACAAGTACCAACGCAACATACTTGAAGGATAGTGGATATGACTTGATGAAAGTGTTGTGGTCCAATAACATCAGCTGCGACTTATTACATTCTACCTCGTCAGAAGAAGCAACGCATCTGGCGCATGTAAGTGGGGCTAACTGGGTTCTTGTCATTAAACAGTCGCATACTTCGATGTTGAAAAAGACCAAAAAGAGCAACTACAAACCTCTCAAGTTGAAAAACTTGTCTAGCGGTAAGGACTTGGATCTTGAGTATGAAGATGTTTGTCAAGTATTGCGTGTTGAGATTGATGAGAGGAATAGTGAATTTGAGGGTATCAGAAGAGCGTCGGTGACAGACTCAACGGCCAGTGACAGCAACAGTAACGAACAAGAAATTGGAAGTTCTACCACCAACGAGTCCATATCCGAATTGAGCCCACTTTACCTGGTTGATATATCACAGAAAGTTGTTATAGTTAACAACGAGGCTCCTAGAGGTCGTAAGAAGGGCAAAAAAGACAAATGGGAAGTGGAAAATGACAGCAGGGTCAGTCTGGCGGAGTTCATTAAAGATATTGCCAACTCCAGTATTATCAGTGCGGATGTAAGTGAGGAGGTATTAGATATGATTGCAATTACTTCAATCCACCAACAAGAAGAATGGTTGAAGAAGGTTTTGTTCAGCGGAAATAACATTCCTCGGAGTTTTGCTAATAACATTTACAATTCCTTACAGAAGGAATATTCAAAGGGAGGAAAATGGGCAATCATAAATTCTCCACGGACCAAAAAGACTACAATTGTTGATTTGGAGAGATAAGTTAAGAGAATGTTCTATTTTTGGAGAGTTTGGAGAGAACTATTGACATTCTCTATTGTTAATGGAGATATTGCTTACTTGTGACATTATTAATTGTTGTTCATATTGTTCAACATTCCAATCATTACTCTCAATCACTATGAATATGTATTAAGAAGAACGGATCAAAGATCCAAAAATAAATAACACAAACTATTAACTGTTTCTCTTCAAGTAGTCCGACTTCCAGTCCCAGTACTCTTGCAATCTTAATTCACCATAATTTGCATAATCAAAATCAATGTTTGAGATTTCACTCTGGATCATAGCCCATACTCCCCAGTAGAAACCCGGCAAGCCGTAGAATGTTTTTATCTCGTCAATCAACTCGTCGACCTTTGCCTTGTCGGCATTCAAGTCACCCAAGTACCCTTTGCACCACTTCACGAGAACAGGGTTGTCATGGGCAGGTACCGGAATCTGCAGTCTGTCGCAGTCAAATCCCTGCCACTCCGCCAAGTGGTTGGCAATATCAAAGGCCCTTGGTGCAGGCAACATGTACTCATAATCAATGAATTTGATTGGATTGTCCTCAATATCAGGTAAATCGCTAAAAGGCTTCTCCAAGTCAAGGTCTTCAGGAATGATAATGTTACCAGAGAGTAAATCACCATGGGCAGCCACCAAGGGCGAGCTGCTTTTGCTCAAAATTTCACGCAACCACAAAAATTCGTCTCTGACAATATCTTTAAGGTTATCTTCAGTCACTTCGACATTCTGCAAATGAGTACTGAAAGACTTGATCAAGTTTGGGTTTACGGGTACAATGCTGATCCAGTCTTCAATGAGTTCGTAAACATTTGAGATGAACTTCTTTTTAATCAAACTGTTCAGTGAGGAAGTTCTTGAGAGAGCTTGGCCTCTCAGTTGCCGTTTCAATTGGACCGAGTAACTTCTCAACTTTTCTACTCCCTGTTCTATAAGCTTGTAATCCACTTGTGCATGCCAGTTTCCCAATTGCTGGGCTATGAGGGGGTATAAACTTGGCGCACTTAATTCGTTAGGTTGCAACGAGCGTCCTGGTAAAAATCCGTAGATGACTCCATTTTTGAATCTCAGGTAGAGCGCAGGAGCCAAGTTCAACGAGTTCAAGTTCATGTGCAGAATGAATTCACGGTGTCTGTCGATAATCAAATTTGTACCGTGGCCGTAAACTCTTATCAAAACACTGTAGACACCTTGGTCTTGAGGGTCTTCCTGCGGGTATTTAGCGGAAAGAAGCATGTTGGTGATTCCTCCAGTCAACTTCTTGAAGGTGATTTTACTAGAATCCGTCCATGTTGGGAAAACCTTACATAGCAACAATCTCAATTCTTGGAATTGGTTGGTAACATCATCAGAGAGATTAATGATGAGCTTTGGAAAGTATACTGCTGCAGTGGCCGCAACCACAGTCGAGCCATTGACCTCTGAGCTGCCACTGGAACTTCCATTCTCAGGTGCTGGGCTTGGCAGTCTTTCCTTCAGTAAGTCATCTCCGGAGGGATTATTCAAGCTGTAAAGTAAGTTCTTGTTCTTCAAGTACAACTTGTCTGGAGTGAAGTCGGCATAGTCGTTGGTGACAGAGTTCACGAGTGTGGTGGCTTCGGAAGCGTCTATCGGGACGCAGTGAAAAGTATTGCTACTGATAAAACACTGCGTTGAGGGGGAGGATTCATCCATATCTATAACGTTTCTATCAAAAATCCGATAATTGACGATCTCAGGAGCTAGATTTTGATTCTATGCAGATGTGACAGTGCTGTAGCCTTTATGTAGCACTTTGAAGGAGTGATCGTGTGATTATAGCCGGATGTGGGGTTTAAATTAATGAACGGCTGCCCTTAGAAATTCACGTTCGTCTTTAAAATTGTTATCCGGACTGCAGATAATAGTGGTCAAGTGATAAAAAGGAAGTTTAAATTTCGACGTGTCAAGAAGAAAAAAAGAACAGCTGGAACTCAGGTTCGAACTAAGGACCAACAGATTTGCAATCTGCTGCGCTACCACTGCGCCACACCAGCTATTTTCGGATTTAGATAAATTTTGACTGTGCCATATATTGTTAGTCTCCTCTCTCTGCTTATAATATGAAAGCTAGCCAGTTCTCTGTACTAAGAGTATGGAAGATGAAATAGTGCATTTCTAATACATTCTTGGGCAAATGAAACACTTTAACTGTTAAAATGCTTCTTGATTAAATTGTATTCGAAGAGATTATGGCCATTCACCATGATAATACTATTTTCTCTCCAACGTTTCTAACTACTCACACTTAACTTGGAAAAGTCAGGCATCCCATCATTCAACTCTATAACAAACTTCTTATAACTTTTCACAATAATTATCTTATCATCTGTAAATAATGCCAGTCCCCAATTAAAACCATAATAATGACCAAACTCATACAAGTTTGAGTATTCATTTAATGCCAGTCCCCAGTAGTCTTGAATCTTCAAGTGTTCTTTTAGGAGGTCCCAATGCGGTACGTCAGACACAAATTCACCACTCACAGTTTGGAGGTGTTGCAAACGAACAGATTCAGTTTTACCTTTCTTCGACTTAAATCTTAAGTCGGTCAACTGGTCAAGGGTACTATCCAAATTGACATCGCAGTCCAACCATAACTTTTTGAGAGAGCTGAACTCTTCAAACTTAATTAAATGCCCATTGTTAGCATCAGTAACCAACTCAGTGAGCTCAGGCATGGTGCTATACCATTGCGGTGGCGGTGGAGATGATGTCCACCTGTCTCTAAAAACAATCTTCGTAAGATCTGGAAGAGTACAATCATACTCTAGTGTCTGTTCACGGATAGAAAGTGTTTTCAAAGTAGGAGGAAATTTCACATCACTCAATTTGACCATGCTATTCAACCCTAAATAGACTTCCCTAACTGAAGTCTTTGAAATGTCCAAATGCGTAAATTTATTAACTTCCAACATCAACGTTTCAACCCCCAGTGGTATATCTTCTTGCTTAAAATCGATCACATTGTGTGAAAAGTCCAACACTCTAAGTCGTTTCAAGCTTGACAAATTAGAATTGATCAATCTCCGCAAACCACACTTCAGAAATTGGAGCTTTTCCAATTGTAGTGGGAATTGTAAATTGTGCAAAACATTATAACCAGGTGAAACTCCTTTCGGGAGTTCATTTGTACTATCGTAATCGTAATGTCTAGCCTCACCTGCTGAATAACATCCCGTCACATTATCTCCCAAAGGATCATTGTGAAACCACATCTTCTTAATGCTCAACTCACGCAAACCCTCTGGTAGCCTAAGGTTTACAAGATCCAACGCTTCTGCAGAGCACACATCATCTGAATATCTTGGTAACCCGGTATTGTTACCAATTTCAACATAACTC
The DNA here is from genome assembly GCA_030558845.1 of Kodamaea laetipori. Taxonomy (NCBI): domain Eukaryota; kingdom Fungi; phylum Ascomycota; class Pichiomycetes; order Serinales; family Debaryomycetaceae; genus Kodamaea; species Kodamaea laetipori. Next base: position 152,401 of record JAKTQN010000015.1, read on the forward strand.
ATCCCAAGTTTCTTTATCGTTGAAGGCAATTGGTATTGATATGAGCTTGGAACCACTTCAAAAGCTGCCAATTCCAATTCCACCAACTTCTCAAACTTCGCCAAGTGACCTAAATCTACAGTAACATTGGACATCGTCAAAGAGCGGAGCGTAAACAGTGCTATTACTTCGGTCAACTCAAAAATTGGAGATAACATAGGATAACATGCACCTCCAAGTCCATCATTCGACCATATAACCAACTCCTTTATATTCTTGTGCTCCGAGAAATCGGTTCTTCCTAGATCTCCATACTCACTAATCTCCTCGTAAATCACATTCTCATTTTCAGGTTCCCAAGCCAATACCTGCGTTAAGAATGTGTCGTACTCCACGTCGCGTTCTTGTGTTTCATCACTCCTCCACAGCCGTTTTGTTTCTCCTGGTACACTATTGAAGTTGGTACATATACCTAACTTTTCAGAGAGTCTGACCTGCTCCTTAAGTCGTTTGATCACGAATTGGCGGAGAGTCTCATCTCGAAACCATAGTTTTAAGTCCTCGGGTGATGTAAAAGCAATAACTTCACCGATTATATCGGTTGGAAGGTGTACTAATGTGTCATATATAGAATGCATTTGACTAGTTCGGGAACCTTAAAGTTCAATTGCAATATTAATTTCTGGATTTTGCCTATTTAAGTACTACCAGATACGAGATGAGTTCTCGTTTTTGCTTGTATTTTGAAAATATATGTTTTTGCCACCTCAAGAGTCATTTGCTCGGAGATTAAGTGCCCAAATTGGTGGCAATTCTGATCTAATTGAGCTACAAGACTTCAAGGTTAGGGTATTTTCATATCCATTTATGTGACTGTTGTTGGTTACGAAAGTTGTGATGAAAGGTAGGTTGTTTTGCATTTTTGGCAATTGATCAACTTCTATCAATTGATATTCAAACTTGATAACTTTTAGACTTCAGAGTTCATAAGCTTAAATGAGAGCACTAACAGTTGTTCTTGCGACTTCAAGGTACAGAGTCCATTACATTAAAAATGGTACGCCAAAATAAGAGGCTGCAAAAAAAGTCCGAATTAGATTTTTGTTCGTAATTTTGCAGCTAAGTATACGTACTAAAGTATATGTAAAGTATATGAACTAAAGTATATGAACTAAAGTATATAAATTAAAGTATATGAACCAAAGTATTTGAACTAGAATATCTGAACTATATTGTGGGAACCTTTTGATCTACTTGTCTGTAATGCTCTCAAGATCAACTATAGTTAACACTACAAAAAATTGCTTGGGTGTGGATTTTAATTGGTCTACTGTGCTATTTAAGTGTTTCATTATGATGACTGATTCAACTGACCAGTTATGATGTGGTTGACTGGCCCAGAAAACGAACCTTTCCAAGGCATTCTCTTTTGGTTGGATAACCCGTTGGTTGCTTTCCTAATTATTCGGCCTCACTATCTTTTCTTCCCTTTTATGACTTCCCTAATATTTGGCTTCCCAAATATGGTAACTTAATCTTTTCCTTCCCTTCTTATGTGACCTCCCTTTTTATCAAAACAAATCATCATCTAACATATCTATATCACTATCTTCCTTCTTAAAAAGATCACTCAATTCAGCAGAACTTTCCTTCTCATTCTTAATCTCACTAACCGCTTTCACCTCAGGCTCTTCTATATTGGTGCTAAGACCCTCCAGCTCAACTTTCACTTCAGTCTCAATATTCTCAGGTTTCTCGCTACTTTCCTCTTTCTCATCCACTTCAATAATATCCTCCTTAGACGCAGAAATAGGATCAACACTCTCTTCTTCTACTTTCACAGAAGAAACAACCTTTGGTTGTTGCTCCTTCAATGGGTTCTTTGGAAGCAATTTCGTCAACTCTGCCAATTCCGCGTCCATCTTCTTTTTACCCAATGTAGTGTTCTTCTGGTCCACGGTGATCGGTAATATCATAACATTATCTGCATTCTTGTCGTAAACTCCTATATTGTCGTCCATTAACTTGACTTCTTTGCGTAGATCAATAGCCACCTTACTCAAGTCTTCATACACTTGAGTCACCTGTCCCAGGAATCGTTCCTTCTTGTTTTCTCCGCCCTGCAGCTGGAATGTATCAAAAACTTTGGAGATATTATCCAAAAGTGACGCAATCCTGTAGTCTATCTTATGAAGCGAATCAAGTCGCTGTTGTATATATGTATCAGCCTTCTCTGTCATGTTGTGAATAATGTTATATTATTTGCGACATACGACAAAGATCATAGAGATATAAATGTCGCACTTCACTAAAAGATAACGTTCGACTCATCTTTGATCTAAACGGTCATAATACGGTCATAACAGGTCATAACACCTTACGGTCATAATACACTTTCTTGGTATTGACTGATATAGCTAATTACTCAATTAGTGAATCTTAGTCGCCAAATGCCAATTGATTTAGGCCTAGCAAGGGTTTCGAGACTTCTCAGCCGCTTGAAAAATCCTCACAAGTCTGTCTACCATTCTGTGCATGTTGCAGGTACTAATGGAAAGGGCTCCACCGTTTCATATATATCCTCGATCTTAACACAGTCTAATATTCGCAATGGTAAGTTCACGAGTCCACACATGATGTATATCAATGATTGCGTTACGATCAATAACGAGATATACCCATTGCAGAAGTTTGAACGTATTCTGTTACTAGTTCAACAAGAGAATGCAAAGTGGGGGTTGGGATGCACAGAGTTTGAATTGTTGGCAATAACAGCTTTTAAGATTTTTGAGATTGAGAAGGTTGAGGTTGCTATAATAGAAGTTGGGCTTGGAGGGAGATTGGATGCCACCAATGTTCTCGAACCGATTGAGGGAAGTCTAGGGGGAGTTATAGCTACTGGAATTACCAAAATAGGTCTTGACCATGAATCTTTTCTTGGGAATACTTTGGCGAAAATTGCAACTGAAAAGGCCGGGATAGTGAAGAAAGGTGTACCTGTAGTTGTTGATAAAACCAATGATCTGCTGGTTTTGGAGGTTGTGTCAAAGATTGCAAGTGACTTGGAAGCACCATTATCAGAAGTTGATGGAACTGAGAAAGAGGTACAAGATTTGATTAAATTGACCCCTTTGAGAGGAGCATACCAGCAGCAGAACTTGGGGGTTGCGTTGAAGATGATCTCACTCATTTCTGAATATTATCCGGGTAGAATCACCAAGCAAACTATAGAATATGGTATTTCCAAAACGCATTGGCCGGGAAGATTACAGAACATTACATTTGGCAAACAACAATTATTATTAGATGGTGCCCATAATGCTAGTGCCGCTATAGAATTGAACAGGTACCTCAATGAGAACTATTCTAGAGAGAAGGGTATTATCTTTGTTATAGCACTCAGTCGAGGTAAATCCGCAAGCAGTTTGTTTCAGCACATTTTCAACAAGACCAAAGATAAGGTTGTATTCACATCATTTTCACAGCCAGATCAGATGCCTTGGATTGCCAGTGCTTCTATTGAAAAGCTTGAGAAAGCTGCGAAGGAATACATTAATGACGTGGACAGTGAATTATCTCATGAAAATGTGAAGGATGTACTTGATGGGCTTGTAAAGTATAAGCAAGAGAATAATGATGAGAGGCCAATTGTGGTTTGTGGTAGTTTATATCTATGTGGAGATGTGTTGCGTAATGTATAGGATAATAGAATTAGATCGTTTACTTGTATATTTACTGGGATTATTTGAAAATGGTGATTATAAGACTGGAGGCAATAGACAAGACAGTTAATAAAAACACATAATTCATAGAAATTAAGAGACAACTAGAAAAGTGTTGTGATATCAAGCATCAACTCACTTTAACTTCTTCATCATAAATATCCACACCAGTCCATCTCAAATTATCAACAGTCCATTTTTTACAATTTTTAGAAAAAATCAAGACGCGTACCAATGACGCTATCAGACTTTGAAAAACAAAGACAGGAGAACATCCAGAGAAACCGAGAGCTTTTACGGCAATTGGATTTGGACTCGATCTCAAGTGCGATTAAAAGTGAGATCCCAAAACCTGAGGTCAAAAGTAAGAGAGGTAGACCTCCTAAGCTGGTTTCCAAACCAAAAGAACCGGTAGAACCAGTCAGAAAGTCCCGTAGAATTGCAGGTATCAAAACAGAGGAAGAAAACCCAGAGGAGTACAGAAGACAACAGGAGGAAATCGAGAGAAAGGAGCGTGAGAAACAGCAGCTTGAAAAGTTGAAGAAAACGCGCTTATATGGGGACTTTGATTTGATTGATTTAGTGACTGATAAAAAGCTGGGAGGACTCAAGTATGAAAGTAAGGTAATAAAGGAGGAACCAAGTGGTAGATCGAGCAGAAGCAAAAGTAAAGAGGTTAAGGAGGAGCCAAAGGAAGAGGAATTGGAGGTGGTGGATGATGCTGGTGATACTAAAGTCTTGAATTTACTTAAAAATTTGGGTGATAAATTCTCCACCGGTGACTTCTTCCATTTGATTCGTGAAAAGCAGGTTGATTACAATGATAAGGTGTTGGACCTGAAACGTAAAGAGTTTGATAAGTTGAAACTCCACTCCAAGTTTGATCCATTGGATATCAAACTTACGCATCACAGAATCACTGCTATCAACTTCCATCCCTCGACTGAAAATAGAATTGTTGTTGCTGGTGACACGAACGGTGATGTTGGAATCTGGACTGTAGACGACACCCCCAGCGCAGAAGAATCGAGCGAACCTTCTGTTACTATTTTGAAGCCTCATGGGAAGTCAATCGCTAAGATTTTAACTCCAGCTTCCAATTACTCTCAGATTTATACAGGTTCGTACGACGGATCGGTGCGTCTGCTTGACTTGAACAAGGGTGAGCTGACTGAGTTGGCATACCTCAGCGATGAGTTTGGTGAATTGGGTATTTCCGACATCAACATGCCATTGCACTCTCCAGTGTTGTACATGACCACGTTATCTGGGTACTTTTTCCAGTACGACACGCGTGAGCCTTTCAAGCAGGGTCAATTGCTCAGGCTACACGATAAAAAGATTGGTGGTTTTGGAGTGAACCCCAACGCGCCACACCAAATTGCAACGAGTTCGTTGGACAGATCGATGCGTATCTGGGACTTGCGGAATACTGGACCACTGACGTGGTCTGAGTTCGAAGACCAAGTTTCTCCTCATGCGTATGGGTCTTACAAGTCTCGTCTTTCTATATCTACAGTGGACTGGAACAGCGACAACAGATTGGTGTGCAATGGGTACGACGACACGGTCAATGTGTTCAACTTGAACCTGTACGACCCGATTGTGACCAAATGGGACTCGAGCTTTGTTCTTCCCCCACTCCATAAAGATGACGAGGAGCCAATTCCCGAGAGTTTGAAGCCTATTAATAAGATCAGACACAGCTGTCAAACCGGGCGTTGGGTTTCTATTCTCAAGGCAAGATGGCAAACGCAGGCACATGATGGAGTTCAAAAGTTTGTGATTGCAAACATGAACAGAGGGTTTGATGTTTATGATCAGAATGGTGAAATATTAGCTCACTTGACGGAGGGAGTCGGTGCTGTGCCTGCTGTTGCTACCTTACACCCAACGCAGAATTGGATTGTTGGAGGTAGTGCTAGTGGTAAAATATATTTGTTTGAGTAGTGGCTTCAAAACAAGTCAAAGCTTTTCTAATAGACTCTTTACGAGTACTCTTAACTAATATTGAATGAATAACCTTACTAATGTATTTCACAGTAACATCAGATCCAGCCGAAACGGCAGCCAAACCATATCTGTAAATGATAAAGGTAGTGAACCTCCAAAGAAGCAGCCCGAAGTTATGGGTGTTTTAAGAATAATTGGACGAAGCACCCTAAAGGTGGAATAAACTGTGTGTGCTAAAAATGCATTGTACATTAATGATCAGGTTTGTAGTTTGTAGAATTCATGCTCTTAGGTTTCCAAGAGCACATCAAGAATAATAATCACTTATTTGAGATTCAGAATGTTCAGTAGTCGAATCTAGAATGTTTCCTAATGAGGTTTATGGCTGCAAAATTCTGCATACAGGATATCTGTATAAACAGCTCGTTCCTGCTTCAAGACGCAAAGCTACGTAGATTGAGATTGTGAAAATGTAATTACTATCTAGAATGTCTATAATTATAAAGTCCAGTCAATGGAATCCCCAGCATTAATGTCTCGCTTCTTGTTAGTGTCATTTATATTCTTAGACTCATAAAGGTATAATTACCGACTCTCTAGAAAGTTATAAATTGGTTAACGATCTCTTTACTGCTTTCATTGGTGTATGTATTCTTTTTACTGCTGGTTACCCAATTCCTCATTTACTCTACATCTTTTAATCTTCAACAATTAAAACTAAATAGCTATACTAAACGATCTTTAAGATCGATAATGTTATTTTTAAACCTGAACATCCTCAAACTGAATTTGGTCCTCTTTGTCTTGTACCACATTTTAGTGTGAGATTCCTTTTCAGCCACATTGAGAACCATATTGTAATGGTAATCTTCGACAATTTCAATTGCCTCAGCAATACTCTGCTTTACCAGATACTTAATTTCCTTTAGTTTCTCAAAACGCACTTTGAGTTTGCCCAGGAAGTTATCCACAAGTCTTTTACAAAGACTATCTGAAGTGAAAGCACGTTCGTCGGATAACTCCTGGATTCTATCGAGTGCTTTGTTCGCACGATAGACCCATTCTGCTTCTTGAGAGGCAGAATGGAAGACAGGAGATTTGGAGCCTGTCACAAACTCGTAGGCGGAGCTACTAAGGTATGGAGAATTGTTAGTACTTGGTTCGTAGCAGTAGTAAAGCTTTGGGTCGGTTGTGGTAGTGGATTTGGAATCATTGGAAGCATAGGCTTCAAGGTTGTTTGGTGATTCAAAGACCGAGGATACTGGTGATTCTGTAGAAGTCCTCTTTCCTGAGTTGTTAGAAGAGGGAGAATCAATTGGCTCAAGCGACGGGGAGCAAGTTGTTGTAGTTTTAGTAACCAGAATTTTTGGAGTTTCTGGAGTATAGTGGTTGAAGAATTGGTAGGTTGGACTATTGAAAGCTGACAGTTTCAAGATTTCATAGTAGTCCTTTGCAGGAGATTCCTTAGAAGGAGCTCTCTTTGGATAAGCTCTCTTTGGATGAGTTCTCTTTGGAGGAGCTTCTTTGTGTTTTGGATTGTAGATAATGGTACTATTTCCAAAAGAAAGAAGGTTCAATTGGTTAATTGAAGGAATGCTTTGGTTGATTCCATTGTCCAGATCATTGAAGTCCTCAGTAATTGTTTTGGGCTTCAAAGACCTCTTAAGCTTTCTTCTTAGCTTGCGGATAATGGGAGGTTTCTTAGCATTTCCTTCAAGTTCAAAGTCACTGTTGTTGAGACTGTAAACGGACATTTGATCCGGAGTAGTAGGGATAACTTGTTTGCCAATTTCCTTTGAGTTAGACTCAAGTTGATTAGAAATCCCAGGCAGCGTCGGAACAAGCTTATCGTCAACTTTGGAAGTGACTTCTTTACTGTCACTTCTAATTTTGACTGCACTTTGGTTTGCAGAGGCAGTTTCTGCTGGTCTAGAAGACTCTTCAAAATTTGTACTCTCAGTACAGTCAGAACCCTTTGATGAGGGAGTTTTCTTGGATCTGAGCTTCTTCAGTCTTTTGGACTTCAGCTTCAAAGATGCACTTGTCTGACTGTCAAACAGAGAGTCACTTTGGTTGGGGGTAACAATCCTAACCTTTTTGGGAACCATGGAACTGATGGTTGAACTGATGGAGAAACGTCTTGGAGAAGCTGCTTTGGTGACAATGCCCTTCTTTTTGGCTTTAGGGGCTTTAACTTTTTGTGGTTGGTTGTGCTGATTGGCAATTTGGGCTTCAAATTGGGCTCTCAAGTCAGCGACTTTGGAAACTTTGGCTTCGGAGTGGGACATTTCGAAAAGGGTTGAGTTTGGTAGTTGTAACTTAATTATAACTGATTTATACTGGCAGGATCTTGAATCGACTGGAGTATAAAGTAACGAAAAGATTTAAAAAACGATGAAATTTTTGGGTCCTTATATACCCTTGATTTCAAACTAAAGTAGTAGAGGAGGAGTACAAATGTGTTTGTAAACTAGTAATTTTGATTGTACACTATGGTGTGCAAATGCGATTGTAAACTGGAAATTTTTGGTCTATTGTAAGCCTAACAAAGATTGAAGAACAAACGTGGTTGTGACTAATTTGAGTAACATTGATGTGAATGCGATTGTGGACTTATAATTAAGTACCATTCATATGTAAATGCGATTGTAAACTCGTAATTAAATTTTGCAACCATTAATTTGGCTGCAAAAAAAAATCAGCCAAAAATTTTGCTACTTATGCAAGCTCTATTACCTTTTTAAGAAGGGAGAATTTTTGTTAGATATTCTCCCAGCTGATGGGTACGCATTGTCGGGCCATCTATCAGCCCCTACCAGACCTGATATGACTTGGCTCCTGCCAGACATGGTATAACTCGGCCCTTACGAACATCTATGTTCATGCAATCACATACAATATACCCAAATTGCCTTTTACGTGTGCTCAACATCGCTAAGCAACTTATCCCTAAATACTAGTCCATTTGCGGATCAAAGTAGATAACGTTCAAAATAGAGATCTTTGAGAAACATCCTTCTTATAGTGTGTAGATAGGTCCTTAGTGTTTGATCTAGTTTGACAACTACTTCTTAGAGAATCAGTTATTGAATAGACTTCTCTAAGCTAAATTCAAGTAGATTATGCTTTGGACTCAGTTTTCTATGTTTAATATTATTGTTCACTTAAAATTCAATTCGATATTGCACTCTTAATCTACTCGACGACTAATAAAGCTTAATTTTTATAAACCCTTCAAGTTTCACAAATCATAATTCAACTACATTTATCTCAATAGTATCTTACATTAATTTATTCCCAAATCTAAGCAGATGGGGTCATAACTTGCCAGACTCTGATAACGTTGTCAGTGTAACCGGCAAACAAGTTTTGACCGTCAGCAGACCAAGCCAAAGAAACGGCTTCTGGGTCCTTGGCCTTAGCACCGGTGGAGAACTCAGGCTTCAACTCGTCCAACAAGGTTCTTTCTTGCAACTTGAAGATCTTGATGCCGGTGGTGGTGGCAGCAGCCAACCAGTATCTGTTTGGAGAGAAGGCCAAGGCGTGGACTTCAGAAGAAGCAGACAAGGTGTACAAGGTGTTGTTGGAGTTCAAGTCCCACAAGATGATGACACCGTCCTTACCAGCAGAGGCACACAAAGATCCATCTGGAGACAAGGTGATGCACGAGATGTAACCGGTGTGGCCGATGAAGTCGGCAGTGACAGAGTAGTCGTTCAAGTCCCAAGACTATAATAGTTAGTAAAAAATCCAAAAAAATCGGTGTTCAAATCAGAGATCTTGGTGATAAAGTTATGTCTCATTTGTGCAAGCACATCTGAAGTAGCAAATATAGTTGATCATCACATGAACATGATTGTGTTAGTACGTACCTTAACGGTCTTGTCCCAAGAGGCGGAGATGACCGAAGCAGAGTTGTCGGATGGGGAGATTCTGACGGCAGAGACCCAGTCGGAGTGGGACTTCAAGGTGGCCATACATTCACCAATGGTGTTCCAGACCTTGACGGTCTTGTCACGAGAAGCAGAGACAATTTGTCTCAAGTTCTTGGCGATGGAAACAGACAAAACGTCACCAGTGTGGCCGACGAATCTCTGGGTGCAAGCACCGGATTCCAAGTCCCACAATCTCAAGGTCTTGTCCCAAGAGGCAGACAAAGCGTAAGCACCGTCAGCAGAAATGGTGACGTCCTGGACAATGTGGGAGTGGCCTTGGAAAGACTTTTGAGCAACACCGTATTGGGAGTCCTCACCGCCAGTCAACTTCCACTTGATCAAAGTCTTGTCTCTGGAACCAGACAACAACAAGTCTGGGTGAGCTGGGGTGGTGGCAAGGGAGGTAACCCATCCGTTGTGGCCCTCAAGGGTGCCTCTCAAAACTAAAACTTCTTGGTCAGACATGATTTGGTTGATTCGTAGAAAAAGATTAAAAAAAGTTTTCGTTTTGAATGAAAAATTTGCAAAGAGTTGATATTAGTTACACAAAAGTGCATTGAGACTTGAAAAATTCCAATTTTTTGTTCTGAACTTTACGCGTAAATTGGTCTCGGGATTACACATTGTTTGACTGTTTTTTAGCCGAATTATATGCCAGATCAGACACGTTAACAGTATGGTTGAAGTACGTGAACAGGTGACCGTATTCAGTGGTGGTACGGCCACCAACGAGCTTGTGCTGCTCTTTCTGAGCATTTCAGCCAAAGTTTGCTATATTCTCCCAATTTCCGACAATGGTGGGTCCACTCTGGAGCTTATACGGTTCATTGGTGGTCCTGCCATTGGTGATATTAGGTCCAGGTTGACCAGATTGATTGAAGATGAAGCGTTGCGGAGGTTGTTGAGTTTCCGTTTGTCCTCCGATCCAATTGAGGCCAAAATTCAATGGAATCAGATTGTAGAGGGAAGTCATGAATTGTGGCTGCCAATTAGCAGCAGTACTAAAGGTATATTGAGGTCGTTTTTGATACATGTTAATGTTGAATTGTTGAAACGGTCAAAGTCCAATAACAAACTGCGTCAATTCAGACACGAGTTGGCTAACGTCGGGAACTTGTTTCTCTCTGGTGTTCGGTTATTTGTGGGGTCGCTTGACTCCGCAATCGAGATGTTTATGAAGTTGACTGATATAAGTCCGAATGTGACTGTGTTGCCATGCATTAATACGAATTTCACGTATCATATAAGTGCAATCTTGAAGAATGGACTTATAATCACTGGTCAATCCCAAATTTCGCACCCACTGGAAGCGGTGGTTGCAACTTATCCACCACCAATTAATTTTACCAGACCCCTGACACCCTCGGACGAACGAGAACTGTATTTTGATGATGATAACGAAGAGGGGAGTGTTCCGTTTTATACCCATCCTGATCTTAAAAAGTCGCAATTGCATTTTAACAAGTCCGATAATATTGAACCATTATTGTCTCCGATTGAGCGTATCTTCTATGTATCGCCCTATGGGCAGGAGATCTGTCCAATTGCGGATAGTAAAGTTGTTTCGAACATTGCGCATTCAAAGGTATTGGTTTATCTGATTGGGCTGTTGATGACGAGTATTGTACCTATTATCTTATTACGCGGAGTGGGACGCGCGATTGCTGAGGGGCCTCCAACTCGGAAGAAGATCCTCCTTCTCAACGGGTGTGCGGACAGGGAGACGTTTGGGATGAGTGCGACTGACTTTATTCGGGTGATTGTAGAGCTGGCCTTGTATTCGATGAAGTCGAGTGGAGTTGAGGTTGGGGAGATTCCTTGGAAGACGTTTGTCACGCATTTGGTGTACATGGAAGAGTCGAAGATTGCTGTGGATGTTGTAGAATTGGAGGGTTTAGGGATTGAGTGTGTTATGGTGAAGAGGGTTGAGGGGACTGATTTTTATGATGATGAGGATTTGGGTGAGAAGGTTAGGGAGTTGGCTGGTAGGGTTTAGGATTCTGTGACGAGAATTATGTTGATTAAGACAAACTAAAGACAAGTTAAAGACAAATTAAAGACCTAAAAATTGAAGAATTGAAGCCAATTACCTGAAGAAACGTCCAAAGTTGAAGTCCCAGTATTGAAGTCCCAGAGAGAGAAGACCTAAGATTCAAAAGACCAGGATTCTGAAGATCAAAGAACTTTAAACACCCAGAATTGAAGACCTAAAAAGTAAAGGCTTAAGGATTATAGAATTGAAGACTTAAGAATTAAAATCCCAGAATTGAAGAATAAGAAAAACCTAAGAATAAAGACCAAAAATATTACCATCTGATAACCTTACATATCTACTCATTTAAAAGGTCTGGAACCAAAAGGTCTGGAACCAATCAATAAAAGTTAAGTATTCATTATTAGTACTCTATCATTAATCATACCAAATCTTAATCAACTCCTCAGAAACAGCAGACGGCGTCAACACCCCCAAATCTGTAATCAACGCAGTAATATACTCATGTGGTGTAAAGTCAATCAATTGCGTCTTCAACAAACTCTCTTCACTACCCTCCTCCTTGGGCTTTTCGCTCGCAACTTGCTCATTTATATCGTTTATCAGCGCAGGCAAGTCGTTTGGTGCTAACGGATACAATCTGACAAACTTGTGCGATTCCGTAACCACATAAAACGGCTTGTGGTTGACTTGGGCAAGACACCCAATTTGGTACGATCCAATATGGTTTATGATTCCACCAGTTTCAGCCACACCTTCGGCACCCACCAAGATCTTGTTCACCTTGTGGATAACAAACCCAACTGCATTGTCCACTACAACCTCTACTGGTATTCCTGCCTCCCTTAAAAGCTTAGCCATGTGGTAACCCTGTCCGGTGGGTCTTGCCTCGGTTACTATCACACGGAAACGCACCAACTTCTCCTTCTTGGCCTTGAGCAACAACAAGTAGACCACACGCGAGAAGGCGTGAACCAAAATAGTATCGTCGTCTTTAATGAAAGGCACTCCGTATTCAGCACTCTTGTTCCTCAGATCTTTGGCTCTTTGGACAAACAACTCACCATTTTCCACCAAGTTCTTCCTACACGACTCCCAATCCGAGTACAAATTGGTGTTTCTCATGACAAAACGCATGAACAAATCACATCCAGCGGAAAGCGAGATGGCGTTCAGAATCGACGATTTGAGCGTTGCAACGTTCTCCTTGACCAATTTGATCAACTCCGACGAGGTGGACGGCTGCTCCACGCGCAACATCGTCACAAGCGACTCGATTGCCGCAATGGGCATCGTCATATCCTTGTCCTCCTCAAGAAACTTGAGATATGTCCTGGTGATATCAAACGTCATTATTCTTAAGAGTTGAAAATTTCGCGATGAAGATTAACAAAAAAAATTAGCTATGAAGGAACAGTTGTTTGTTGAAGAGGAAGATGAGGACGTTTCGTTTGAGGAAACTTATGACGACGATCCAATCATCGACTCGATTCCTCTTGTGCTCAGCTCCTTGCCATCGAGACTTACTCAGTCTCTTCATATAATACAATACCCTGGTAGACCCAGTACCAGACCATTGGATGGGAAGTATCGCGCTTCGATCAAGCAGGACGCAAAGTACTTGGATGTTAAGGTTCCGCTCGATGTCAGCAAGTTTTTTGACGGATCCAAGGTGGAAAGTTGGGGTGATAGTATTGGAGAACAGTCTTTACAAGGTGTTTTAGACAAACCAGAGGCTGGGATGTATGTGGGACAAATCGTCAGGGGGACCAACGAGAGCGGTGAAGAAACTAAAAAGTGTGTTTTGGTGCCGATAGATAGCACTGCTCAGTTGAGAACCAACTTCAAGTATTTGGATGATTTGGATACGATGGCCCAGACACAGCGTAGGCAAGAGCAAGCGGAAGCCCAGCAAAAGCAAACTAATATACAGATCTTGCAGACTTCTGCGAAGAGCAATGCACAGCAGAATACTGAAGGATTTGCGAATGCGTTGGGTGAGTCGTTGAGACATATTAAGAGGTTCAATGAGGAGGAATGGGGGGAATTGAGATGGAAGCTGGGGGATGAGGTGAACAGTGTTAAGGGAGAAATTAGAGATGGAGGTGATGGTATAGTTTTAGAAACTGGAGATAAGTTTCGGGGGTATTTGCATGAGTTGATGAATAGTTGATAGGATAATGTATGATAGATTTTTGAGAAAGTTGGGTGTACTGTGTTGTATTAATTGTTGTGATTTTATAGTAAAGGTTGTTGGAAGTATATATATTGTAGTAATTGTGATTTGTTAATTATCAAACTAATGATTTGGTATAATTGAGATAGACAAAAAAGTATCATAGGTAAGAATGGTGCTATAAGAGGTATACAATTTTAGTAAGGATAAGATTTTACAAGAGGTATTATAGGTATAGCACAAGATAATATTTTAAGAGATATAATAGCTACTCTACAAGAATTTTGAAGTATAAAAGGTACTTATTATTTATATATATAAATACATAAAAGTTGCAAAATGTTGCAAAATGTTACAAAATGTTACCATGAGTCTAAGACCAACTTTTAATACCCTACCTATTGATACTCTAACCATCCCAACTGTACCCAATACATATAATCCTTCTTCTTGAGATTCAGTCTTATTCGTAAAATGTATAGATTCACTAGTTTTTAATTATATACGCCAAAATTTGCAACCATTTTGGAACCATTTTTAGTACAATTTCAAGCACTATAAACTACTACTCCAAAAACACACCAATAAACTGTAAAACATGATTCATACACCTTCTACCATAATCCAATCACCCACCTTTCAACTTATCACCCTACCATCCTAATTCTACAATTTTCATTTTCTCCTCATAATCTTCTCGCACTCCATATTTTTCTTTATCTCATCTCATTTAAAATTTCAGCCATCTCATTACTAGCATCAAAATGGAAGATGATGGTATGATGTTGAATTTCGCGGTGCCGTCCGCAGACACCACCACCACAAGCACCGACTCCAAACCATCTAATAAAACCAAGGTCACTGGCGGTGGTTGGAGAGAAAGGCGAAAGTTGAAACTCTCGCTCCTGGGTAGATCAATCACTCCTGGTACCAGCGTTAACAACACTCTTGTGGTTAACTCAAGAATCAACAGAGATAAACCAGAGAAACCAAAATCAGACAGACCAAGAGTAGAAAGACCGAGAACTGATAAACCGAGAACTGAATCAAAAAGAACTACTGAACCTATTCATGGTCCTACTGCTAAGAAGATTAGATACTCAGAAAGTAACGGAGAGTTTGGAGGAATGAACAATTCTTATGTTTCGTCTCTTTTCACCTCGAACCAACTGAACTCGCAATTGGTTCCCTCTGCCAAGGCTGACGCCGTTAAGGTGGCGCCTTCTAATGCCCCTTTGAAAGACGCTACTACATTTGACGGTTTGGGAATCAATGAGAAACTCACACAACACTTGACAGGAACCCTCCGCTTCAAAGCTCCTACCAAGGTGCAACGTGCGGTTATTCCAAGAATGCTCGCTTGGGAAAAGGATTTGTTTGTCAAGGCTCAAACAGGTTCTGGTAAAACTCTTGCTTTCTTGTTACCTATTTTCCACAAGATCATGATGGAACAACAGAATAAGATCACTCGTGAGTCCGGTTTGTTTGCTGTGGTTTTAACTCCTACTAGAGAATTGGCAAACCAAATCTACCTGGTGATGGAAACCTTAACTAGGTGTTACCACACTGTGGTTCCTGGTATTGTTATTGGAGGTGAGAAGAAGAAGTCTGAAAAGGCTCGTTTACGTAAGGGTGTCAATATTTTGGTTGCTACACCAGGTAGATTGGCTGATCACATGGAAAACACCACTTCTTTGGACATTGGGCAATTGAGATGGTTGGTTTTGGACGAGGGTGATAAGTTGGTTGAATTGGGTTTCGAAGAAACAATCACCAAGATCACCGACCAGATCACGAAAAACTCTCGTATCATGGACACCATGCACCAATGGCCAGGATTGCCAACAAAGAGAGTGAATGTCTTGTGTTCTGCCACCATCCAAAATAATGTCAAGAAGTTGGGTTCGATCTTGTTGAAGAACCCTGAAATGGTCACTGTTGACTCTGTCGAGGGTACAATTCAGTTTGAGGATGAGGCTGAAGGTGGACAGGTTGAAACTACTGCTCCTGATCAGTTGGTTCAGAATATTGTAGTTGTTCCACCTAAATTACGTTTGGTTTCTCTTGCAGCCTTGCTTAAAACTCAGACTGCACACCTCAATGCCCAGGGAACTTCATCTAGAACAATTGTCTTCTTTTCTTGTTCCGACTCTGTCAACTATCATTTCGATGTTTTCACTAGAGGTGGATACAGAATGAAAAAGATAAAGAATGCAGAAACTGGTAAAATAGAAGAGAAGCCTGTTCTTCCAGATGACGAAGAAGGAGACGAGTCCACCGATGAGAATGGTGTTTTGACAGCTCCTCTTCTTGGAAGAAACACAAGTATTTTCAAATTGCATGGATCTTTAACACAACAAGTGCGTACTTCGACACTTCAATCTTTTGTCTCGAACACCGCAGCAAGGCATTCGATCCTTTTCTGTACCGATGTGGCTTCGAGAGGTTTGGATTTGCCTGATATCTCGAAGGTTGTTGAGTACGACCCTCCATTCACCATTGACGATCACTTGCATAGAATTGGAAGATCCGCAAGAGTGGGTAAGGAAGGTACTGCAACCTTGTTCCTCTTGCCAGGTATCGAAGAAGGGTATGTTGACGGTAAGTTGAGAGTCGTGCATCCAAATGAAAACAACTTGAGAATTCTCAACTACGAAGATATTTTGAAAGAAGGGTTCGCAGAAGAAGAAGAAGAGGCTCCTAAAAAATCAAAGAAGAACGATCCTAAGAAGAAAGATGGTAAATGGGATATCCATGCTACTACCTGGCACTTGGAAGTTGAAAGGTGGTTATTGGAAGATTCTTCTGCACATGAAAAGGCTGTTCAAGCCTTTACTTCGCACATCAGAGCTTATGCCACACATTTGGCCACTGAAAGAAATTTCTTCAATGTTAAATTGTTGCATTTAGGTCACTTGGCTAAGAGTTTTGGTTTGAGAGAAACCCCAAAGAAGTTAGGTAAGTCTGTTGGAAACAATGATGGACTTGGTGTGTCTAAAAAGGCGAAGAAAGAGGATCCAAGAAAGAAGATGTTGAGAATGGCCAAGATGGCTGTTAGATCTAATAATGATGAGTTTAACTATTAATTAGTATTCTAACATTAATATTTGAGAGTATACTTCTTAAATTCATTTCTTGTATATCTTTATTTAGATCTTCATTTAATGTATATTATTTACTTCATAAACTTGTGTTCTTGACATAATGTATATTATTTACTTCATAAACTTGTGTTCTTGACATGAGCCTCTCTATATCCCTCAATTTTCCAGAGACCATGGTTTTCTCCCAACATAAATCCAATACTCTTTCTCTGATAATAATCACTAACCATTTCGATATTGTCTATAATATCATCAAGAAGTATGGCCTTCCCAACATTGATTCCGTCCTTCAATCCCTGATGTCTCACATTAACTATGTGGATATGAAAATGGTAGTATGACGGATGATAATGAACAAAAAGTCTCAATTGGTCTTGCGCAAGCCCAAACTTTTCACTGGTAATACTCTTGATTCTCTGCTGTAACTGCTTCAAGAAACCCAAATGCCTCCCATCCAAGTCTCTCACACTTGAAATATCAAGTCTGTTGACAATACAGCATAAATAGAGCGACTCCATATTTATACGGTCCCACTTCATGTCTGGCAACAATACAAACCCATTTTCTTTGTCAGTATCATGGTGAACAAAAGTCTCAGACTCCTTACCTTCAAACAAAATATTGTAGACCCACTTGATTCTGTCGCCTTTCATCGATTCAATGTATGGTATAGCAAACTGTTTATACATTTCTGGGGTTTCCTTCACATAATGCCATTCTTGGCTATTGAACTTGCGGATATGAGTTTCAGTAGCAGGGTAGACTAAATTGAGTTTGGCTCCGGGTGTCAGCTTCAAGTCTTGATTGAGAAGGACCGAAGACC
Source organism: Kodamaea laetipori (assembly GCA_030558845.1). Classification (NCBI taxonomy): domain Eukaryota; kingdom Fungi; phylum Ascomycota; class Pichiomycetes; order Serinales; family Debaryomycetaceae; genus Kodamaea; species Kodamaea laetipori. The sequence goes on from JAKTQN010000015.1 coordinate 170,086, forward strand.
AATAATAGACATCGTTGTGGTCGATTTGAGAGATACCATCAACAATTTCATTAACTTTGAAGTCATCTTCAATGGTTGAAAAGTGAGACTTTTCAATGCTCACAATTGCGTCTTGGCCAGATATTTTACCCAAGACAGCAATGGACTTGGTTTGTGGGTCCGATGCGAGAACTCTTTCGAATTGGAACTGGGAAATGAGTTCTTGGGTCATGGTGATGGATAGTGATTTGTAGAGTTGATATTAAAGTATTATGTAGTGGTTATATGCAATACCGATTTTGGCATAGAGTTATAGACCACTATTCGCTTAGGTATTTCGAGTTAAAAGAATAGTGAGTAACTATGGGCATTCTAGTAGTGTTTTATCTTCCTCCTCATTCACACTCTCCTCGGGATCCTCAAAAATGTGCGTTGTTTCTTGTACATTACTTAATTGTTCATATAACCTTACTATACTAAGCTTAAAATGACTTACAGAAGCAACTGATTCAAACAAATATACCAAAATATACTAAAGAATACATATTAAGAAGATTATTGTCATAAGATCCTCAATTAAGATATAAGAAACCAAGTTAAGTCAACCTACAATATAATTTCGTCCCTTCCATTTTGATTGCAAAATCCTCAATCATCATGATACTCTATATATCCTCTTCATCTTCATTCAAATCAACACACACCCATGATGGCCAAGCGACTTCATCCCTCAAAATACCCCTTAACTGATCAACCACAAACTTTTCTACCTTTCCAACATTCCGTAACACGTTATTCTCAACCTCTCCAATTTCAGACTCTATCCTCATCTTCTTAACTATATCTATTCTCTCTCTGTTCATGCCTGACATGTAATCCACAAAGTTCCCTCCGCTGTTAAGAGGCGCTGGCGAATGGCTATTAACAGAAGTTCCAGACCCCCCAGCAGAGAAGTAGTCGGATCCACTCTCATTAACATCACAAAGGAACGAAAAGTAGACGGACTTTTTCAAATATGCAACTGCCACTATAGAATGGATGTTCATTTCTGTAATATGAAGCTTTATAGGTAATGAGATGAAATTTGGTGATGGGTAGTTAACCAATAAATTTACTGTAACCTCCAAATGCAAGTTTCCTGAATACCCAATTTCCAACACAAACTGAATATCATCATCCTTCTTACTTGCATTCTTCTGTTCAGGGTTAGACTCTGAATTGCGCGATCTGATTCTCGTGACATTGGAATCATTACGCAACCTCAGAGGAATACTCAAAACTGGGGAGTCTGCTCTAGTATTACTGTTGCTTGGTCCCAACCCAATAATATTATTGGATGGATAATTGTGCAAGTAATTTAACGTATTATTTCCCATAATCAACGAAATCGAATCCAGCGATGTGCGTAACCTATCTAGACTAGGTGGTATATGTGTTTCATCTTCAAACTGCTGAGAAGGAGGTTTTATATTAAGGTTTAATGCTTGAAAATCATCATTTATCGTGGAAGTATCTCCAGAGTTCTCCTCTGGACTTCTCCCTCGTTCTTGTTGTTCTGGTTTTGTTTCAATTTCATCTTCTTCATTGTCTTGAATTTGTTCTCGTGCTTCCTCTTCTTCTTCCTCTTCCTCTTCCTCTGCCTCAGTAGAGTTGGGTTTCATCTGGGACTTTACTTTTGCAAGTTCATCTATATCTTCCTCGTAAAAATCATCAAACGGATCGCAAATATGTCTTATTACGATCTCTGGTGGTTGGTCTCCAAGACTAAAGTCTGTGACCAGAAGATTGGCAATATATGATGGAAGCAGAACACTTTTGAACTGTGAATCTAAGAACTCTTTGATGGAATCATTGATCTCGTTATCTGAGATCAAGGTTTCCCAATTGATATCAAAAGACATTGGTTGGTTTGGTATTGCCGTTGAGGTTGATATTTGGTGAGATCACGTTCTAGGTAGAAGTCAATCACGTGACTATAAATTCTTCAGAATCCTATAAGATGGAATCAAGAGTTCACGAAGGTGCTTCGATGATTATCTCTAATCTGTTTTTCTTCGCCTTTTTATAATTTATAAAATCTAAAAATTGAAAGCTTTACTAGAAGCTTTATTGAAGCGTATTGGCCACTCTATTCTCCACTCTAACGGTTGCGTTGACTTTTAATCTGATTTAAAAAACACTCTTTGCAGCCATTTTTCATATGGAATATCCAAAATAAGCTTTCCTACAGTGTCCCTGTCCGTAGTTCTTATTGCTTCAACAGAATCCTTCAACTCTCAAGAACCTGTTGTCCATATCCAACTCCTCGAATAGTTTGTAATTTCTCAACTTATATAATACACCGATTTATTCAGTTTTGGGATTATTTTGAGACTGGCTGCAAAATGAGGTAGTATTGATTCGGAAATTACGATATTATTAAACTCCACTTAAGTAAGTGTTTTGTTACAGACGAATGAGTGAGTTTGACCTCTCAGCTTTGAAATCACTATGTTGATGACAGTCAACTGCCCTGGTTATCTAATTTCTCACATACCGTCGCAACTATTCACAACAGTCCTAAAAAGGGAACTCCTTGCAACCTTCTTTTGACAGTAAGAGGTTTATAATATTTCAGTTACCTTTGCACTTGACACCCACTCTATTTTATAACCGGTTTTGTATTCCCTTATGGCAATTCTTTAAAAACTCCGTCTCCTGGTCCTTTCCTGATTTGCAAGAAAACATTCAAAAACTTACACTCTAGGCTCTCACCTATGAAAATCACACTCCAACCACCATACACCCACTAATTGATTCCCTTCATACCATTTATCTAATCTAAAGTAGCAACCATAAGCTTATCATGATCCTTATCAATGTATTGGTAGCGCGAGATGACTCTTTTTGTAAGTTTGTGCTACTTATATGCCGAATATTACCCCAGAATAAAAATTTTCATAACATCTTCACAACAGATAATGACTAGTGCACCAATTTTGAATATTGTTGTTATTGGCGCCGGTTTAATAGGCCCGCGCCATGCATCCCACGTCCAAAAAAGCTCGAGTTGCAGCCTTTTTGCGATCGTGGATCCTTCACCAAATGCTGTTCAGGTTGCCCAGAAGCTCAATACAAACCATTTTCCCTCCATCAAAGACATGGTACACTATTGCCACGAAAATGGTGCTAATTTACCCGACGGTGCTATAGTGTGCACTCCCAACCATACGCATATTGCCGTTGCAGGTGAACTCGCAAGCCATGGGATCCATCTATTGGTTGAAAAACCCCTTAGTAGTAACCCTCGGGACGCTGCGGCTCTTAAAAATTACGCAGAGAAGTCCAATGTGAAACTTCTCGTTGGCCACCATCGTCGTTTCAATCCATACATTGTTGAGGCCAAGAAGAACTTGAGTCTGGTGGGTGAAATTGTCGCAATACAAGGAAGCTGGGCTTTGAAAAAGCCAGAGAAGTACTTTGAGGAAGGTCCCTGGAGGACAGATTTTGCAACAGGAGGTGGTGTGCTTTTAATAAATTTGGTCCATGACTTGGATCTTTTGCAGTATTTGTTTGGGCCCATTGAGCGGATCTTTGCCGAGCTCCTCAAGAAGCAAAGAAAACACTACCCGAACGTGGACGAGGGTGCTGCACTTACCATCAAATTCAAGAACGGAATTGTCGGAACATTCATTTGTTCAGATAACATCACATCTCCTTTCAACTTTGAGAGTGGCACTGGAGAAAACCCTACTGTTCCAATGGCTCAAGATTTACAAGGATTATACAGAGTTTTTGGATCGAAGGGAACGCTTTCTGTTCCTGATCTCACTTTATTCCACCAAAGAGGAGAGAAAGAAGAATCCTGGTTGAAACCTATCCAGAGATCGGACTTAGTAGAAGACCGTGAACTTTTGTCTCAAAAGCAGCCATTTGACTTGCAATTGAGCCACTTTGTTGATGTTATCAGGGGTAATTGTGAACCTTACTGCACGGCAGATGACGGAATTTCAGTCTTGCTTTGTATTGATGCGGTTCTTAGATCTATAGAAACTGGTGTCCCCCAGATTGTGGAGGACATACATAACATCAAACCTCTGTCTATTTTTTAGCTATAGAGAAAATACATTTTGCAGCCAAAAAAAGAAAAAATTAAAAAGATTCACCAGGAGTTAAGATCTGGTTAATAACGGTGGCTCTCTTCTTGGAAGTGTTTTCCTTGAAATCAAAGGTAGAAACCAAGGTCAACGACTTTGTGAAGGTTTCTCTGGTGGAAAGTTTGTAGCCCTCATTTGAGACCTTACCCTTCACTTCAGACAGCAAAGAAACAGGAGTAACAGTACCGTCAGCAGCCTTAGTGAACTTTTCGTTAATGCTGAGAGGGAACTTGCTCTTAGACTTCTTCTGCTCGGTTTCGATCTTGGTGAACTCGTTAACAATGGACAAACTGTAAGAACACTGGTTCTTCTTGAAATCAGTAAAGTTCATCACTTCACTGGCACCTCCATAAGGACCGTACTTCTTGATTTCCTTACCTGCTTTTTCGTAAGCGAAATCACAGCTGCCCTTTTGGGTCACGGAGAACGAAAAGGTAGCGTTGTTCTGCAATGTGAATCTCAAAACAGAAAGCAGTTCAGTTTCAAGACCTGCAGAGAAGTTAGAGGTGTAAATCTTTGGAGCCCATGGACTGTAGTTCTTTGGTGGTTTAACGTCACCCTTTAACAATTCAACAGCGGAACCAGAAACTTGGCCTGTGGCAGAGGCAATTGCTGAGGATTCCTTGAGGTGGAGCGAACCACTGACATACCAATCTGGCGACTCACCACCAGCAATAATTGGTCTGCTGACCTCAACTGGCACGGTTTCAAAAGGAGCGGCAATGGAAACACTCAAAGTGGTGGCCTTGCTCCAAAGTAATGGCAAGTAAGGCAACAAGTCGAGCTTGTAAGTGTGACCTGAAAATTGACCATTTGCAACAATTGGCTTGAAACTCTTTTCGGTCATCTCAGACAAACTCTTTTGGTTGAACAACGTTGGCTTGGGGTTGACGGTACCTACATAAGTGCTGTCGATAAAGACATTAAAGTAACGGATTGGGTTTTCCGACTTGAAGTAGTCTGCTTCGGCACCAGTCGCTGAAACCAACAAGTGAAGTTCTGCCAGAGTAGTGTTTACAGCCACCTTTGGAATATCCAATGTCCAGTCAGAAAATCCCAAAATGGTGCTTGGAGCGTATTTGTTGAAAATGCTAGTATGAAGCAGTTCCTCAACACTCACAGCCTTCTTACTGCCCAAAAGTAAAGTCAACGAAAACTCAGTTTCTTCAGTAGATCCTTCCAACACGTGGAAGGTCAACTTTGATTTTTTACCATTGAAGGCTGAAATGTAGTCGGAGACATTGAAGTGAGTACTTGCAAAAGCATACTCGTTCAAGTCACCAGCAGGAGTTGTGGTTCTGAAAAGTGGAACACCATCGACTCTCAACTCAACCAAAGCACTAGACCCGTCCAAGGCCTTGTTCGTCACACTTAAAGCAAAATAAGCTTCGGAGTATGTTTGGTTGTTCAAGTAGACATTAGCAGATAAATTGTCCACCAACAAAGTCTTGAAAAACACCTCCTTAGTGACATTGGTAACAGGCAATTCCAGTTGCAATTCGGAGTACTCCACGGTCTTCACATCTCCCAAATCGTCTTTTTGCACCCATAAGAGTGGGGTGTTGGGGGTGCTTGGAGATATAAAGTATAAAGCAACTGCAAATAATAATGCAGTGAGAAGTACACGAGCCTTCAAGGTTAATCCTTTAGAATCCATCGAATCTCTTGGTATTTGAGCAAAACGGGTTATCTTCTACTATTATACTACAGATAAAAATTTTCAGCATTTCTTTTTTAAATTACTGCGAAAAAAACGGTGCGCCGATAGATAAGGAAATGTCTGAATTCGTAAATTAGCACTCAATTTGGATGATGACAGTGGAATCGAGAAGTATCTACTCGACATAGATGTGAGTGAGTTCGAGAAGTTGCTACTCGATTTAGATGTGAGTGGTTTCTAAAAGTCGGTACTCAATTTAGTCGTGTTTGAGAGCGATATCGCTACTCCGGTTACCTCTCAATTTGACCATGTTTAACAGTGATATCTTTCGAGAAGTCGTTTTTCTGGTAATTGAATGATGTTGTAGATGTTGCCGATTTGGCAGCTTCGTTTGCAGCCAAGTGCATATTGAAAGTGTTCAAACGATCGGCCAATTCCATCTCAAACAGCAATGGGTCCACCTGTGAGCCTTGCTTCTGGAAGTATTCGACTAGCTTGAATGGGAACTGGGTGCTGGTGTACCCTTGGTGTGCAATGATCTTGGCAGCGTCGTCCACGACTACCGTCTCCATTACGCACTCGTTCGTAGGGAAAATATTGCTTACCGCAATATTCGCTTTATCGCTGTACGGCCCGTTTTTGTACTCTGTATAAACTTGTTTGTCCACAATTATCGTGCAATGGAGCTGCAGAAATACATTGAATTGTATGAGTTGCTTCTGGTTTGTGAGGATTTGGAGCGTGGTGGTGTAATTTGCAGCCAAGGTGGTGTTGAAATGCAGTTTATAGTTTGTTTCCCAAGGGTGGCCCGTGTCTTCTTGCTCTGTTGCAGCTGTGAGAACTTCTACCGTGTGCGATTCTTGGATTTGGCCGCGCGCCTCTTCAAAAGTAGGAATTTCCCACAGCAATAACGAGGCTGAAACGTGCCAATTGTCTTTGATAACCTGCGAACATCCTCCAGAAGGCGGACCGGCAGTTTCTACAGGAACAGAGTCGAAAGGTGCAGTCAAGCTAAGTGAGAGCTTACTTCCACCCCTCCAGAGATACGGCATGAACGGGATCAAGTTGAGAGTATATGTGAAACCGGTGAACTGGCCGTGCGAAACAACAGGCTTATAATTGTCTGTTCCGTGCAACGAAATTGCATCCATATTCAAAAGCGCAGGTTTGAGGTTAATTGTGCCCACATACAAATCATCAATGAAAACATTGAAATATCGTATTGGGTTGGCTTCCTTGTAGAAGGCCAGCTCTATTCCATTGGCACTAATTAACATGTTTAACTGTGCTACTGTAGTGTTCGGAGTCATCTTGGGCAAAATACACGACCAATCATGGTCCAACTTCAACGCGGCGACCCGCGATGCGCTTTTGTCACTGTTGAAATAGTCCACCAGGGGCTTTTCCTTTCTCTTATTCAATTTAAGTGTGAGTGTAACCTCTGCGACTGCTAAACCATCCAATACCGTTACCGCGACTTCAACTCCTTTTTTTCTGTTTAACAAGGAGAGATACTGTGATATGTCGAAATAGGTACTGGCAAACCCGTTTGGTGGAGGTGTTCTCGATCTCGCCACTGCAACCCCATCAACACTGATTTCTAAGAGCAGCAGTTGTGTCACCCCTTGGTTGGTGACATTCAACTCCAAAAATGCGTCCTGGAAGTTCTGGTTCACGTAAACTTTTGTCGACACTCTTGTAGCCAATTGTGCAGTGTTGAAAATGACGACGGCCCTATCTGTAGCGGGCATTGGTTGTTGTATTTCATAGTACCGGTCAACGGAGTTCGAATTCTGACTAGTGGACGGCGTGAATGCCAACAGTAGCAGCTGTGGTAAAGCCCCTCTGTGATGCGAAAACGTTAGCACTGTGACTGACACAATTAGTGGCAAAGTGAGTAATTGGATTATTTTACGGTAGTTGGACGAGAACGAACTGGGCCGTTGTACTGCTCCCTTTGGGAACTTCAAATACGGCGGTAGCATAGGAAGAGAGTGATGTAAGACTGAAATGTTTGGAAGGGTACTTTATACTTCCTTTGTATTGTGTCAGTGTATTACTAAGAATCGATAAGGGCGTTGAGCCGTTCGAGAAGAATGTTTAAATGTCGCACTAAGAGCGTGGGGGTTCTATGAGCGTGGGGATTTATGAGCGCGAGATTCAAATATGTGTCGCAAGATCATTGTAGAATTTGCGACATTATTGGTTACCTTTCTTGTGGGTTGAATATTTTTTGTCATTCTCATTGGATTCGTATATACTTGCATTATGATTTTCATTGATTCTTATATTCTTTAAAGCCGTATTATGATTTTAATGATTCTTATATTCTTTAAAGCCGCATTATGATTTCATGGATCTTATATTCATTTAAAACTCGCTTTATAATTTTCATTCGCACTTTAAAGCCGCATTATGATTCATAAGGATTCGTATATTCATATTTAAAGGTTCGTTTAGTCTACTCAGGGTTAAAGACTCACAGCTTTCTGGCTCACAACTTTCTGGTTAATCACAGTAGCTTGTCTCTTCACACCATCTTGTTTGTAGTTGAAGACAGATACCGATTTCTTCTTATCGCTAGTGATTTTCTCGTTGGTGAGCACAGTGTGAGTGGGTCTGTTGATGAGAGTGTTTATGTTGACGGTTAGCGCGCCTGGCAACGATTTCGTCCACTTGAGCTTGGAGTTCTCAATTATACTCGTCCGGAAATACGTGCTGTAATCAGCATAGTACAGCAACTCTCTCGTTTCTTGGTGCAACACAAATGTTTCTGCCTGCGAAATAAAATTTGCAACCACTGCACTTGCCTTGGTTTTCTTATCACTGTACGCCCCATGGTCGTTGGAGATTTTCAAAGGCTGGCTCAAGACAAGTGAACCACTGCGTATCTGCCTGACATCGTACTTCACAGAAGAATCATTAGAGTAAGTGACCTCGAAGGTGGCAGAGTGATTCGCACTCATTGTAACATTGTAATCTTTGATCAGAATTCTTGGTTTCCAAATACCATTACCATTTCCTTCATGATTACTACTGCTCGATGATTCCAGATTGGAGCTGCTGACAAGTTCTCCACTGATTGACTTTACATCTTTATGTTCCCAAAGAGACAAACTTGAGGAGATCAACCAGTTTTTGTCTCCAGGGTGTACCCCGTTGATGTGAATTTGTTTATCTACTGCAATTGGCGATTCATCAAACGGACTGGAAATGACAATATTCAACTTGTTCTCCTGGTTCTCGTCCCAGAGAAGTGGTAAAAATGGTAACAAGTCAACCTGGTACACCAACCCACTGAATTGTCCAAAAGACACAATCGGCCTGAAGTTCTTACCAACCTTTTTCGAAATTCCATCCTCATTAAACAATGTTGGCTTGGGGTTTACTGTCCCAACAAAGTTCTGGTTGATAAACAAATTAAAGTACTTGATTGGGTTCGAGCTCTTGTAGTATGCAATCTCATTTCCTACTGAAGAAACAAACAAGTTTAATTGTGCTGCTGAAACTGTTGGTGAAATCTTCGGCAAGGGAAAAGACCAACTATCTGAGTCCAATGCTAGTACTTTAGATGGGGTGCCCTGCGTACTGAAAATACTTTCCGAACGAGGCTCTGGCCCTCGTGATACAAGCAATTCAAGCGACACTTCAAGGCTGTTGGCCCTCCCGTCCAACGTCTTGATCGTAAATGAACTGCCTCCGTGTATAAGAGAAGCATAATGCGAAACATCGAAATTCGTCTTTGCAATTGTAGGTTTCTTAGAGTTACCACTCAGAGGAGGTGATTTACTCCTCAATACAGGAACTCCATCTATACTCACCTCCAAAAGTGGGCTTTGGCCTTCGTAATTCGAATTGGTGATCTCTAGCGACAAAAAAGCAGTATTGTACGACTTATCGAGATCAATGCTTTTGGTAACAGTGTCGTACAACAACGTTTTGGAAACAATGCTAATTGTTTTCTCTATGGGTGGCAATTGAGCCTGCAACTCGTAATAGTGGATCGGACGCGAATCGTCATCCTCTTCCTTGACAGCTACAGGAGCAAGTTTAGTTGGGAACTTGGCCAATTGGAAATTCAATGATGAGCTCTCTCTATTCCATGCAATAAAGCAGATCACAATGAGACATATGACGTAAAACGCAGCATTAGAGTGCTGTACCAGCGACTTGGATGCGCTCGCCATTTTTTCACTCTTAGTCTAAGTTGACCGGCTGGTCACCCATATATATAGAAAGTGGCAAATAAACTTCTCAGCCCCCATACGGACGGAGAAACCGTTGCGGCGACTGCAAGGAGTACAAAATTCCTTTTAGTCTTTTAGGAAACAATAGATCGGGCTGTACTTTGTATGACCACCACTCCTATTGGTTTGATGTCATTGAGTTGGACCTAATGTATATACCTATCTTTTTATGAATATACCTACATCAAAATATACTGTATCCCAAATCAAATATATACCTACTCCAAAGAATGTATACCTACACTAAAATATAATGTAAACCTACTCCAAATATAAATTATAAATACTCCAAAATCTAATTTCATCAGAAATCCAAGTACGACGTTTAAACTGCCTTATCTAACGGTGCCCTAAACCCCTACTCAGCCTTCCTGGGCCTGGTGATGTCGCGACTATCTCCAAATGTCGCGCGAAGAAAGTCGCTGTCTGCGAAAAATTTGGCCAGTAAAAATCAAACCAATTACCAACACCACCATGTCAGCCAGATTCGTTATTCCCAACGCTTTGAGAGAGTTGAGGTTCCATCTTTCACAAACCGGTGAGGCTTCTGTGCCTTTGAGAACTTTTCTCTCCAACAACTACCAGGCTTTGAAGACACAGACCGAGTACAAGTTGCCTATTTTGATTAGAGAAAGTTATGGTGTTGCTCCAACCTTGATTGCCAGATTTGAAAAGGGTAGAGAGGTTAAGACGCTGTTGGATGGTTTGAATGAAAAGGAGATTGAGGGTGCTTTGAGTAACTTGTTGAAGTAGATAAAGCGAATTAAAAGTGTGCTTCGAATTGGATTGAACGAATCTCTAGAACGAGATGGAATTAAATAAACATCATATACAATATAAAGATCAATTATAAATTTTGTAATTTTGATTAGTATACACTTTTTACTATTTCGAATTAAATTGAGTTGGAGATATTCTATTAAAATCAATATTAGATATTCTATTAAAATTTATATGAGATTTTCATTCAAATTGTTAGGACATCTTTATTTTGTACAAATTGATAAAAGTTAACTATTTACTCAAATTGATAGAATCCCCATCCAAGACTACTAACCTCCAAATTAAACCTTTCTTGTGCCTTATTACCATCAGAAAGTAACCCAGCAGCAGCTACAATTGGTACAAAATGCTCGGCCGTAGGGTGTGCTTTTCTGAATAATGGGTGCAAATGAATCTTTTTAAATCTCTCCAATAATTCCTCTCCTCCTGTCGTATCATTCACTGCATCACGTAAAAGCTTATTGAATTCAACAGAGTACTTCATCACTCCCCCAGGTTGTTGGAACCCTTGCCCAATGTCCCTCAAATTATGTACACTCATCCCAGATAAAATAACTAAAGCCTTGGGGTTCTCCAAACGCAAATTGTTCAATGCTCTCCCAATCTTAAAGTGAGTGTCAAAATCATCTTCGTCCAGCGTAAGAGATACTTGAATTACAGGTGTATCTTCCAAATCCTCTTGTTCCGAAGTTTTGTCTATTCTGGAAACCGTAGTATAGTCACTAAATGCAACTTTAAAAGGAACCCAAACACCATGGTCGATTCCACGCTCTACCAAGTTACTTTGAAACCCATTTTTTTCCAATATCGATTTTACCTTCTTTGCAACATCTATCGAATTTCTTGTTTTAAACTGTTCCGTATAGTAATGCTTGGGGAACCCTCCGAAATCATAGATCAACTCATTAGGTGAGTTTTCCTTGTGAGGAACTGCTATATTGACCTCGTTCTTACCATGAGATTGCCAATGGGCACTTACAATAACAACATACTCTGGTTTCCACTCGTTCTTGATTGTCGTACCCCATTCTTTTAAGAACTTGTAAGATTTATAATTGGGTTCCGACTTGCTGCTTGCATACATAAAATTTGGGCCTCCATGAGACATGAAAAGTGCTGGAAGTGGTTTGGCTGTCATGGTTCTGTATTGTATCAATATCGAAATTCCTATAAGAACAGCTCCATATATATATGTTCTCACAGCCATAATTGCAAAATTACTAAATTGCGAAAAATAATTGTGGCTATAAACGTTGATTTGTCATACTTATATACTAATCGTACATACTAATCTCGCATACTAATCTTACACACTAATGACTAAATAGACTAAACCTTCATCGCTGAGATTCCTCTCTTGAAAAAATTAACTGCTGACATTTGCAACCATTCTTCCAACTTTTGTCTCTTTAAAAATATTTCTTCATGTTGTGTAGTATCGCTTATTTTCAAAAGCCTTGACAAGCCTTCAAGCTTTCTCTTCATTCTCTTTCTGACAACGTTCTCTCTGACAATGAAAAGAAGCACGACTCCCAACGAGTAGCAAGTACCCGCAAGTACCTGTGCATGCAAATATGGCCTACGTGAAGTGTTTTGCGCAAGCGATGTTGCAAGAACTCCAGAATTCAAGCAGAAAAGCGCAACCATGATGTTCATGGCCCCCCACGCAGATTGGGTGGTGTTGACCTGGCTGGGACTCCCGTAAAATAAGTCAGAACATAAGGTGAATGCTATCGTAGCAGAGCACCCAATGACAAGACTCAAGATACAGGCAAACCCGAGCAACGCACTATAAGTTGTAGCGTTGATCCAGTATGCGAAAAATAAAATTGCAACCGTTAGGTTGAATGCTATAGCCGTGTTAAAACGGCCAAAACGGTCTGCAATGACCCCGATCGAAATCCGGCCCAAGATCTGGCCAGCATTGACTATAGAGGTGAGAATCAGGCCCTGGGTGGCACTGAGCCCGAGAGAGGTGGCATAACTGGAAATGCAAAAAACCACCATAAGCAGTCCCAAAATAGTAACCCCATACCATAAAGAAAGTACACCAACTTCATAAACCTTATAGACAATAGTGAGATCACAATTGTCTCTGAGGATTTCATGAATTTCGTGAGTATGTGCTGCCTTTTTGTATGGTCTCATGATTGTGATTGCAATTCCAGTTGCAACAAAAGTTGCAATACCCATCATACGTAAAGCCCAGCGTTGATCTCCAGTTTGTTCAATTACATGGTTAATTGCAAGAGAAAAAGCCAACCCTCCAACTCCAGACCCGGAGTTGGCTATTCCCATGGCAGTGGCTTTCTTGGTGCTGAACCAAGTAGAAATCACTAGAGTTGAAGGAATGTATAAAAGCGAAAAGGATATGCCAACAAGGACGCCCTGCGTCATGAAAATCTGCCAGAATTTACTGGAGAAGGATGCCAACAAGTATGCTAATGTTTGGAGTAAAAGTCCGCTAACCATCACAGGGAAGAACCCAAGAACTTGGTATAAAAACGTCACTAGAGGCGCTAATAATTGTGCAAGGAAGAGAATGGTTCCACCTATATATGCGTAACCAGTACTGGTACCACCCTCAATATGGGCTGTCCTGTAATATGCAAGATACACACCGTAACTACCGCAAACACCATACGTAGATGCTATAATCAACATACCACCTAGTGCAACAACCCATCCACGACCACCGTTAGGGACTTCCTCACCTATTTCATATTCAACTTCTTTCTCTGTCACTTCTTTTCTGTTTGCTTCCATGACAGCTTTTTGCATAATTGACGATTTGCAGCAACAGTACACTTTATAACCTTGAGGGATTTTATTTGTTGAGATTATATTATTAAGGCTGGAGATTTAAACTTCTATTCTATAGACTGCTAAGGATTGAATGGCCTAATCCGTATAACGGTGGGGAAGATTTGCGCGCTCCTAATCTACCGAAATATATACCGATTTGAATTATATATATATTGAAGACTTGGACTTGGAATTTTGGTGGTCAAGTTAGATTGATAAAACTATTATGTTGACAAACAATAAGATTAGTTTAGAATACATTTGTATTATGGGTGTAACATGTTAGAGACGTAGTATGAATCTCTGAAAGTCCGAGATTTAATGAGAGTAAGACGGGGAAAATTCCAAGGAGCGGCCCGCCAAATGAGGAAGGTAAAGTTAAGCCCGCTCATGGTCTCCAAGAGCACTAAGGCGGGTAGTATCTCGGAAGAAAATAAAGTTCTAGTGTAGATCACTGTTGGGTGGTTGAACGGTTAGTTGGACAACGAGAATGAACACTTTATTATAATACTGGTACTTTGTAGGTTCATAGGTGAATACCCCAGATTCAACGGATTTATTTTTTTGAAATCGGCTGCAAATTTGACGTTTCTGCGGAAAGAAAATCGCAAATGCTCAAACAAATTCAAGTATGTTTGTGATTGATTTATAGGTTGCGCTTTATGTAAACGAATGATCCTACATTCCAGAATATGCAACAAACGTACGTCCCAACTTGAGGAGTACCTTATATCTGGGAGTTACAAAACTTTGGTGAAGTTTGGAGGATTATTGGTACTCAGACCTAAAAAGAGCCTTTTCAAGACCAACTCATTATTATCAACTTGGCGAGTCTTGTAGCGAAAATGAGTCTAGAAACTATAAAAACCACAAGTCTCGATATCGAATCTTCACAAACAATTTATAGCCCATCTGATCATCCCTTATGTCTAAATAAGTAAACTGTGAAAGGCAAGCGATTCAGAAAGACACCTTTATGAAAGAATAATCGATTAACTCCTGATACTTGGACTATGAAGAAACCAGTAAGGAAAATCCAAACAGCTCCACTACAACTAATCAAAGAGAGGAGGAACTGAGGACGGGTCTGGTGAGAATCAAGACCTAGCAGATGTGGATTTCAACAGAAAGCACTACAAAGAATTACTCTCAAAATTAGACGATGGAAGTGGACCTCTAGTGAATGAACAATAGAATTAAAATTTACTTGAGTGGTGCTCTAAGTTCAACACCTCAATATTTACTGAACTGTTGTCTCGTATAAATTAGCTTATAGACGGGCTAAAATCTTAGTAAACAGTTTAGAAAAGCCAATTCGGAAATATCACACCAGAATGTTACCTGAAAAATAAAAATTTGCAGCCATAAAGTGTATGAACCATTTTTTTAGGAAAATCTACCTGAATGTACCTGTAATTCAAGCAGCCAGTACATGTGCATTTTATTTCACTAATCATTGTGAAGGATCCAATGTCAATATCGCATCGTATATACAAATAATACCAGTTGCTAACATACTAAACACTGTTTTGTTGAAGGTAGCAAATTGTTCGTCACTAAACACATACTCCATAATAAGGACTACACCTAACCACTAATAATAACACTAATCATTATAATTACTGGTTGTGACTTTCTACCTGAATACAAAAAATGTACAATTACCCATCTCACATACACGGACCTTCTGTGTCAAGGTTGTCAAGTTAACAAAACTAAAAGAGTTTATCTGAATCAAACAAACAACTACAAACTAGTTCACTCTTTTGCGTAGCCTGCCAAGATTTTTCCAGTAAACGGCTGAAGCTATTACTACACACTACGTCATAGGAAACCACTAAAGTTGAATTCAACTCATGATTGACGATACCTAAAAAAATCACTAATCGTACATCCATATCATATATCCGTATTCTACTAACTCATTTGCAATCAACCAAGTCATAATCTTTGACCATTCCCTATCTTTTCCTATCTTTTTTCCTATCCACCAATTTACTAAATGAAATTATCTTCCCCAATTAGGAATTGAGTTTCATTGCTGAGCACAAGATCCATATCAACCAACATATGTGACCACGCACGTGCATACACGACACCAGCAATCCGTCCCCAGAGTTACCAGCATTGTCCCAAGTATCATAACGCCTGATGTCACCTTGACATAAAGTATGTGCACCAAACATACTCAGTAAAAACAATAACACTAATTTATGGTCCCATGACGACATCAAAACACCAAACATATATCCTCTACATAGTTACCTGTCAAACACCAGATTTTTAGGACTCATACCCGTAATTGCGATGCTCTACCTCATTCCCATTGTCTTTTGTTGTCTTTTTACAGTTGCTGTTCCCTGAAATTCGGGCAAATTTGTGTGATTTATCTCTTTTCAGGTCCAATTTTAAATCATAATATATTTCATACTTTAGCCAGCTAAGTTCCGATCAACTAAAAAGCGACATGGTTGGGTTTTTCGGGTCGCGTAAGGTATGTGAGATTGTGCTTTATAGCATGCTGTGTTGATGATTCAATGGAATACTAACACTCTTTTAGCGCAAGTCTGAGCAGTTTCAGGGCTTTGCCAAATACAACGAGATGATACACCGCTACGATCAAAACTATGGTCATACTAGCAATCTCGATAGTAATGGGCTTCCAAGCGCAGAGTACTTGAGCTCACGTAATGATAGCGCGGGGCAAGCTGCCCTGGCAGCGTTACGATTACATACTCAATTGAAGAATGAACAAAGGGGCCCGCAACAAACAGCGAGAAGAACTCTCTCGCTCAGTAGTCTGTCAAGCGTGCCAATGCGTCAGGTGGTTTACAATCCTAAACTGTCGTATACTGCGGGGGTACCGTCGTCACCGACCTCGCAGCAATCTAGAAGGTACAACTCGCTCACCAGTCAGTCGTCAGCGTCACGGAGGTTGAGTTCGCTCAACCCTCAGCACCGCTCACCTATGGGAACCCCACAGCTGAGAATCCAGGGTGTTGAGGAACTAGATGAAGAGGAAGATACGGTAATAACTACGAAAACTACTAAGGTGGTTGATGCGCTGGGACGCACAACTTCGATAACCACCAAAACAGTCAAAACCTTACCTGATGGTACTAATATTATTGAAACCACTACAAGAAACATTTCCAGATCAAACTCGCGAGCAAATTCTATATCCAACTCGATAACACCTTCCACGAATGGCAGGACTTCGTCATTGTCGTCAAGTACACCAGCACATTTGATCAATTTGGACAAGATTGAGGAGGATTTGAAGGATTTCGAGTATAATTACGAGTTGGACGACGCATTGGCTTTGAATACTGAAGAGGAAAGAAAGGAGCCTGCTGAGTTAACTGCTCCAATTCACTTTGATGGCGAAGGTAGGTTACTGTCTTTGAAAGATAAGCCTCTTCGTCTGATTTTGAAGGTGGCCCATTCTCCTGTTGAGGATGATTTTACGGATGCTCTTGATAACTTGACTGATGGTTCAAGTCGACAAAAGGATGCGCCTGATTTAGCACAGCCTCCTAAGATTACCCTGACTGAGACTGCTTCAGCTCCAATCATCAGTCAACAAAAGTCTCCAACACGTCAGATACCACAAACTTCACCTTTGCGTATAAAGCCTAATGATGATGTATTTTCCAACTCGACAGTTTCACCCGCCAACTCAATCAAGTTTGACGAGAGAGTTGAGACGTTCCTGATTCCTTCTCAGCCAAAGAAACGCACTGCAGTTCCGAACACCATTCCTAAAACTAGTAATTTGGAACCGAGTCCTGAGTTTTATGCTGCTGCATTGCAAGCTGCGTATAAAAAGGTTTACGGAGAGCAAGTTGCAGAGCCTATTTCTGAAACCAATCCTGCAGAACTGCCTGTTTCCCAAACTGTGCCAGAATCTAAATTGGCTGCTTCTCCTGAGAGTTTGAAGGAGAAAATACAGTTACTGCCTAAAGGAAAATTCAACCAAGGAGTTGACTCGAATTTCAGGTATGGAGCGCACCACAAAGAGTTTGCTATTCATTCGCTTCGTGGGGGTGACGCGAAGCAGAAACCATCAACGCGTAAAGAGCGTTCAAAGGAAGAACAGAAAGCGATCAAGGAAGCTGAACTCCAAGCCAAATTAGCTGCCAAGGAAGAACAGAAATCACATAAGGATGCTGAACTCCAAGCTAAGATTGCGGCAAAGGAAGCAAAACTCCAGGAAAAGGCTGCTCAGAAAGCAAAGAAGGAGGAAAATAAGAGAAAGAAGTTTTCTATATTCCGCAAGAAGAAGGATGTTGTACCAGTGGAAATATATGAGTCTCTGGATTATTCTAACATTGAAACTCTGGATGTCAAAGATGATGTTCCTAGTCAAAAACAGGTAAACAGAGAGGCTGTGGCTGTGGCAGAGCCTGTACCTGAACAAGATGAAATTATTGAGCCTGAACCTGAGTTTATTGATGATTTTGTGGGTCCAGTTGCTAACTTGGAAGAGTTTCAAGAACACAAAACGAAAGAGAGGTTGTTAAATGACGAGCCTGTTAATTATGCGAAAGAAGCAGCGCAACGAAATGATCTTTCGCCCAAGTTGGAACCTGTGAGAGTGGAAGAGCCAGAAATACCAGAACCAGTGGTTTTGGATGATCCAGTACACAAACCTGAGCCCGTAATTAACTCACAGACGGTTACTCAACCAGAACTGAAGGAGTATATTCAAGAACCTCCACCTACCGTTTCACTTTCCGAACCATATGAAGAAGAGCTTGTTGAATCTGAAGTTCCTGCGATAGCAATTAATGTAGGGGAACCAAGAGCTCCGTCTACCTTGAATGCAATCGAAAAACCAGTCCTTGACGAGTTACCAAACTTGCAATCAGATTCAACAAACAAGGATGACGATGAATTACCAGCTCCTACTTTAAAACACAACTCGGTAGGTCCTATTGATTTTGACAACGAGGTAGCCAGTAGTGAATACACTCAAGAAGACGAAGAAGGTAGAAACTTGGTATCTCAATTGGAACCTCAAATATCGTCAGACTCTTTACCTAGGGAGGAAGAAGAGGTGGTTACCCAAACTGCTCCAGTTGAAGAAGCTCCTGTGAAGATTGATGATCGAATTCAAATTCCTCACATTGAAAGATCTGTTACTCCAGAAGTTAGTGGTGTTACTGTTACTCAAGGAGTTAGTGGTGTTACTGAAAAATCTGGTACTCCAGAAATTAGTGGTGTGACTGTTACTCAAGGAGTTAGTGGAGTTACTGAAAGTTCTGGTACTCAAGAAATCAATGTGCCTGAAAGTTCTGTTGCTCAAGGAATTAATGGAGTATCTGAAAGACCTGTCACCCCAGAAGTTAGTGTAACTGAAAAATCTGTCACTCCAAAAATCAATGGCGAAATTGAGAGACCTGTTACTCCAGAAGTTGGGGTAATTGAAGAGCAGCATATCCCTGAAGTTGCAGCTCCCACTGAAATCAAACAAGTTGACGAAACTTCGTTACCTACCAGCGACAGCCACCGCTCAGATCAGATCACCAAGTCGACTGAGCAAACGGACGAAAATGTGGTAAAGAGTGATGAAAAGGTCAGCGGTCCTGGGGTGGAAGATTCCGACATCTTCCTGTCGAAAGCAGATGCAAACGGAATAAAGACCACCCCTGAACAAGCTGAACAGAGTGAACCAATAGTGGTATTGCCAAAGAAGAAAGAAACTAAGGCTAGCAGGTTCAAACACAAAATGTTCAAGCTCTTTGTCAATAGGTACGAAAATTAATTTATTTAATCTATGCTAATTTAAAGTGTTCTTTAACTTTCTCAATCTTCTGTGTTTACGTGACTGTTTCGACAAGGAAGACTTGAGTTTTTGTTTGTAATGTCTCCGGGATGTATCACGAATACTTGGAAGTCTTTCGTAAAACAAATTTGCAGCCTCTAAATCAAGTGCGTCTGGGTCTGTGAAGGTAGGTTTGTACGGTAAAGAGCCTGGGAAAGAGTCTGGAGAAGGCTTCCGACGCACATAAAACCGTGCGTCTATAGGCGCTTCCTTGGTGTACTCGGTGTTGACAGTCGTGTAGCGCTGGTTAAGCCGTTGTCTGTACGATTTCCAATAAGGTTCGTTAGAAGTTTGACTGGATTCTGTGGTGCTTCGGCTACCTAATCTATAACATCTGCATAAACCTTTGAAAGTGATGTTAGAGTCAAAGGAACGAATTGAACTCTTTGCACTTCCGCTATCGCTTAATATCTGTTCCTCTTTCTGTTCATTTGGTGTTACAATGGCACTTTTAAAGACTGAGTTTAATTTCCTGAGTATTCTGTTTCTGTGTGAGGAAGAATTCAGCACGTTTGGTTCTGTTAATTTCTCCATAGTTGATTAGATTTTGATTCTGCAACCAAAAATTTATAACTTTTTGCAGCCAACACAAATAGAAATACAATTTATAGTTTTCAGTGCAAACTTTTTTATACTATACTAGAATATATTTCAGCAGTTAGTTATATAAGTGTACTGTAACAGCAGTTTGATGTCTATTAACAGTTGATTTTAGAGTTAGCACTAAACAAATTTATAGTATATTGGATGAATCGCTCCCGTATCTTATAGTCTTCTCTCAAATAGATAACGTTTAAGTCAAATCGTTGATCGATTTAGGTACTCAGTCAGACGATATTTCATTGGAAGATCCTGTCAATGGAAAGCTTTTAATTATCATTTATCTTCACGCAATGTTTCAATGCACAGCTCCAAATTTATTAACCAAAAATCATTACCATCTTAAACATCAGAATCACTCAAATTTCAGAAACGCTCAACGATAAGAAACACCTAGATCAGAAACCAAAATCACTAACACCCAATCGTGGTCTCTCACTTTTCAATGATAATCATTTTCAAACTACCCCATATCAATCTCCTGCACTTAATTTTTCATCAAACTTTATCAACCATAGTAAGCATGAGTCAACCCGCTGTCGATCTCCCCATGAACCATTCACATATGCCGTCGTCACGACCCGACCACAGTGACGACACCAGTCCAGAAACCCAAGAAAAAGCAAAGCTACACGCTGCATTCACCGACTTGTGCAATGCTTGTCGCCTGGGTGACTTGGAACTAGTTGATTCGCTTCTTTCAACTCCCAATCTCGATATCAACCAGGTTGATGAATGGGACTACCTGCCCTTGATTCTTCTGTCACTTTGCGGACACTTGGAAATCGTTCATTTGCTCTTACAGCGTGGTGCTGTCTGTGATAGAGACACTTTTCAAGGTGCCCGTTGTATTTACGGTGCCCTTAACGACAAAATCAGGGACTTATTGATTGAGTTTGATGTTTCCAAGGCCGTGGATATGTCGCAACCCTTTGCAGCACATATTTCATCGATATTGTCTTCATTCCTGGGTCAACTGAAAGACATTTCGTTCCATTTTTCAAAGGTCAATGGTGTTTTGGCTCGTGGGTACCAAAGTTTCCGCGTGAACCGCTTCTTACTTGCCGCTAGATCTGCGTATTTCTCAGGTAAGTTGAATGGGAGCTGGGGATCAAAACTGATTGTGGATATGCCACTGGCTTCAGACCCTGCAATCTTCAAACTGATAGTAGACTATGTATACTTGAGAACAGACGCTTTACCATTGGACAAACCCGAGTCGAGGACTGCTTTGGCACAATTTGCACACAAGTTGAAGTTAGCGGATTTGGTGGAGTGCCTTGACAAGTTGCAAAACACAAGCAACCAAAAGGAAATTTCAAAGATAAAGCATGAGTACTCAATTAAATTTGTGGAGGGAGCCAGGAGTGATCTTCATAGGTTTCTCTCTCGTATTTTCTCTCAAAGAGTTGTTGTTGAGGTTACTTCTGAGGTTGATTTTGAAGAGATTGAAATTGATAGTTATCTTACCCCGGAAAACAAACTTGATCTCTTCATTAATTCAAGTTGTATTCCAGATATTATTGTTGCTATTGTGGATACCGAACTCGGGGCAGTGGTTTACTACCCTGTTCATAAGCCAATTCTTGCTCGTTCGGAGTACTTTGATACAATGTTCAAGTCGGAGCTTTTCATCAGCAGCCAGGAAGAACTTCCAACTGTTTGTGACTATAGCAAAACTTCCAACATAGAGATTATAGATAGACCATTACTTGGCCCGGAGCACGTTCCGTTGGTGCGGCTTTCATACAGTGTTTCACTGAGTGTTGTTGCGGAAATGATCTTGTCGTACTTGTACCACGACGACTTGCCTGAGATTCCTTTGGACTACACTGTTGAGTTGTTATTTGCCGCAGATGAGTTGTTTTTGGAGAGACTCAAGAACTTGTGTGCTGTGAACTTTTCAAGTACATTTCCAAACTTCAACTACGAAGAGTTTGAAGCTCTAGGTGAAAAGACTGGGTATGATGGTTTTGATTTAGTTAGAGTTTCCTGGCAAACAAGATGCGATAAATTGGAACAGCACATAACCAAGATGATTGCGTATAATTTGGCTGAAATTTGCAGCAAATCGAGATCCAAACTTCTTAAGCTTATTTCTGAGAGTGCCAGCAGAATTGAGGAGAGACAAGCCACTGATACAATTGAAGTTGTTGATGATATCCGTTACTTTTTGGGTAAGAAGCACGCGGTACTGGATCAATTCGATGGGTTTGAGTTATCTGCATTGTCAGAGGAAGATTCTTCACAGTTTGGAGATATTTACTTGATGCAGCGTGCGTTACTTGCACATGATAAAGACATTCTTTTAATTGACAGTTTATTAGAGGAGTTACTGTTGGATGCTTAGAGATGTACTTGGTCAGGTAAATATCAAAAGTTATTAACAATGGAATAGATATAGAGTCCATTAAATAGACATTTATAAGTAAAATTTACATCCAAAATATCATTGCATTAAATTGACCTGGACTTTAAAGACGATTTCATTTCTCTCATTTCTCTTATTTCTACTCTTCTTAGAAGCTCAATAACCATTGCACTACTCCCATTCACAGATCCATTTCACTCTATAATTTGCAACCATTCACGTGACCCAGAAAAGTATACAAAAATTTTAGGCATCTCATCGCTGAAATATATTCATCACTCTAGTCTAAAACCAAAATGACAGAGAACAACCCAGACTTCGAGCTTGAACTCGAAGACAAGTTGGCCAAAATCAGGCTGCAGATCAACTCTAAGTTGGACAACCAGAAACATTTGGCCATTATCTTGTCAGCTGTTGAAGAGAATATTGAAGAACAGAAGAATGAAAAAACCGCAGTGGCATACTTTGTTTCTTTCTTGTCATTGCTTGACCAAGCTGTTCAAGAAGACGAAATTGTCGACAATGGTTTGGCTACTACAACCACCTACTTTTTAGATATCGTTTTCCCATACACTCCAAAGTCCTTGCTTAAAGGTAAGTTTGCTGAGATCTTAACCAAGTTGGCACCACCATTGACCAGCCAAAACTCTGAAGCTCCTTTGGTGAGATCGACCATTGGTGCCTTGGAATCGCTTCTTTTGGCCCAGGACCACCAACAATGGAGCTCTCTGGGAAACGTTTCGCCAAAGAGAGCGTTAGTGGGTCTTTTGGAGTTATCGTTTGATCCAAGACCTAAAGTCAGAAGAAGAGCACAAGAAGCTGTGAATAACGTCTTGAGCAACCCACCAACTTCTCCTTCGCCAATTCATGTTGCTTCTCAATTAGCAGCTGAAATCAGTTTGCAAAAGTTAACCCTGCTCTTAGAAGAAGGAAGAAAGAATGGTTCTAACGCAAACAACAAGAACAAAGAACTTAACTCTCAGATTATCCACTGTTTGCAGTTGATCACTTCTATCACCTCTGCCAACTCCTGGCCAACTGCAAGCATCGAACCATTGTGCGATGTCTTGTTGGAAATCTCCAAGACCAGCGACCAATTTTTGGTTTCACTGGCTTTTGGTGCATTCGAAGGGTTGTTCAAATCGATGCAAAACGAAATTCATATTGAACGTTTTGGTAAGGTCTTGGATATCATTTTCGACTTGAAACCTTCAGTTAACGACACACACTTGGCTGCCTCGTGGTTGGCAGTCGTCGCAAAGGCTTTGGAATCGTTTGCCATTTTGGCTCCACAAGTCTGCGTTGCTAAATTGCAAACTGTCTTACCAACTGTATCTGACTTTTTGTCATCTGAATCAAAAAACATCTATGAAAGTGCATCTCAGTGCCTCATAGCTATAATCACACAAACTATACCCGACAACTACTTGTTGCAGCCATCTGCCACTAACGGTATAACTGGCGAGATTTACGAGTTGATGGACGAAACAATTGCATTCTTGACTGAACATATCGCTAACGATTTGCTCACTATCAAGTACCAAAATGCCACTAAGGAAATCTTGGAGTTTGTCACTGCTCTGGTCCTCAAGTTGAGATCAAGATGTAACCCTGACTTCCTTGGTATATTGGAGACTGTTGGTGAATGGAGAACCAATGAAACAGACTCTTTCCCACACAACAAGGAAGCTGAAGACGTTATTGCTGCATGTATTTCTACAATGGGACCTCAAGTAGTGTTGAGTGCCTTACCTTTGAACTTGTCTGGTGAAGGTGGTGTTGGTAGAGCTTGGCTCTTGCCTCTTTTGAGAGACAATGTTAGATCTGCTGAGTTGCAGTTTTACAAGACTAACATTTTACCTCAAGTTGAGTTCTTTGAGAAGAAGATCCCATTATCGTCTGCCTTACACGCTAAAATCTTCCAGACCATTGTCGATCAAATCTGGTCGATGCTTCCTCACTTTTGCGATTTACCTCGTGATTTGACTACGGCCTTTGATGATGAATTTGCTGCTCAATTATCTGACTTGATGTACTCTAGAGTCGACTTGAGAGTTCCAATCTGTCATGCTTTACGTCTTTTGGTGGAATCCAACATTGCATACAGCGAAGGTGCTTTGGCTGATGACTTGTTAATACAAGAGGAGTTCTCCATTCAAGACTCTAAAACCAGTTTGGAGTACTTGTCGTCCAAGGCTTCCAACTTGTTGTCTGTCTTGTTCAACGTTTACTCTTCTACTGTTCCTGACTCGCGTGGGTTTGTGTTGGAGACTATCGACACTTACTTGCAAATCATTCCAACCCTGGACTTGGAAAGTACTTTCGACAAGGTTTGTGGATTGTTGAAGCAAGCCATGGACGATGAAGCTGCTGAGACCCAAGAAGCTCCTAAGAAGAAGGGAAAGCAGAACAAGGGTGATATTGCTAAATTGAGTTCAACAATGATGGACTTGGTTGTGGCTATGGCCAAGTATGTCCCAGAATCTTCTCACAATGCATTGTTTGCCATTTTCTCGCAAACCGTGGCATTGAAGGACGATTCTCTTTTGCAAAAGAGATCCTACAGAATCTTGTCTAAATTATCTGAGTCTGATGCTGGTAAACAATCTATGCTCAACTTTATTTCAGACATTGAGAATGTTTTGATTCAAAGTACCGAAGATGTGCACCCATCCGCCAGAGCGCTGAGATTGGCTGCTATCGATTTGGTCGTTGACTTGTTGCCTACTGGTGACTTGCACTTTATTCCAGCTGTCTTGCAAGAAGTTATCATGTCGACCAAGGACGCTAACGAGAGAAGTAGATCCTTGTCTTACCTGATTTTGAACAAGATGGGTTATAAGATGATGGAAGGTGGAGTTATTCAGAACAGCAGAGTGCCTGGTTTTGATCCTGCCACGCCAGACTCACAGGCCTCTCTTAGTGAGTACTTCACTATGGTTTCTGCTGGTTTGGCTGCTCAAGCTCCACACATGATTTCGGCTACTATTACTGCTGTTTCGTGTTTGGTTTTTGAATTCAAGGACCAATTGCCAACTGAGACATTGTTGGAAATCGCATCTACTGTCGAGTTGTTTTTGACTCACAACTCGAGAGAAATTGCCAAGTCTGCCATTGGTTTTGTCAAGGTTGAGGTTTTGTCCTTGCCTGAGGAATTGGTGAAGCAGAACTTGAAGGAGTTGTTGGCCAAGTTGATGAGATGGTCTCACGAGCACAAGGGTCACTTCAAGTCGAAGGTGAAGCACATTGTCGAAAGATTGATTAGAAAGTTTGGTGCTGAGGAAGTTGAAGCTGCTATTCCTGAAGACGACAAGAAGTTGGTTGCGAACATCAAGAAGACTAGAAACAGAGCTAAGAGAAATAAGGAGAATGATGATGAAGATGAAGCTGCTCCTCAGAAGGAAAAGAAGTTTGTTTCTGCTTACGAAGAAGCTCTTTACGATTCAGATGTTTCTGATGATGAAGATGAAGAGGAGGTTAACGTGAAGGACAAGAGGAAGAACAAGAAGCCAAACCAATTTATCTTGAACACAGGAGATGAACCACTTAACTTGCTTGATCGTCAAACTTTAGCACATATTTCTCTGTCTAAGCCTAAGAAGGTGAGCAGGGCAGATATTAAGAGCAAAACCGATGAGTTCAAGACCAAGGGTGGTAAATTGGTGTTCAATGACAACGACCTGGAAGACTTGTTGAGCGGAAAGGGTGGTTCTGGAATCGATGCCTACTTGGATGCTGTTAAGCAGGCTCCAGTTAGAGGTCAAAGAAATAAGTTGAAGTGGGCCAAGGGTAAGAAGAGAGCTGAGGAAGACTGGTCTGATGATGAAGAAGACAAGCACGTACACAAGAAGGCAACCAAGAACAAGGTTATGAAGCCAAAGCAAAAGTTTAAGGCTAGGAAAAAGCTTTAGATGTTTATAGATGTGCATGTAAAATAGAAAATGAATAATATTGAAATTATAGGTTAGGGTTAGTTTTTCAACTTCTAGGTTAGATTTATGCATTAGGAATTGAACTTTCAAGTGGACTTTATTGTAAGCTCACCAGTTCTGTAATGGCTGCAATTAATTGATCACGTGATTTTTGCAACTATTTCAATTAGGTTAGGTATGGGTATGAAAGCAGTAGATACTCTCCTGTATTAAAGTTCTACCTTTTAGACTGTGTTAATATTAAACGTCAAGACGAGTTAATTAAGAGATGGTTAAAAGATCCAACTGGTGAAGATGCTCCTACAATCTCCAAATCATCAAATACCTAAAATCGCTTAACTATATTCTCTTACCTTTCAGACGAGAACTGTACAATAGAACTATCTCCCACCTTAAACAATTACATATCCAGTTTTATCTCACCATAACAACCCAAATCATCACTCTCACCAAAACCATCAACTCTCACCAAACTGAAAAGTCGTCTGAGTACCAAAAAAAAAATTCATCAAAAAGCTGTAACCAACTTCAAGCTTCTATTAGCCCAGAATGTCCCTTAAATCACCGCTTAAAATCAGGTTGGCGCGCTTTGGTAGAAAGCACTCGCCTGTCTACAACATTGTTGTTGCTAAAAAAACAACCGCCAGAGACAAATTACCCATCGAAGTGTTGGGCACATACAATCCTGTTCCAGTAGCTTTAACGCCAGAAGAGAAGGCTGCTGGAGTGAAAAAGTTCAAGGACATAGAGTTGGACTTTAACAGATCCAAGTACTGGATCGGTGTGGGTGCAGACATTAGTGACCGTGTATCGTGGTTATTCAAAAGAGCAGGGTTATTGCCAGAAGAATGGCCAAAGCCTCAGAAGTTGTCACAGCATATTAAGAAACCGGTTGTTTCGGAACCACAGCTCACAGAGGAGGAGGAAAGACAGTTATATAGACGTAGATGAGGTGACCAGCATATTTCGTGTACATAATACAAATGAGTTTACTGAGGTATTGTATGTTAATTTGTAGAACACATACTCCATATTTTCTTAAAGTGGAGTTTGAATCTTGCTCTT
Source organism: Kodamaea laetipori (assembly GCA_030558845.1). NCBI lineage: Eukaryota > Fungi > Ascomycota > Pichiomycetes > Serinales > Debaryomycetaceae > Kodamaea > Kodamaea laetipori. The sequence goes on from JAKTQN010000015.1 coordinate 197,491, forward strand.
TTTGATAATGGGGGAGGTTTGGTATGGCTAGGTTCTAAAGGTTTGAGTTCTGGTTGTTCTGGTTGTTCTGGTTGTTCTGGTTCTGGTTGTTCTGGCTGGGGTTCCTCAGTTTTCACTGATTCTTGATAATCAAAAACATCTAACCATTCAGGTTTATACTTGCCCAAATACTTTTTGTAGTTCCCAGATACAATCTTGAAAGGATCTTCCGGTTCTCGTTTCATCACTGTTTTATCTTTCTTCTTCCTCTCAATCACTAGATTAAGTAAATGTTTGAATTGTTGGTAATGCTCAGATTGATAAAGTCGGTGTACAATAATAGCATATACCTCTTCATCTTTATCAGTCATTTCGTATTCAAGCAAAACCGCTAAGTGGTGTAAAACCCCATAACAAATATAGTCCACTGATAAGTTTTGGGTACATAAATACTCCAATCTTCTATCAACTGAAAAGTACAGAAACAACTCCATTTGAAATTTTGCTCTAGGTTCAGTCTTTTTGCTGGGATTCTTGAATTGAGTCCAATAAGAGTGTTCAACTGCAATCTCCCATAGTCTTTCCAATACAAACTCTTTCAATTTGCTTGAAAGTGGGACACTTGAAAATACCACTTTTAGAAACTCTTTTGCAGCCGAAAACTCCTCCCAATATGCCTCTTTACATTGAAGCAAAGAAGTTTCAATAAAGCAAGCCAAGAGATTGAATAGTCTCTTTTCAGTGAAGTAATCGGCGTATTCCTGTTCCAATTTGTTCTGAGTTACCAAAACCTCAATACTATATAACAACTGTTTTACTGAATTAACCACTAATAAGTAGTTATCCGAGTAAGGACCTTCATCAGCAAACCAACTCAAACGAGCCAAAAGCAACGAAAGATTCTTGGTTGGAGGAGAAAGGGGGACTGGGAGTAATGTATCTTCAATGAGAGACAATTCAGTGTTGTAGGTTGTCTGTAATGTCATTATTGGATATATTTTTTGCAGCCACAAATAGAGAGAATGTTTAGTGGTGAAAATTGAGATTTAGAGAAATGACTAGAGAGTTGTAATAGAGAAGGGAGTTGTAAAGTGAAGAGAATTGTAAATGAAGAGAGTGAAGATAACTGAACTTATACCAGGTCGTTCGGTTTAAGATCATATTGATAATAAATGCATCTAAATGACAAATTACTCTTTTTAGTACGTAACATTCTTAGGAAAAATTTTAATAAATCTACAGTGAATATAACAGATTTTATATTAATTAAACAGAACTACCCGCTTAGTCAAACAAACCCATTCCCATGTCGTCATCAGACTCTTCCTCTTCTTCAGCAGCAGCCTCTTCGACAGCAGCAGAACCAGAAGAAGCAGCAGCACCGGCAGCTGGAGCAGCAGCGGCGTAAGCTTCTGGGTTGGCCAATCTGTCCTTGATGGCTTCGGAACCTTCAAAGGTGTAGTCAGTGGCAATAGAGACAGCCAAGACGTTCTTGTAGTGGTTGACAATAGAGTGACCGACAGATGGCAAGGTTGGGTAACCAACAGCCAAGGAGATCGAGGCAATGACGTTGATGGCGGAAACAAAGTGACCAACCAATTCGTCATCGGTGATGTCCAAGATGGAGGATGGGAAGACTTGACCGTTGTCGTAAACTTGAACAATAGTCAAACCATAGGTGAATGGAGAGATGTTCAACATGTTCAACAAGGTAGCTTCAGAAGGACCAACCTTGGCGTTCTCCTCAACAACCTTAACGTCAGAGACAATTTCAATGGTACCTCTGGCAATCTTGGTTGGGACACCCAAAGCCTGGAAGAAAGAGGTCTTACCTGGCTCCATACCGGTGTTACCAGCTGGAATCCAGACATCCTTTGGAGCAACGGCACCAGCTCTGGCTGGAGCAGCAACAACGTTAGAGAGAATGACTTCTCTGATGTTCTTCAAGTCAGAGTTGGTGAAGATGAAACCAACGTTACCTCTGATGAAAGGCAACAACTTCTCGTACTCTGGCAAGTCGGAGAGGAAACCTCTGACGGCTCTTCTGACCATGGTGTTCTTACCCATCAAGACAACGGCATCGTTTCTCAAAGCCTTTCTGATTTCGTGCATCTGTTGGGACGAGACATTGTCGACACCAACAACGAAGATAGACTTGTACTCTTCGAGCAATTCTCTCAACTTAGCGAAGTATTCAACTTTCTTTTCACGAGCGCCACCCATTTCGACTTGTTTAATTAGTTATTGACGATAGGAATTTTTAATGGACCCAATAGAGATGAAAGAAGAGGTTGGCAAAGCTTTTTGAAAATTTGGCGATCGCGAGAGGGTGTCGAAAATTTTTCGGTCTGCACATAATGTTTTGATTTTTGGTCATGTGATTAGGTATCGAGCCCTAATCTGTTTGGGACCCGATAAGCCTTTAGTATGGTCTTCTATTTCTCATTGCCGGACCGAAGATATAGTATACTGTTTGATATGATGCTATATAGTTTACTTACGTTTGATATGATGTTACTTCGTTAATTCAATAAAAACTCTCAGGTCATAAAACTACTACTATCACTCAATTGTTTAGTTTTTTTAAATATTTGGTCAAAAAGTTCCAATTTCTTTAAATTTGCAGCCATTTCAAAGCATCTGAATAACTACACATTTATACTAATAATTAACATCTATTCTACAGTTTAACAAAGTTCCGTTTATATTCAACCATACCCTAAGTTCTCATAGTCAGAGTTAATAAATGCATTCTTAACATACTCATTCCAAATGGTTTCCAACTTTTCCTTCTCCTTGAGCTTCTTCACACCTTTCTTCAACGGTTTCCCTAATTTACGTCCATACTTGAGCCACTCAGCCACTGTCAAGTCTTTCAACCCATACATCTTGTCGTCAGTCGCGTAGTGGTATTCGTACCCAAACTCCTTTTTGCCCTTGTTGATGCTGGGTAAGTCAACATAGTATTGCACGTACCTCTCAGGCGTGAATGTCTGTGGTACGTATGCGGGCCCCAATTTCAGTTTCTTAGGCATTTTTGGAGGAAACGTCTTGTCCTTCTTCATGATGGTGAATCCCTCGTCTTCATCGCTCAAGTTTTCGTAACTGGCCATCATCTCGTCCAACCCCACGAAAAACTGGTCCCAGGGAGCAAAGTTGTGCTTTGCATGGTACTCTGCTTGTTCTTTCAATCCTGTAATGTTGTACTCCCAAACTCTGATACCCGGGTTAAAGGTGGGCACCACGCTCGCAGAGACATGCGCAATGGAGTATCTTTGCGCATCCACACCCGACTTTTTAGCTCCCTTGATTTCAGCATATACCGTCTCTCGCAATGAATCCATGTACGAAACCTTGTTTCTTGGGGTTCCACCTTGGATCCGCACCTCGTCGTCACCAAAAGCTAAGATCTTGTCGAGTGCTTCCTCCTCCTCATCATATTCGTTCAAATCGTGTCCAAATACAGAAAACTCCTGCTTGCCCACCGAGTCGCGAATCGACTTATAAGCAGCTTTACTGTCCAAGGGTATAAAATGATCTATGTTCATATGCCCAAAAAGTCCCCCCACAATAACATCTCTATACTCGTACGACCATACAATGTACTTGCGCAAGCATGAAATATCATAGTTCTTACCGTTTGGTGGGACGTGCCCTGAAAGCCAGACTTTCATGTTTCTAGCCCTCATTTCCTTGAGCACCACTCCAAGCCACTCAAACAATTGGTACCCCGGCTGCTTTCTCGAGTCACAGTTGTCTACAAGCGGATTCGACTCAAACAAATACAAAGTATTGAGCGACAACACGGCCAAGTGGTTTGGAATCACTTCCTGGAAGAAATAAGCACCTTTGGCAAAGGTATGCAACTGGGCCTGTGGGATAAAGTTCTTCCATATACGGAACAACTCACGGGTCTGCAACGTGGGTCCTGGTGAAAACAAGTTGTGCGGGTATACATCGTTGTTCCCGAGTGAGGGCACCAAATCCACGTCCATACTACGCAAATTGGAGTCGTTAGTGCTCTTGAAAGTGTCGTAAAGCAAGTCGCTAACTTCTTGGTTCAAGTCAAAAATCACCTGCTCAGTACGTGGGTACCTACGGTCATTGTCATGTCTGACATTGTCACCAGTCCATACTATAAAGTCGATCTTATCGCGTAAATTGGTGTCAATCCATTTAACTGTATCCTTGACAAGTTTCACCGGAGAGTCACAACCCAAGATCGCATCACCGTACTTTCCAGCTCCATCCTCGCCCACAATGTCACCGCCTTTACCGGCATGGCACATTTCATCTGGATCTGAACCTGTCTTGTAGTAAGGGTCGGGATGGAAGTCGGTAACGTGCAAGAATCTGCCGTGGATCACCTGTTCGTAGTGTGCTCCGTCGATATCGTGAGTTACCCGCACAGACTTCTTTGGTGTGAGACCCAATCTCTTCAAGCCTTCTGCCTGTGCCTCACTGAGTTCCACCTCCTCGGCCACTACTATCGGACCTGCGACTGCCAGGGCCGCCCACGTGGTGACGACACCATCAAGTAGATGCTGCTGCTGGACTAGGAAAATCACTAGCGATAGGAGGGCCGCTGCTGTCAATAGCCCGAACTTGCCCATTGTGTTTAGATTACTGTAAAGTTTGGGGTTGTCGATTTTTGCTCATCCAACCAGCGCGGTATACGGCTTGTGGAACTTGGTAGCGCGTTTTTATAATTGATATGGTTATGAGGAGAGTGATGGGAAGAGATGAGTTGCGAAGTGGTGATGGGAGGTAAGCAGGGAAGTGGAGGTTAAGGAGGAGAGTAGAGAGTTTGATTATTGGGTGTTGTTATGAGGTGGATGGAGTGAATGACGGAGAGATGGGTTGGCTGAGAGATGGATATGGAGGATTACTATGAGGGATGAGTATGGAGGATGACTAGGAGGAGATGATTATGAAGGGTATGACTAGGAGGAGATGTCTATGAAGGGATGACTATAGATGAGATGCCATGTAGTGAGTTGTAACAGATACCTGTGAATGATAGAGTCAGAGGTGCGGGTTTCAATTTAGACATAATGATGGCTTTTGACGTTGTTATACAATTATTCGAATTACCCTTTGTTAAGTTGTAACTGAGAGCTCTGAGGATGTTATTTTGCTTAACCGTTGTAAACTTTACATGTGAATGAAAATCTTTTAACTGAGTACCACCTCTCCCTAAAAATGTTGAACTAAAGAGCTCTCTCTCAGCCGCGATATGACTTCATAGTTTCTAGTTATCACAACTAAGAGCACCAATCTGGAAACACAACTAAACGACTGTGTATGAGTTATACTTGCACTCCTAAAACCAAGAAAGCATGGGCTCTTAATTTAACATAATCTTCTATAGAGTTTCGAGCCTTCGAGTGTTTGTGACCGTATATCTTTTGCAGCCAAAAATATTATGCATGGCAGATTAGACTTAATGCAGCACAAGTAATTTGAAATAAGCACTCTTTAAATTATCGGACAATACTGGAAGCTCCAATAACTAATAGTGTTTCAAACAAACAAATGAACTTTGCTGGTTATTATCATTGACAATGGATGTCGAGTGCAAAAATAGTCCTTTTGTGAACGTATCTAAATTCATGCAAGGTTCAATTGATACCAATTTTTCAACCACTTCTGGTAAATGGCACCCAATCACTTGATATTTCATCCACACCACTTAACAAGCCTAAGCCAATACCCAAGAACAATTGGTGTAAAATTATCAACAGGAAGGCTCACAAGATTAGTGGTTACAAATACATGAATGCTAGTGATAGATAGACATTGCAAGTGTCGACAGGTTTCGGCTGTAGTCAGTCCTATTATCTCTTAATATAAAGATTCGTCAAGTTTATGAAGTACTACTTTCACGAGTTATCCCAATAAGTGCAACAGCTCTTTCAAACCCACGAGGGAGTAATAAGACCATTGCATATTGATTGAACCAAGTGGCTTTGCATTTTACAGACAAACATGTCCAGGAGAGTACTTGCGTCAACTGTGATGTTCCCAGAGATGTAAACAATGTATTGATGACTATCGGGGGAAGGTACTGTTAGTTGGAATGTTTATTGAGTTTGGTAGTCTAGAGCCCAAGTTATTTAAATCATGAAATTTTATCGTTTTGTATAACCTCGGATAAGTTATTTTCCCCAGCTGAAGCAAAATTGGGGTACTTGGGTGCAAAATATGCATAAAATGATAAAGTTTATGATAAAGTTTAAGTGTTGAGCTGCCCGCCGTCTGACACGAATATCACAGTCGTGTTGAACTACAGAGGACAATGATACTAGCTTACTTTTTGCTCCATGAGTTATTGTTTTTTGAACTCTCTTTTGAGCAGAGATACGGTTTTTGACGTCCAAGGCAATCAAGTCTCGACCATTGAGGGATTTCCATGCCCGGGTGCAACTTTAAACACTATTACGTCTGCAAAGTAAAGTGTACGTGCCACTGATATCCTGCACCAGGTGACACTAATGCAGAATTGGGTGCAATCGCAGTGATACAAGCACTTGAAGAGCTTGAAGTGGATCTGGAAGTACTGAATTTAGTCAGTCTGCATTTAGAATGTGATTTCTTTATTTACATTCTGAATTCTCTGAGGACTTGAGAGTTATAGGTTGAGATGTAGGTTGGGGGGTAGGTTGAGATGTAGGTTGGGGGGTAGGTTGAGATGTAAGTTGAGTTGTATGTTGAGATGTAGGTTGATCTGTAAATTGAGGGTGAATTAAACATTCACATTTACAAAGCACAATTTAAAAACTAAACGTCAATGTAATAACAATAGATTACTGTGAGGTACACCTCATCAAATCAGGTTATTTATAGAGCCAACTATGACAGCTAGAATTACCAATTCTGATTGTTTTCAGACTTATCCGCATAGTGGCGGCATATAACATACAGCCGAAGATGGCTAGTAAACAATTCACCGGTGCCAACAAAATCACTGGATAATATTACAGCTGCAAAAACCTGCCCACGTCTTAATTGACTCTTAATTGGTAATTAAAGAGACGATTGCCAAGTAGGCTGAAGAGTGATGGGAAGTAAAACAACAAGAATAAGGTTCAATTGGGTGATTTTACTTCAATTAAGGTGATTTTCAAGGTGACTTCAATGGGTGATTTTCAAGGTGACTTCAAATGGGTGATTTTCAAGGTGACTTCAATTTGGTGAATCAATTAAGGCGATCACTCTCGAGAACGAGAATAAAAGATAACAACGCCTGAGATTAAGTATAAAGATTGATAGACCCTCCCAAAGAGGGGCCACCCAAATTGCACGCAATCACAATGAATTGCACCCTCGCGTACCCCAATGTTTCGGAGTCGAGTCTCAATTCTGGGGTACCTAAGGCTTATTGCAGAACGAAATACACTCAACCACAAAACAGTCTTCCAGACTCCAAACCACGGTTGAAGAGCACAATCAGGAACACGCCTGAAACAATATCTCCATAACCGGAAGTAACCAAGAGTAGCGCCAGATGTGTCTGCGATGTAAATTACAATGAGGGCGTGCAGATAAGAAAGAGCTATATCGCAACTTTAAGGCCACATACAACTTTTCGCTAATCGAAGTAATCACATTACTCAAACGAGAATGGTCCCAAATAGTTTAATTGGCAGTGGTAATGAATTGCAGATGGGGACCGAAAAAAGAGGGGCCGTTCATTGCAAAGCCAACTTTTCGTTCTCGTAGTACAATCCCACTTCGCTCCTATTCACGTATTAATCCTTCTTCCATCCCTTCCATCTTCCATACATAATCCATTTTCGTCCTAACTCATCAATCTCTCGCATCCAATTTCTTCCTCTTTCAGCCTTATTTTGAAACACGACGCGACAAAAAAAGGTAAACAAACAAACTCCTTTGGTCGAAAAATTGCATCTTTCCTGCCCAATTTCTTCACTTGCGTTGGCGTGGGCAATTGGAAAAGGGAGAAAGGGCCTGCTAAGCACGCATTATACACAGTTATCACAGCTATCATCTATACCCATCAACTACTGCAACTCACAGAACCTTTATCCCCCTTTTCCAGTTTCACTGGCTCGCTTCGTTATGCTGCACGTGAATTACACTTAATGTACCTCATAAAGACGTTGCAGGTAAACAAAAGCTAAAAAATATCAATTAGTTTGACCGTGACAAAGTATATAAAGTCGAAGGGAACCCTGATTTGTGATTTTCAACCGCGAAAATGTTCATGCAAACACCCAAGAGACCCACACTTCCACCCACACCTTCACACAGCAAGACGAGTCTTCCTCCATTGTCGTCGATCATTGGTCTGCTGCTTCCTAAGTTGCCTTCCATTCTGGACATATACCGCAGTGCTTACCCTACACCTGCGGCCAACACGCCTGTGACAACCCCAACCAATGTGTTGACCAAACAACATGTGCAGGCAACGGACCCAGTGACGGATCTCACCGAAAACTCAGACCTGTCAGACCACTCTGTCGATGTGTCGACTGAAGCAACGGGCGAAATCAAGAAGCGAAAAATCGATTCCGATAAGGCATACGCGTTCATCTCGCATTCGCCTGCAACCTTCCCATCGCAGGAGCCTCTGATCGACAATGCTCCATTGGCACGCCGCAAGCGCAGAAGAACATCACCTAACGAATTGTCCATCCTCAACAGCGAGTTCGAGATCGGATCCACCCCAAACAAGCTCCGCAGGTTGGAGATTGCAAAGCGCGTCAACATGACCGAAAAGGCCATCCAGATCTGGTTCCAGAACAAAAGACAGAGTTTGCGCAAACAGAGCTCGCATGAGAAGGAGGTGACTGAATTGTTGCCTGTGCAGCACCAACCAGTAGTCATCAGAAGCGTTCCTGTTGGCGTCCCACATATCATTCCTGCTGTTCCTATGGTTCCAATAGTACCCATGGGCATGGTTGCATCTACACCTATAAAACCACACTACGCCAAGCCATACGAAGCACCAAGTCCAATTAGATCTCCTAACCAAGACATGGACTCGTCTATGGACGACTCGATGTTGGTACTCAATGAGACCAGAAAGAAGCAGCCCACATTTCTCAACTCCACAACCACTTCAACCATGACGTTCAAGTTGACTCCAAACCTGATCAAGGTGAAGGAGAAGTTGGTGGCTGTAGACAAGGAGAACGAAGCCCCATCCTCAAAGTCCAATATTAGTAGCATCTTGAATGAGAGAAAGCCATTAAGGGAAATAAACACGAACAAGCCAAAGGAGGGGGTGGTACAAAACTTGCTTAGTTTAAGGAGTGGCTCATGGGCTTGAGTTTAGATTAGCTCGATTATTTAATGATTTAATGAAGATGAAACATATATTTTAGTAGATTCCATAAACTGGTTAATGTTCATAATTAATGCACAATCTAAAGCATTCTAATGTTCAATTTACTGGCAGTATCACAGACACCAATCTTTGATATCGCAAACACCATTATTGCAATCATTAATCGCAAACACCATTATTGCATTAATCGCAAACACAGCTATCGCAATCACCAATCCAATTTCGCAAACACCAACATTCCAACCAACATTTCAAGCTGCGATTGTCTTCACCCCGAACTGTCAAACACAATAAAAAACACCACCCCTTCGACGTCTTCTTGACTTTTGAGTAACCACTAAAATTGCATGCAAAATTGCACTTTTACCCAATTGGTAAAATTACAATTTCGCTCGCGTTCGATGATTTGCAGCCAACTTTTCTTTTGCTTCTCAACAAAGACCTGCTGAGAGTGGGCATACTTTTGAAACAATCGCGTACAAGATGGTCTCGAGTTCATTGGAGCGCGAGAATTGGTAATGCTACATTTTGGTGATGCTAATGGCAAGAGTGATCTTGATGATTCTGAATAGAGGCTGAACGCTGAATAAAACGCAGGATTAAGGACTTTCGGTTAGTGTGGCTGGAGAAGAGTAATTGAGATCAATGACGATTTTGTACAAATAAGGTTACGATTAATTAAGCTCATATAATTGAGTTTGTTCGTGGTGATTACTTAAACTTAGAATGTTCGTGGTGACGTAAATTGTGACAAATATGCGACATGAAAAATTTCACGACATTGTCGAACTCCACAAGAAGGCTTCAACTGCAAGCTTTTCATCAGCGAGACTTTAAAGTCGATTCACTCTCTAAATTTTATAATCACAATTGAACTGCCATTCATACTTTTAATTAAGATTATCAATCATAGCACATTTATACTCCACTGAAAACTCTACATTTCTCTACAATAAATTCAAAACGTATGATATAAATTACATGAATACGCAACAACACATAACTTAAAATTAACGACCACGGGAAGTGGTCTTGGTGTGCTGACCTCTGACCTTGTAACCCCAGGCGTGTCTGAGACCACGGTGAGCTCTGATCTTCTTCAATCTCTCCAAGTCATCTCTCAACTTGGATTCCAAGTTGTTAGCCAAGACGTGGTAGTCCTTACCGTCAACTTGGTCGTTTTGTCTGTTCAAGAACCAGGCTGGGATCTTGTAGTTGGTTGGGTTTTGCATGATGGTGACAATTCTCTCCAATTCTTCTTGGGTCAATTCACCGGCACGCTTTTGCAAGTCAACATCGGCCTTCTTGCAGACCAAGTTGGAGTATCTACGACCGACACCTCTGATCTTGGTCAAGGCGTACATAATCTTGATTCTACCATCAATGTTGGTGTTCAACAAACTAGACTGTTAGTAACCTTCAAAGTTTCTGGGCGTCATCTACTATCCCCTTCTGTCTCGCCCGCTATTCTTGCTCGCAAACATACCGTAAAATGTGTTGGAATGAACCTTCTTCTTGGACAACTAACGACATGACTTCTATGGTACTATCACAAATAAAATCTGAAAGCTCTTTAAAATTTTTGAACACTCTATTGAAATTTTTTTCCCTACCGAATGGGGACTGGCTGGAAATTGGGATGGGCACGATAATACTTAGGGTTTGTATATGCAGGTAACCCTATTATTGGGCACGTGATGTATTTTTGCAGCCTAATTGGTGCTCCTATAAGTATCAGTGTGGTTTTGAGGTTAACCAGATAGCACTTCCTTGAGTGTTCTACAGTTCAAAATTAGGAGTTAAGCATATATTTATTCAAAGTACCCACAAAGCACATTCATTTCTTTCAGTCTGCATTTATTACATCTACAGCTTCCTGTTTCTACATATTCAGTTCATATTTAGACTTCTAAAGCCCAGGCACCCACAATCCCAAAATTAGTACAATTAATCTATATCTACAATTCCAGATTTACTTTCCAGATCTCTATATTATTACAGCTCAAGTGAGTTTCATTACATATCAGTTTCAGAACTTTATGCTGCGATAGTATACCATTCTTTATATATACAGATTATCAAACACTATACTTACCAATCATCCATTGCAAAGCAGGCAATTCAATATACACACGGTTTGCCTTCAACAAGTCTCTAACCTCAACAGCTTCCTTAACCAAAACATCCGCCTTCTTACCCTTACATTCTGTCGATGCAAGTAAGTTGTCTCTCTGCGCATCAGTAATGAACAACAAACTCATCCTCTGCAATTCGTGGTCTTTCACAAACTGCTTGGTTGCTTCAGGGTATGCATGCTTGAAATCCACAATGTTGGAGTCGTGGCTATCTATGTTATCGTTTTCTGACTGGCTGCCAATTATGAACAATCTGCCGTTTCTGTAGTGTTCGGCAAATGCATTTTGGAACGCTTTGGCGTAGACCTTGTTTGGCAATTCGGTGGACCAATCGTGGCCGGCCTTGATACCGTGTGCTTTCAACCCATTGTCTCTCATTGGCGAGTTGGCATCACCAGTTCTGGCTCTACCACTACCCTTCTGTGGGGACAACTTTCTGTTGGAAAATGGCTTGTCACCCTTGGTAGGCACGTTTCCGGAACCAACTCTGGCATTGTCGGCCTCGTAGACTACGGCACTCCACAAGATGTCTCGTCTTAAAGGACCATCGAAAAACTGTGCTGGGAGTGGTATGAATGTGGATGGTTCTAACGAGGGGAAAGAACGCAATGAAGCTAATGTGTATTTGGGCGGCTGTGCGATGTTGAACGCTGGCTTGGCGCTAGTGGCCAACCCGCGAATAGACTGTCTGAACATGCTGATTGGTTTGACTATTTTCGTTAAATTTTTCATATAGTGTTTTGGTAGATGCACGTTTTTGGATAATGATCTTAGGGTAAGGTGATAACGATATTTAGGGTAGTGTGATAGTGATAGCTGAGGGTGATGGAGGGTACGTTTATTGAGATTTGTGCTGTGCCAAGAATTGTATTTATGTGCTGGGTGTATTAGTTGAGTGGTTATTAGTTGATTAGTTGAGAAGTTATTAGTTGAGAGTGGTTATTGTGTTGTGATTAATGTGTACCAGGAGTCTATTCGAATGTTTTGGCTCGATTGTATAAGTAGTTTATTCTTAAGCTATTTCTCGATTTTAAGAATCACTAGGGTTTTAATGCACAATTGAGGAATAATCTACGAACTAGTGAACACTAAACAGAATTCACTAGTACAGATATTCTTTAAAATGAAATCAATAAAATTAACACTTCTCATATTTGACCACAATCAATAGATTAGTTCAGTAATGGTGGTATTGAGATCCAATCGATTCATGAACTACCTGATCTCCACAACTCAAAAATACTTTTATCACATTTTTTTATTTGGCTGCAAATTTTCACTAAAATATTTGAAGTTGTAGCATTAGGAACAGATCTCACCATAGATTTTAAAACATTTACATTTTAGTAAGTCACACTAGTACGTTACCATGTAGTGCGTTTACGTGTATTGTAGGATTTTATTATAGTACATTTGAATTTATAGATTTACATTCATAGTAGATTTGCACTTAGTACATTTACTTTTACACTTCTAGAACATGTACATTTATAGTACATTTTCATTTATAGTAAATTTACATTTAGAGTACATTTACATTTATAGTACATTTACACTTAATTTACAGTACTTAAATTATAATACTTAGCATCCATTATTGTCTACTCTTAATAGTCACACCAAAGTGGAATCACCTTCTCCAAATGCTTATGCTGTATGACTCGACTGAACATGTCCTTGTTCAGTTTCATGCTCCTCATCATCACTACCAATCACAAAATCATCGATATCAGTCTCCGCAGGCGCTTCTTGCTCGCCCAACTCTATATCTTCATACACTTGCTGAGGCGCAGGGGCATACCTTCCACGGTTATCTGTGCCCTTCAACTTATTGAGTGTCTTCGATAAGAATCCCTGGTTCTTCTGTCTCTGGAATTCAGGATCATCTTCCTGGAACCGTCTCAACTGGTCGGCCCATTGCACATTCTTTTTCTTCCCCCCACCGCTTGTGTTGTTGCTGAGCGAGTTTGCGCTGTTTGTCTTGATAATCGGCGATGGCCTCGAGTTGTACGACTTGTAAATCACGTAAATACCCCATATCAAAACAGCAATAACAACCAACTGGATCAAACGTGTGATTCTGTTGGATGTCAGCGAGATTTCATCTGGGAGACTAGAACTCGACGAGGATGGAACCGCAGATGGTTCCGATGGGCTTGGTTCTGGCTTGCTCAATCTATCGTATCTAACTCCAATTGGATAAGTGATAATCGACTTCTTCTTGTTGGGTTCTGCATCGTGAACGTCATAATTTCCAGTGAGAAGGTCAATCAAGGCTCTCGAAACTTCAGGTTTGTCGTATGGAACCATGTGCGACGAGTCAAAAACGTTGATAAAAGTCAAGTTTCTCTCTGACCTGATGTATCCCGATGTTTCGTTGTCGTGGATCCAGTCAATAACAGTATCATTGGAGAAGCCGGTGGCTCCGTTCCATTCCAATTTTTTGATCATATTTTCTGTACCCATGTAGTTGCAAATAATGTCACGGTTACCGTTGAACAACACAACCTCAATTTCCTTCAACAAATCTGGCAACAAGTGAATTGAAGGAACCGAGTTTTTCGCAGTCAAAAACCTTGACACCTTACCACTGCACTCCTGCCACTTTTTCTTGTGTTTCAAATTGAGACCGCCCATCACATCCTCTTGACGCAAGAACGGAGTAACATACGCCAATTCATAAGGCCAGCTCGAACCACACTGTGGATAACTGTCCTTCAAAGTGTAGTCATACATGTTAAAACACTGCTCTTCCTTCTTAGCACTCAAATTGCTGGTGTACTGTAAAAGAAGGTTCAACACCTGCTCACACACTCCAGAGTCTATCTCAAAGTCGTGTGGCTTGTTGTCCTTGGTGGCATCTATCCTACTCACAATCTTCTGACATTCTTCATGTTGGTGCAAGATTTTGGCCCATCCTTGGTTGCTTGGCTTGATGATCCCAGCCTGCACCGCAAACGGCAAGTACGAAAGACTCTGCTCATTAGGCGAAATCCACCCGTTTCCAATAATCAAACTCTTCAAGTTGTACGCATTACCTTCGCCAGTTTCACGCACTCTTTTGTTGTGCGCAACTACCGCTGCTGCAATGTACGGAATATACTGGCCAGCATAACTCTCACCTCCCAAGTATATATCGTTACCCAAATCTTCAGGGAACATCTCAAAGTACTTTTCCAAGAACACAATGAAATCATAAGCAACATCCGACAATTCCACAGAGTAATCGTCACCATAACTGAATCCGGTTCCTGCTGGCTGGTCTACAAACACGATATCCGAAAGTCTATGCCATGAACCCTTGTTTTGCACAATCTTCTTATCCTTATCGACGCGGAAAGGACCCAATTCTAACAAAGCTCCGTCCATCAGCGAGCACCCGGGCCCACCGTTCAACCAGAACATCGTCCGGTGCTCGTTTTCCGGAAGTCTTTGGAGATTATCACTGTACCTCCAGAAAAAGTAGTTGGTGTTGTTCTCTGGGAACAACTCTATTTGTCCTGCAAACATGAGAGGAATCTCCGTTATGGGTATATTGTCATGTAACCCAGGGAGCGAGGTCACAAGGAACTCCTCGCGTGTTCCACCTTGTTTTGGGGGCAATCCCGCAACAAGCACAAGTTGAACAAGTAGTGATATGTACTGAAAAAGCATCATGGGCTATGGTCCCTTGGCTAAAAAGTTCAGTTTAATGAGTCCGCTAGGGCGAGTGTACGAAACGTGTTTCCCTGTGGTGATTAGGTATGGACTTGATCTGGCTGTATCAATACCCTTTGCCGTGGTCGTTTAGGAAATATCGTTTGGTTTTGTTAATTTTTGGGGCGGTGTTGGTGCTTATGTAATTTTTGATCTAAAGGAGAATAAGATGTTTGAGTATTGAGGATGTGAAAAGAGGATGTGGGGTGAATCTTAGTTTAGTTTTAGGTGTGATATTAGAGTGACATTATAGAGTGAAGTTAGAGTGACATTATAGAGTGAAGTTAGACTGTGAGATATATATATGGAGTGAGGCTGTAGAAGGGTGTTTAGATTTGGGGATTGAATAACAAGTGTCATTATGATTCATTTCCAGTTCTGGAATATATTATATGGGACGTGTGGTGTAAATCAAGATTTATTACTTATTCTAGGCCCTGGTTTTAAGTACTTGGAATATTTACAATTTTCAAGAAAAATTTGCAGCAATTGGTTTGAGTTGAAATTTGTTAAGATCGTTTTATACAATGTATCGTCAATTATAGAATACATATTTTAATAAACACACTTTATTTCTCAATATCACTCTATGTGTAGTCCTCTCTCAATAATCTACTCTCTGAAATGGTCTACCTCTAATTTTCTCAACAATCTCAAAATCTTCCTTCTATATCTCAACTCTCTCAAAATCTTCTTCCCTTACTCAATAGTCGCTCTCTCAAGTCACTCTACCTCTACATCTCCTTGTACTCTACTCTCTTGATAACTAAAATAAACTCACTAATTCTCTCATCAATTTACTCACTAATTTGATCACTAATCCACTCTTAAATTCTACACCTCTCATTCTACTCTCAATTCTTAATCTACTAATCTACTATTAAACTATTGGCTCAATGGTTCAACATGCCAGATGTTTTCAGCATACTCATCAACACATCTGTCACTGCTAAAGAATCCCATGTTGGCCACACTCAAGACAGACTTCTTGACCCAGCGTTGCAAGTGGTCCTTGTCCTTGGCGTCACCTCCGTGGTGTCCATAAACCTTCTCAAGCTTGACGTGTGCCTTCAAGAACAAGTCAAAGTCGTCACTCACCAAGTAGTGGTCACCGTGGTAGCGGATACTGTCGATCAAGGCTCTGTACTCGTCAGGGTTGCCAAACTGGCCAGACTCGATCGAGTTGAACACCTTCTGCAAGGTCTCTGGAACGTGGACACCCTCAAACAAGTGCTTGTGTCTCAACTCCTCGACGGACTCAGCCAAGTTACCAAACAAGAAAATGTTGTCCTCACCAATTTCACGTGTAATCTCCACATTGGCACCGTCCACGGTACCAATGATCAAACCACCGTTAACGGCAAACTTCATGTTGGAGGTACCACTGGCCTCGGTACCTGCAGTCGAAATATGGTTCGACAAGTCCGAGCCCGGTGTGATGATCTCGGCCTTGGACACATTGTAGTCTGGAATGAAGACAACCTTAAGCAAGTCCTCGATTTCAGGGTCGTTGTTGACAACGTCACCAACCTTGTTGATCAAGTGGATGATGGTCTTGGCCATGTAGTAACCTGGTGCAGCCTTACCTCCGAAAATCAGCGCCTTAGGAATAAAGTGCTTCAACTTGATCTCTTCAATGGACACGCCCTCCAGGAGCAACTCCTTGATACGCAAGTATCTGTAGATGACGGCAAAGATGTTAAGTTGCTGTCTCTTGTACTCGTGGATTCTCTTGACTTGGACGTCGAAAAGCACGTTAGGGTCCAAGTCCACCTTGGTGGTCTCCTTGACCAATTGAGCCAAGCGGCGCTTGTTCTCAAACTTGATCTTGTCCCAAGCAACCAAGAAGTCCTCGTCGTCAACAAACTTCTCCAACTTCTTCAATCTGCCCAAGTTGGTGAGGTACTCGTAGTTGGGGTCGTTCAACTTCTCGCTGATCAACTTGGCCAAAAGAGGGTTGGCTTGTCTCAACCATCTACGTGGAGTAATACCGTTGGTGACGTTGGTGAACTTGTCTGGGCCAAACACACGCACAAAGTCCTTGAAAATGGTGGTCTTAATCAACTCCGAGTGCAACTCAGCAACACCATTCACCTTGTGCGAACCGATAATGGCCAAGTAAGCCATTCTGACCGACTTGGGGCTGTTCTCCTCAATCACAGAAACACGGCCCAAGAGTTCACGGTCGTCTGGGAACTTCTTCTCAACCTCCTTCAAAAAGTAAAAGTTGATATCGTAGATAATCTCCAAGTGACGAGGCAACAAGTGGCCGACCAAGTCGACTGGCCACTTCTCCAAGGCCTCAGTCATGACCGTGTGGTTGGTGTAGGCAAACACCTGGGTCACAATCGACCAAGCATAGTCCCAGTCCAAGCCCTCCAAATCAACGAAAATACGCTGGAGCTCTACAATGGCCAAAGTAGGGTGGGTGTCGTTCAACTGGATGGCAATCTGGTCGGCAAACTTGTCCCATTGCAGCTTGTGCAGCTTCTTGAAACGACGAACAATGTCGTGAAGAGAGGCACACACCCAGAAGTACTGCTGCTTCAATCTGAGCAACTTACCACTGTCAAAGTTGTCGTTAGGGTACAAGACCGAAGTGATAGATTCAGCACTCTGTTGAGAGGCCACGGATTGCTGGTAGTCACCGGCGTTGAACTTGCTAAAGTCAAACTCATGGGTAGGTTTGGCGTTCCACAAACGCAAGTTATTGGTGTTTTCAGTGTTGTAACCTGGGATTGGGAAATCGGCAGCTACAGCCAACACACGTTCACCTCCACGCCACACCTTACGAGGCTTTCCGGTGTTCTGGTCGTACTCTTCGTAGACGTACCCATACAAGTCGACTGGGATCTGGATTTCCCTACGGTCAATTTCCCATGGGTTGGCGTATTTAAGCCAGTAGTCCGGAGTTTCAACCTGGTAGCCGTCGATAATTTGCTGCTGGAAAATACCGTACTGGTAGTTGAGACCGTAACCCCAACCCGAGTAGTTCTTCAGCGAGAGCGAGTCGACAAAACACGCGGCCAAACGGCCCAAACCACCGTTACCCAAAGCGGCATCCGGCTCCTGCTCCAAAACGTCCTCCAAGTTGAATCCCAACTCGTTCAACGACTCGGCGATCGTGTCACGTGCCTTCAAGTTAATGATGGCATTGTCCATGGCACGGCCCATCAAGAACTCCAACAGCAAGTAGTAGACACGCTTACCGTCGTGAACCGTCTGCTTCTGTTGTGTGTTGGCCCAGTCAATCAACAAGGCGTCTCTCACGGCGGTGGATGCCGCCTGGTAGGCTCCGAGAGCGTCACAATTGTACATGTTTCTTGCAATTGTGGTCTCAACGTGGTTGACAAAGCTCTTTTCAAACGCATTCTTATCGTGAACCGAGCTCTCCTTGGCAATTCCGCCATCAAAGGCCTTAAGTTGCGAGTACTTCTTCCAAATGTGCTTAGCAGATTCAGGAATAGCAGCATCAAGTGCAATAATTTGGTTTGGAGTGAAGCCAGTGTTGGTTCTCTTAAGACGCGGCTGAGGCATCTCAGAAGGAGTCAAGTAGTCACCCATTTTGTAAGTAGTGTACAAACTTTTTGGAATTGAGCGAAATGGCTGTATTTATAGACTTGGTACAATTTCGCAACAAATTTACCCCGTACCAAAAGGGGTATCGGGGCAGAATCTTCCACTTTGCAGTTTTCGGAGCACAATTGAGGTACATGTATATAATGTTCCTTAGGGATAGTAGATTATTCGTTTGGGTAACTATGTTATCTATACTTAAGTATTCTCTACCTTGTGTGCCAATTAGACTGTTTCTGTACTAATTATTCACTAATTCTTCACCCCAAAAACTGATCCAATTGTAGGTCCCTCTTTTGATCTAACCACCTCAATTAACCGCCGTTCTAGGCTCTAACACACCACACGCGTATCTGAAATCCACCAGCCCTATTTCGCCCAACACCAAAGTCTACCAACTCAGATCCTCCGCCCCTTCCTCTCGGTCTCGTAAGATCGCAACTTTGTGAAACTTCTCTGCATAATAGAAGGTTTCGAAAATATAGCAACTAAAAGAGAACGTGCACTCAATCTCCCAAGTTTGCGGTTAGTTAATTAGGAAATTGGGAAGCAGCTACCCACACAATACGTAACACAGTACGTAACACAAAGGAAACACTTGGGTTGTAGAGGGAATCCACTCTAAATTGTTGAGAGATTGGACAATTGTGGCTACTGGATGCAGGTCTGGAAAACCTCAGGTGATGGAATCGATATCGGGATACGCGGGATGGGCCAACTCCGCAAGGTCCAATGAGAGAAGACGGAACAATAAGAGAAGTGAGTTCTACCGATAAGCCGTGATTGCTGATCGAATGTAGGCTGATCCTGGAATTATGTTTTGGTGTTTGGTTTGTTTTATGCCGTAGTGTCGGAAGGTACTGGCTTAGGAGTGGGGAGGAGTACTTAATTTGGAGGGTCTTGGTTTTGTGGTTTGGGGAATTATAGTGGGGTGTTTAAGTTAAGAGTGAATTATGGGATAAGGTATGGGTGGATAGTGAGAGTTAAGATATAGAGTGTAACGATATGGAGTGAGATATGGAGTGTTAAAATGTTGAGAGTTAAGATTCTGAGAGATAAGATAGTGTTAAGGTATGGAGTGAAGATTTTGAGTGTTTAGACATAGAGTGAAGATATTGAGTATTTTGATAAATGAGTGAAAATTTGGAGTGTTAAGATATGGAGTATTAAGATATGAAGTGAAAAAGAATGAAAGGATGAATCCGATCCCAAATCAAACGCTAATGAGTAATTCTAGATAGTATGGTTGACTAGTAGATTATATACATTTTGAACGAAAAGTTGACAATTTTAGCACAATTAGACAAAGCATTAAAATTCACAGCTTTCAATTATTCACACAATAAGGAATCACAAGTTTTGTCAGTGCATCTTTGAATGGTTTCCAGTCCTTCCAAATATAAACTATTATCAGGCAATCTTTTCACTTTGCTGATTAGTGTACATTTCTATCCACAATAATAGTAGACATAATTTTAATTTACTCTCAAATTTTAGTTCAATTTCGAATACCAATATCAGTATACAATACTGCTTAAAAACAATCTCATTCATATCACAATTTACTGCTAGCTCCGCTAGCACATCGGTTGAAAACTCACGTGATAACTGGTGCACCAATCCCACCACACCAGTCTCCATCCATACCCTGCATTAACACAAAGCCCAAATCCATCACCTCCACCTTCTCTCTTTTCTTAAACAAAAATCAACATTTTTCATCATAAAAAAACCAACCTCTTTAATGTCACTTATATGACGTACTCAAAGATCAGCGCCCACAAAGACTCAATCAATGCTCTCTGCTTGGTAAACGATACCAGCTTCACATTGACAGGCGGAAATGACAATACTATCAAACTCCATGACCTAAACCGCTCAACATCCATAAACATCTATCGCAAGTGGAGAAACACCTTCCCCATCGATTGCCTCACTATATCGGAAAACAGCAATCTTTTCGTGGCAGGCTCCAGAGACAGCTTGTGCACGTTCGATCTCGTGAAACTACAGGAAACAACACATCACATTCTCCCAGACATGGACCAGGCCCTAGGGTGTGCTATTATAAACAACACGATGAGCGCAGCCGTGGGGACAGGTCATAAACTCCATCTCTACGACTTGAAGCAGCCCAACACCAAACAACCCATCTACTCACTAAACTTGGGCGACGATAACTTGAATGCAGTGACCGCAGAGGGAGCCCTGGTGTTTGTAGGAGGCAGCAGCGGAGAATTATTCACAGTAGACTTGAGAAACAGGCAGTTGTTCACTGATAGGCTTCCATGCAGTATTAACTCAGTGGATCTACAGGACGACCTCGTGTTGCTTAGCACAAGCAACGGAGATGTACATATAATGCATGACGGTGCCATAAAAGAAACCGTTCACACCGGAAACGACAGCAACTACAAGTTGAATGCACAATTCATCAGACCAGACTACTTTGCAAATGGCACTGATAAAGGTGAGGTTCAGGTCTGGAACAACAGTACCAATATCAAATTGTACAAGAAATTAACAGTAGAAGATAAAAATGAAGTAATGTCAATAGTACGGTATGACAATCTTCACAACAGACTAGTGTGTGCTAGCGGAAATGGGTATCTCCATTTTTGGGATGCTGTAATATAGCAAGTATTTTCACTAAATATTTATACATACTATTTTTCATATTTATACATACTAATTTTCACTAAATATTTATCCATACTATTTTTCACAGATTTAATATTTATATAAATTTCATCAATGACAACCGAAACAAATTATTCACCAACCACTGTAGTACTAGCCAAAGTGAAGGGATACCCACCATGGCCAGCAATGGTACTTGATGAATCTCTTCTTCCAGCAAACATCGCCAACAAAAAACCAAAGTCCGGAGCCAACAAGAAGAAGAAGTCGCTGCCTTCGACAACCATCCCAGTGAGATTCTTCAGCGACGACACGTATATCTGGATCAACTCCAATGATGTGAAGCCTTTGGGAAAAGAAGCAATCGATGCGTATTTTGTCAGTAGTGGAAGCAAGCGAAGAAAGGACAACATGTTGGAGAACGCGTACAAGTTGGCTCGTGATCCGCCTGAAATGTCTTTATTTGTGAAGTGGGGGTCGAAAGTGCCATCTGAGGACGAGATTGCTGCGTATGAAGCTAGTTCTGAAGTGGAGGAGGAAGAGGAGGAAGTGGAGGAAGACCTGGATGAGCTGAGAGAAGAGGTTCAGCCTAAGAAGCGCAAGACAGAGACACCAAAAAGGTCTTCCAAAACAAACGAAAAGAGAGCTGCGGAAACTGCTAAAAGGTCGCAGGAACGAAAACTTCTTGAGGATTACGATTCTGACTGGGGGGTCGAACTTAGTGCTTATGATACCAAACTGGGTAACTATATTTTCGACACTCCTGAAGAGCAGGAGGAGGTTTTTGCAAAGACCGATGCTGTAGATGTGCAAGAGAATTATGTTCATTTCCAGGGTGAATTTAAGGAGTTGAGTAATCAGTTGGTTCCGCTTCTTTTGGAGGACACCGAAGAGAAGAAGACGGTTTCTTTGGTTGGACAGCTTGGAAAGTTGACTAAAACTGCACCACGGAGCTTGATTCTCAAGAGTAAGTTATTACGTGCTTTGATTTTGAGTGCGAGAAGACCAGTCGAAGACTCCAACAAGAAGATCAAAAAGGCTGTTCTGAAATTTTTGAAGGACGGTTTACATTTGGAGGTGCATGTGAATGAAAAGAGGGAAGAGGAGGTTGAGCAGGTTACAGACGAAGCAGAAGTGAAGGATGGGGAAGTTGTTGAGAAGCAAAATGTAGTGGAAGGCAAAGAAGTTGAAGGTGATATTGTTTTGGGCAGACATGAAGACCCGAACGAGAAGCCTGAAAGCACCAAACGTGAAACTGAAACTATCGATGAGGTGAGGAAGATTGAAGAGGCAACAGAAGGCGAGGTGAGAGCTGTGAGCGAGAATATGGTGTTAAGTGGCAAGCTGGAGTCTGATAAGATAGTTAAACCTGAGAGTGAGAAGCGAGAGAAGGATACTATGGATGAAGTTAGGAAGATTGAGGAGGCCACCGAAAAGCAGATTCGGACTAAGAGTGAAGATCAGGTTCTCTGAATGAATAATGTCTTGTATGATGTAGTTTAGAATAATAGACTTAAGAATGATTAGTGTATTCAAAACGTTCTTTAAGATTTGAGCAATGTTCTGATTATGCACATTTAAGCACAATTAAGCACAATTACGCCTGTCTCATGTAATGAGTTGAAATTAGATTTTAGAGTTGGATAAGCAAGTTGAGAGTAACAAAAACTCAAATACTTGGCTGTGCTTAATCCAATTGTAGTTGCAAAGAACAAGAAAAAGTCTCTACAAAAAAATGGCTGCAAATTGTTTTGGGCTTTCCAAAAGAGGAACAATTGCACATTTTAAAATGTACTTTTAATTAGAGTACTTTGTTTCAACTATTTCTTGTATTTACTTGATAACAGGAAGAATAACCAAGTTTTGAATAAACTTCTGAGATCTGAAGTTTAAGTTAATAGAATATGAAGCTTAAATGGCTTTAGAATTTAGATTCGAGATTCACCACTCTGAAAGAGTATTTGATCATCGAAATGTTTTGGAAGTTAAGATTATCCAGTATTAAGTAACAGTAACGACCTGCGAAACCATATTCAAAAACGAGTAACATGCATTCTAGAAAAGGAAATCAGAGATTTAGGGACAATGAAGTGAAACAGTGTCACTTAACTTGAAGAATAATATTATGCTGCTCCAAGGTTCGTTTTTGGAAAATGAAGGCAGTTTTAACTATCTGCTCACATGAAACAGTAAAGAGTGCGATATTCTAATGACACCAGACCCTTTACCAGTTCAAGAATGTTACTAAACAAACTAAACACACTCTTAACTTGTTACCTACATTCATTGAATCCAAATCACTCATTCCACATTGTTCATTGTCCACTCTTTAAAACATCCTCTTACAATCACCCTCACACAACCTTTCAAAATTGCCACTTTCATACCCATTGTGAAATCACCGTGTTCGCTGCCTACACCAACAACGCCTTACCCCAGATCATACACCCCAAATCTAGTCCAGAGGCGTCACAAGATCCCCGGTCTAAAGTGGCACAAATTGCAGCCATCTCTTTTTGGAAATTTAGATGTAAAACGTTTAGGTGTTTTGTTTAAATGTGCGGCTGTTGAAGAATTAACAATAAAGAACATTTATCCGAGTTACTGCATGGGTAAAATAAAAAACAACGGTCTTCAAATTGTCACATTTCCAGGAGTTCTTTTTCATTGTGAGAGAGAATTCAGGAGATCAACAGGTATTGGTAGTTTTGTTTAACAAAATCACAAGCAAAAAACGAAACTTAAAAACATATTCAGGAGAATAGCTGATATAATAAGAATGAGTGATGGAGTATGGAGAGTAGAGTCACTACATGTACGATGCAATACTGTGGCTAGCAAGAAAGAGTCACTAAAGGCGTCCACCAATGAGAGCACACGTGTTCACGTGCACACTACCCACGTGCCACGCGTAAACCCCAGCCCAGCTACCAAAACTGTAACTCTCCTCCCATCACATTCAGCAATTCCCTATTAAGTAAAAAATCCTCTTTCAAAACTTTTACTTTTGTAATTGTTTTTTCTATCAACAAAGGTATGTATCAACCCCAGTCTCCATCACTCACAGCTCTCCAGTCACCCAGTGTTCCATTGTTCTGCCACGCCAATGCAGAGGCCCCAAGTTCCGCACCGCCTACACCGACTTTCCCGACCGCCCAATCGCATCTCCCCCTATCACGCTCCACCAGCCATTTTTTCGCTGCCCCAAGATTCCAACCTGGGCCTGCCTAATCTGGCCTTGAGATACCTTCCTATTAGGGTCGGGTCCCAGTAATGAAGTGTCACACCTACTAATCTTACACTATCCCCCCCGTGCCACGCCCAGAGCGTAGCTATTTGGTACTCCTAAACACAGAGAAAAACGAGTAGGCTAATTTTCGTTGCTCACGAAAAATAGTAGGGCAGCGAAGTTTTGCATGAAAAAACGAGGATAGCAGTGCCCCTGAAATACGAGCGCGGCCAGTACCACCATTGCCGCTCACTAATGTGAGCACCCCGTTTCCCACTAAACCCACCGAAGGGGGGCACAGTCGAGTGGCAAAAATTAGGGAAGCCAACGCAGGGAAAAATAAAGGGTGGAAAAAAAGGACGGTCAAAACAAATTGAGGAAAAAAAAATGGAACAACTAAAAGTGAATTAGCGTGGGAACGAAACCAGAATTGGCACATTGAGCGCCTAATATCGAACCACCACTTATTTATTGGCTAGCAGAATACGACTATCGAGCAATTGATGATAATAAAGCGTTTACTAACCCCGTAAAGTATGTCCGAAGCTACCGAACCTAAGATTGAGACCCAAGACCACCACTTTGACAGCACTCACGGCGGTGTTGTTTCTGGCGGTGGGCATGTTGCCGGCGGAGGTGACGACGACGATGATGACGAGCCTAGCGGAGGCAAGCAGCAAAAGGAAAGAAGAAAGATTGAAATCAAGTTTATCCAGGATAAGTCGCGTCGTCATATTACGTTTTCAAAGAGAAAAGCTGGTATTATGAAGAAGGCTTACGAATTGAGTGTGTTGACGGGTACCCAAGTGTTGCTCTTGGTTGTGAGTGAGACTGGGTTGGTGTACACGTTCACTACCCCCAAATTGCAACCTTTGGTGACCAAGAGCGAGGGTAAGAACTTGATCCAGGCGTGTCTTAATGCCCCTGAAGAGGGATTGGGCGACGACCAGGGCGACCAGAGCGACGGAAACTCGCAAGACTCGCCAGACCAGCTGCCTGCTCCAAACGCACAGCAGCAGGTTGCAGCACAACAGCAAGCAGCACAGCACCAGCAGGCTGCCCAGCAACAGCAGCACGCGGCCGCGGCCGCCGCAGCTGCCCAAGTGCACCACAATGCTCAACAACAGCAGTTACCTGCCGGAGCACACATTGCTCACGGAATCCCATACCCTAACGCAGGCCACCCACAACAGCCAGGCATGCCTATCCCACCAAACGCATACGGTGACTCGCTGGTATACCAGCAGTATTTCAACAATATGCAAAACGGGAACATACCTAACCAGCAGCCATACCAGTAGGCTGTATAATTTTCCGGGGGCCGCCCCATCTCTTTTTGTTTCCTTCACTTCCCTGATTTCTTGTTTTATTCCGGTCTTTACGGTATGGTTGTATGTCTATTGACTCTTTCCTGTTTTTCTGTTGTACGGAGAAGAGGGCTTATGTTTCTTGCTATATTTTATAGTGTAATATATGATTTTACTTAGAATTCTCTGTTGGTGATGAAAAATGATGAGATATCGGTGGATTATAGAATATGGATGAAGATTAGTGAATATGACAAGAATGATTTCTTTGATAGTTTCAGGGAGATAGGTCAGACCTATTAATAATCATCAGGGAAAGGCCGAAAAGTGTTCAAGAGTCTATATACCTTAGGTACGCTAACCTCAGGTACGCTTTTTCACACTAACAAACCAACAGGATATCATAAACAGACTTATCACTTATACGCTTTCAGAATTAAGATAACCAAATTGTTCTCAACATCTCTTTCCAATACCCAAATTGCACAATAAAAATCTATTCCAGCCGTTTTGATAATCGGTTATCTACACCAACAATTCAAACTGTCACCAGAAGTGGCTGCAACTTTTGCCATACTGAGCGTGCTCTTCTTGCATAATCACTTCTGAAAATATAATTGAAACTTGATCTGTTGGTGAATTCATGATTGTTCGAGGAGGAAGAATTCAGTTTAGAGATCGGAATTCCACTATAAAGTCCATTGATATCTCTATCTGAATTAATGGCATCCAATTGAGTTTAGTATTTAGAATTATATGCATTAGATCATGAATCATACACCAATGACAAATTCTATAACCAAACACATAAACTATAATACAAACCTCACTCAATCCTTACCTTTACACCAGATGAAAAGTTCTGGTACTAATCTCCAGTTAAACCTACTTCAAACTCTATCACAAAACCCAAATTTGCAACATTTCTCAATGAAGATTCAAAACACGCAAACCCAAACAACCACCATACAGCCACGCAAAGGATCTCTTTTGCTGTACCTTGACTTTTTTTCAAAAGAAGGATATACGTTTGACATGCAAATTTTGAGCGTCCTCGCCTGGACCACTTGGGTCACATTAAACTTCAACAACAGGGATTGGCTCATGGATGGCTCTTACCACAGTTCATAGTTCTGGCTTGCACTCCCCTCCACACATTGCTCTCCGCACTTTATACCTCTTCAGACGTCCTTATTACTTGAAAAAAACAGTAGGAATTCACTCATAGCGGGGGTTAGATCTTAGAGGTGCATATCTAAAGAAAATTTCAGTGCAGTAAACGTAAACCTAAAGTTGACAAAGGGTGCTATAATACCTAAAAACTAACAAACGCACAATAAGAACTAAAAGTCTTGTATTTACAATCTTCCATCCAAAGCTTATTGTATATAATAATACTCCCCTATTCGTTCGCCATTTTTCACCCTTTCGTTGGAAGGAACTGCTCTACAATAAACTAAGCCTTCAATTTCTGCAAATTCATTGTTATTAGTGCCTCGAGAGCACAAAAGTGATTACTTCCATTTCGCTAAACAAATCTACTACTCCACAAAAACTAATTCACTATCTACTCCACAAAAACCGCTTCCAATTACTCCACAAAAACGTATCGCTAAACATAGTTTCGGCGCACCCTTTACTCACCCTCCCCTGTAACTTCAAACGATCTTCCATTCCAGCCAAAAATCCTCACAACCCTAATCTTAACGACGCCCTGCGCAAAGCTGGCTAAAGTCTGATACGGCAATTCTACTCCGAAATCACCAGAGTTTTTCCTTCCCCACTAACGTTATCTTTTGGCAGGGCACATGTCAACCCCTGAGGTCAGCAGTTGGTCCGCATCCTGCCCTGCCTGAAGGCAGTCGAGTGCTGGTGCTCGCCCTTTTTGTTGGGCGGAAAGTCTCAGACCCCTTGATAAAAACCCAAGTTACACAAAAATACATTTTTCTCATGAATTTTTTTTTTTTCATTTTTCATCAGGGTTTTCAGATTGTAGATATTGTTCAGAACGGGGAACACATCATTGTAATTTCATCAACTCCCTTTTGGTTGATTCTTCTATTTTACAACGTCACCATAAGGGTGAGCTTCTAATGCTTGGCTGATGCGCACACCTCAAGTTGAGGAGTCCTAAGGCAGGATACCACAAGGCCACTAGTATGAAGAGTATTCTCTAACTCCTAGAGTGATTCATGTTAGTGTCCACCCTACAAGTCTTTTCCTTCCACTACTCACATTCCACTTACTTAAGTATTCACAAGGACTCACAACTCTTTCTCATTGTTCGAGTCATTCATTCTCAAGTGGGGTTCAAATCTCACAAGATGAATCTCCACATTCACGTTGACACAAGCCCTTCTATTCACTCTAAAAGGTCATTAACGAGACTAACACCAGACTAACGCCCTTACCGGCTCGCCCCCACAATGCTACGCTGGCACCCACCACGATCGTCTCAAAAAAACAGCAGATCCACGCGAACCCAAAAATACAAAATGCTCCAGTTTCCATCGTATATCCTCATAACCATACAGGGTCTAAACCCTAAACACCCACTTTCCAACGCAAATTGCCAACGCAAACTGCAGACCCCAATCTGGCGATTTCCCCTCCGGCTCGCCCAATCCCTGGAAAACACTAATTGGCTGTTGGCTCTTTTACACTTTGGACAAGCACAATGACTTGCAGCCGAAAGATATTTTATTTTTTGGATCCTTAAAATCACCCCAGAAAAAGCGTGCTGGCCAATCATGTTTGAGGATGTGCGGGTCATTTACGACCAGGGGCAGCCGCGTGGATGGTATATATATGGCAGAAAGACCGGGATTTTGAGGTCAGACATGATTCAGCCGATAAATTTAAGTACAAATGTGTGGTCTCGCAGACCAAGCGACGGGATATGGGGAGAGCGCAGGCATCTGTATGAGGGTGAGGGCACGGCAGTTAACATTGGTGGAGTGGAGACGAGGAATGTGACTAGAGCAGACAGTTTTGGTGGTGGTGGGGGAGGTTTCAGAGAATCAAGAGCAGAGAGTTTTAGTGGAGGTAACAGAGATACAAGACCAGAAAGTTTTAGTGGGGGATTCAATAGGGCAAACAGTTTTAGTGGTGTAAGAGAGAGAGCAACCAGTTTTAGTGGGATGAGTCCAAACATGAATAGGAATATGGGTGGAAATATAAGTGGAAATTTAAGTGTAAATGGTAACAACGGACAAAACATAAATTCTTCACCTATGAATAATCTGAACAATTTATTCCTTCCAATGAATTCACTCAGCCTAAACTATGAACCTTCCAACTTGACAACTTTAGGTTCGGACATATCCAACCTCGTGTCCGAGTATTTTGGTGCAGATCCACACCAGCGCGTGCAAACTTGCTTGGCTTTTGTGGAAGCCAACTTTGCGGCTGAGCTGCAGTACTTGGCAGACGCACACCAACTTCCCAAGCTCCCAATGGAGCACCAATTGTACAGCCACGACTTGTGCATTGTAGGCTTCAAAGCCGGCCGTATTGATGTGTTTTATGTACCCAAGGAGGTACTGGCGGTGCGTGTGGGCGACTTGGTTATCGTGGAGGCAGACAGAGGTAAGGACTTGGGCCGTATTGCCAAGGTTCGTGCAAGCGTGGACGAATGCAGGCTCATCAAGTTGTTGCAGTTGCAAGAACAGCAGGCTGCATTGACTGAGGAAAATGAAAAACTCTCCCTCAAAAACTTCCACAATGGGAACCTGCTCCTGTTGCACTTTCCCAAACAGGTGCTTCTGTTAGCTCTGCATGCAGATGTGTTACAGATTGTTGCTAAAAAGCAAGACGAGGAAAAGGCTTGCCGTCTCTGTCTCGCCAAAATCACAAATGTCACCAACAACAGCTCCACCGCGAGCCTGCAGGACTTGCTCCAGATGAAGTTGATTGATGCCGAATATCAGTTTGACCGCAAAAAGCTTATCTTCTACTACCTGACAAGCAAACGTATCGATTTTAGGGACTTGGTTCGCGAGTTGTTCCGCATATACAAGACACGCATCTGGATGTGTGCTGTAGTGGGATTACCCTACAAAGAGACGAAGAAGGACTCTCCAGCAACCACACTGGCTGTGGAGAGCTCCCCAATCTTGCCGGACTCGCAGTTCTCGGCAAGCAACTACACTAATGTGTCTGGGCTGCATACGCAATTAGGGCAGGTCCCACGCAGATTTGGCTACAGGAGGCGCTCTCTTGACGAGGATCCGCTCCTGAGTATCCAAGAGCAGCCCCCACAACCTCCAGTGCAACAACAGCAGTTTTTGCAACCCCAGTTTTCCATCCCGTTGCAGTACCAGCAGGTACCTCTCGCGCACCCGGTCCCACAGTACAACCAATTTGAGAGGCGGACAAGCGCACCGGCCCTCTTTGGAGAACACAACTTGGGATCGGTGTATCTGCACCCCCAGCAGAGCTATAACGCACAGCAATATACAATGACAGGCGACATTGAAGGTTTCATGTTGAAATCATTAGTTGATTCTATAAATCACTAGACATTCCTTATATACATTGATTTGGTCTTTACTTCTTCAAATTAGACGGTAGAATAGATATGGCTTTGGGTAGTGTAGTGTATTAGTTGTGAGGTGCTGATATTTTAAGCCCCTTCGATTTGGTATCCCAATGTAGAATTATTAATAGATAAAGAGATCAGCGTTGCTGTTAGACGGGCAATCTTATGACAATCATAATGATTGGTTGGGAGTATTAATGATAGGGAATATGCATCACTTCCCCATTACCCCTACTGATTCTACCAAAAGCTGACCTTGAACTTTATTGGTGCCTTACAACTAGAAAGTACTATTGACAACCATCTTTTAATTCTACTATAAGGAGTGAAAATAATATGCTGGATGTCTTACAGAACGAAGTTTGAAGTCTAAATTGCTCAAATTATTGCCAGCAATGAATCGTGTACCCCACTTTTTTCAATACAATTTAAATTTGCAGCCAAATATGGAACACAAAAAGAGTTTAGATTGTGCTTTGGTGACACAAGGAAGCGACCAACCTGGTCTGCACTTGGGCAGACTGATGACATTCGCTGATACGTTACTGTGTTTATTTTGCGTGAAGGCTTCAATAATAGTTTATAAAACGAAAGAGAAGAAAAAGTTTTAGAGAATGTTTAGTTATAAAAAGTGCACAGAAAAGATTTTAAATGTTTGAGATAGTGTGTAATTTTAGAATAATACTAATGGATAGCTATATGATCTAACTTGGCATTCGAAGATCAAATAATTAGGCTTTTAGGCATGCAAACAAGTCCTCACCATAGTAACTCATAAGCATTAGTGTACTTGAGTTGATAACGCCTGACTGCTTCTTATGTTTCATTTCATTCTCATAAAATAGAATACGAAATTGTCATTAACTGTAACACCCAAAACGACTGTAAGCTTACTCTCTCAATATTTTCATTCCCCATTAAAAGAACCAAAAAGATTGCTGGCAAAAGTTCAAAATTATCCCCAAGTTCAAGTAAACTATAATTCCAGACAACTGAACAGTATTAAGTTCTAGAAACGGAGCAAAATGTTTAACACTACCACGTACAACCCTTAAGGAGGTCACTTAAATGTATCACTGATTTTGGACATTCCAGCTGAATTGACAACCATTCACAGTTCCGGAAATAAGGTTTCAATTTAGTCAGACAAGTACCATTCTCCTGAATTTTATAATGGTAATTTGAGCAGAATTGCGACCCAGCCAAGTTCATTTTGCTGATAATTTGCAGAACACAACGTATGAAACCTTAACTCAATGTTTACTGGACATCTCGTTTCCTCCGCAAAGTACTAAACAACTTTCAATATTTCTGAGCCTAAAGCAACAAAAAGGCCGTAGTATCTAACCACGATCTCTGGTTGCAAGATGGAAGTTCATATGAAGGTATCAGTTCAACGTATAGTTGAATTCAATTCATTTGATGATCCAAATGGGTGTACGGATAGATTTACTTCCATTTCCCAGTTATTGAACAGAAATTCTTCCTGGATGGGTCAATTCCAAAGCAGTTGAACCAATTTAAACGGACCAAATAAAAAACCTCTAAAGCCCAAAACTTTGTATGATTCTAGTCAATAAACTCCAAACAGTTGGGTAAGTTGCTTAATTTTCAGCTCCCTTGAACTTGTACGTTCAAACGTTTCAAAATTTTCAGGTAAGCTAGAGAGCAAATACTTGCTGGCCACCGAGCCCTTCTTATGTTTCCAAGACAAGCATACATTAGTATTCTCTGACAGGTATGGCCGATTAGGAAAGATGCGGAGCATTGTGGCAGTTAAAATACAACAGTCTCACGTTTCGGGAGTTGGTCTAGAATAATATTAGTTCTCTCTAACTTCAATTAAGAAGGAGGCAACCAAGTTATCTAAATGAAGGTTCTTGGATGAATCTCTAATTGTACTAGAATTGATTTTTCATCTAGCTTAAAGGTAAGGTGATAAAGTTTATGCTTTAAATAATATCAGATTGGCTGCAAAATTTTTGAGGCGCACTCAAGTTCCATGGAGAAGGCAAATAAAAGTGATGGTGTCCTACACATTTTCTTTGGAGTACTCCAACTACCGACATTATTCACGACTGTAGCTGTTACATATGTCACTGCTCTTTAACTCAGAATGTACTGGTCAATTCAGATAGACTATTAGATCGCTCTGTAAAGGACTCAATCTTAGACTTTTCAGTGCTATTAAACGATCTTTTCAGCTTTAGCCAGTAAAATCTCGCCTTTGCTCTCCCATTCTGTGTTGAAGTAGTGGAGTGTTGATGTAGTATAGAACATTCATGTAAATGGGTATGACTATAACTAATTGCTGGAAGGTTGAGTAAGCGAATACATATATGAGAAAAGCAGCTCAGTCTCTTATTATCTTTTCTCTTGTAACTATGCTTTCTATAGTATAAACAACAATAAATATGTCATTCTCACCCCTCTCATAAACAACCAACAACCATTCATTTCCCCTTCTTGTGCATTCATTTTCCATTCTAATGCACAGTGGTCCACTCGTATGACATCTTGTACTCGTAAGACATCTTGTACTCGTATGCACCCCATAATCTCAACGGTTGTCGACAATCTCCATTGAACGCAATATGTCAACCCAATTCACAATGGCAAGTATTACAAAACTGAACAATGCACCCAGGTACCGTTTGATGGAAAACAATTCTTTCGGACCGTTTCGGCACCATCGGAGAGGCTTACGACGGTTTTGCGAAATCACGAAATGGACCTGAGGGATGGCTTGTGTGGCTGTTCATCTAAAGCCATTAAATAAGCCATCATAGACAGCGAACTCGAAATAGTGACCTAAAGTATCGGAAAAGCTGGTGAGGATGAGAGGAGGAATGTGCATATTTGCAGCTTTAATATTATGGATTTGGAACACAAAAAAAGTTAAGTAGAAGAAAAAGAGTAGAAGAAAAAGAGTAGAATATGAGAAGAAGAATGAGTAGAAGAATGAGTAGAGAATGAGCAGAAGAATAAGAAGAATGAAGAATGCTAAGAGTAATAAAAACAAAACTTATTAGCAAACACAAGGAATTATGATCTAATATTCATATTGTGATCTAATTACTGAGGAGCTATTAATCATCAAATATCACTAAAAAATGGAACACTAACAAATTGTCTGGGAAGCACGTAACATCACGGCATTAATCACACTGAAACCGCCTTCTATTGACACCCCCAACCTCGAAACGGATAATTTCTGAATAACCTATCATGCATGATACTTTAGGAAAAACTTTCCTTGATTAGAGATCTGGTGAGATAGGGATGTGATATGATATGTGATATGATATGTGATATGAGATGTGATATTAATATGATACGAGATATGAAATGAATATGATATGAAATATGATATGAGATATGAAATATGATGGAAATTGAGAGATATACGAAGAAGAATGACATTCAAACTTTAACACCCTGATTCTGTTCCGAACTTTAAATTGTAGAAGAAGAAATTTTGTTCTGATTTTTGGTCTGGGCTATCCAACAATATTGATTCTAAATTTTCAGTATCCTAATCACTTAGCGTACCCATTATACACCCTACCATACTCACTACTCACTATTCACTATTCACTATTCACTACTCACTACTGTACCCACCACTCACAACAATACCCATATACTTAATCACTTTTTATCATCCCTCACTTCCCTTTTATTCATGTTCCATCAAACCAAAAACTTCCATACATTCCTCAAACATCCTAACCTCTCACTAGTCTTCCCACTTCTTTCCTTTTCTGCACCACGTGCACTCCCTACCGTTACTTTAGCTCTTATCAAACAAACCCTGACACAACCTCCACTCCCCGTCGCTGTTCGCTACAAGCCAAATTTAGCACAAAAGTTCTCACTAATTATCGCAAAATTGTTGTGGTGACACTTAGCGAGGTGTCATGCTGCTTACTATCACGGAGATCGGAACACCACACTATTCGCTCATTGCTATTCCTCTCCAACATCAACTACCACTCCAACTCCAACTCCATCTCCCACTACCACTGCCACCACCACTCCAACCCCATACAACCTCAGTACATCCCCCACCCTAACCCTCACCCTCTCGTCCTCACCCACAAATTACACAATCTCCAAACCCTATTGTTTGCTGGTGCCGTACTCAACAAATGCCATACAAAAACGTGTGCAGGCTTTCCTCCGTCCCCTCTCATAGTGGCTGCTATGACCAGGGCACAGACCTGGCTGGCCGAGGTAACCGACTTAAAATGTAACATTACTTCGGGGAGAAGTCATCAAGTCCGTGAGGTTGCTTTGAGGGAGCTTGTTGGGTTTATCATGGTAGATTGCCACTGTTGTCTCCTTCATATCTGAACCAGCCCTCCCCTATGATCCCCTACTATATCTCTCTTTCTCTTACCCTTCCTTTATGCTGTCTGAGCCATTCCTCTCTTTAACCGCCTGCACACAGTCTTATGGCATTTAATTAATCAAAACCTTTCTTTTTCCTATGGCGCCAAATCAACAAAATCAAGCTTATATATACTGGGAAGGAGTTAATTTGAAATACTAAACAATTTTTACATAGTATATGATTCGCCATGCTTTTGATCAACAGAAAGTCGCAGACTACCACGCCTTCGGTAGTTGAATCGGAGGAGGAGCGCAGGTTGATTGGCAAGTTGAACATTGCCGGGCTTTTCAAAAAACTGCGCAAGGAGAAGGAAAAAGGAGACCAATCAGCAGGTAAAGTGCCTGTTCTTACAACAACCACTGCAAGCCCACAGGCACCACGTTTGTTCAGCTTGCTGTCCAAGGGGGCCCCTAAGGAACCCAAGTCTCCCAAGTCGCCAAAGTCGTCGAAAATGTCGCACCTTGCCGACGATGGACATATCACTATAGTTCCCAGTAACGAGGATAAGAGAGTTCCCAACTATACGCATGGAGTTGCAGACGGGTACCACTCATTCACACTGGATTGTATTTCTCTTCAGAACAGCGAGATGACGTGCGATAGCGGTGCCACACATGGCGTTCTTCCGTACGGACACCAACCCACGTCGTTGAACGCCATGTTGGCGCCTGAAATGAAACATGTTTCAAGCCATAACCCACACCGTAGTGAAGAGGTGTTGGAAGAAGATGATCTCACTGCGATTCTGGATCTGGAATCAGACATCAACTTTGATCCAAAGAATGAGGAAAATGAGCGTGATTACAAATACGGGGGATATCATCCTGTTCATAAGGGTGAGACCTATTATTCGAGTCAGCATCCAAATAGGGAGTATGTTATATTGCGTAAACTTGGCTGGGGTCATTTTCTGACTGTTTGGTTGGCGAAGTCCAGATATAATGCTTCTCTTAACAATGATACACAGTCATCACAAAAGATTGACACCTCAGAACATTATGTTGCAATCAAGTTTGTCAAGTCCAACAAAAACTACTTGGAAGCTGCCGAAGACGAAATTAAGATTTTGAAAGCTTTACAAAACCCATTGGCTGATGCTCATCACTTGACAGATGCACACAAGGCATTTTTCGGTGACAATGCACTGGCTCACCCGGGATACCGCCAGGTGATGAAATTACTTGACGACTTTGAGGTGAGCGGACCCAACGGTCAGCATATTTGCATGGTTTTCGAGGTTTTGGGTGAAAACGTCTTAAACTTGATTTACAAGTATAAGCAGTTTCATAGTAACTTGAACAAGGAGTTGTCGCTGCGTAAAAACAGCGCAACAAACCCGGCTCTGGTATCTTCGGATAATCTGATGTCGTCTACGACAGAGGATGAGGAGTCTAATCTCAAGTTTTACAAGTGGGACTCGAAAGCATTCAAAAAGAACACCAAGTCGATGTTATCGCTTGGTCTCAACTTGAGAATTTCTCCACCCAAGACACAGCAATCTGTAGGTCCTACAAGTCCTGTTGAAGGATCTGGTGCGTTATCTGTCAGTTCAGAAAGCAGTGCCGATTCTGCCATAGGCAAGAAAATCCTGCAACTCAACTCCGAGCTGCTTCTCCGTGTGATTGAGAAATCCAAAACATGCGGAGGCATTCCACTCAACTTGGTGCGCCAGATTGTCAAACAAATGTTTGTGGCCATGGATTATGTCCACCACTGCGGAGTGATCCACACCGACCTCAAACCGGAAAATATCTTGGTCGAAATCAAAGACATCAATGGCTTGATCAGGGTCATTGAACAGGATAGAATCCGGTTGAAGCGCAACAACTCTGCCGTTGGTCCCGGCACCTTGCATAGAAACTCCAGCACTGCGTCCAACGCATCGTGCTCCTACAAAATGAGCAAGAACTCCTTCTGCAAGCTCGAGTCACCAATCAGATGCTCCAAGCCGTTGCTTTGTCCTCTGAGTGATGTGTTCTTCAGAAAGATGAGCACTGACGCTTCCATCGAGGAGGAGCCTGAAACTGCTCCGGAAATCCTGGTCAAAATCGCAGACTTGGGTAATGCCACCTTCTCGCACGTCCACTTTACCAACCAGATCCAAACAAGACAGTACCGTTCACCGGAAATCATTCTCAAGTACAAGTCTTGGGGTGCTCTGACGGACATGTGGTCGCTCGGGTGTATTATCTTTGAGTTGATCACGGGAGACTTTTTGTTTGACCCTTACGACGGTAAGTCGTTTGACAAGGACGAGGACCACTTGGCTCAGATCATCGAGTTGCTCGGCGAGTTTCCGCTGGACGAGTACTTGATCGACTCGAAACTCACCTCCAAGTACTTCAAATTGGAGCCCCACACAAACAAGGTGATCCTCAAAAACATCGACAGCCTCAAGTACTGGGGGTTGCAGGAGGTGTTGGTTGAAAAGTACAAGTTTGACAAGGACGATGTTCAAGTCAAGTTGATCACCGACTTGATTTTGAAGTGTTTACGCTTCAACTTGGATGACAGATTCGACTGCCACTCCTTATTGTCACACCCATGGCTCAGAGACGACGTGGACTTTGCTAATGTAAAGGATCCAGAAGCGTTGTTAAGGGATATGCACCTGATGGTCAACTCACATGAGGATATCCCAGGATATACCTGTACATGGGGAGATGATGACAATGAGTACTGTTAAAAAACATTAGAGCACTATGGTGCAAAAACATTCTATTGAAATTCACATTTACTTCTCTTTGGTTGTTTTATTTTGGGTATATATTATATTTACTTCATCTACTGGATAATTGTAGGTTGGCTCTTTTGAGTATTAATATTGGATTTTTTGATTTTTATTGATAGAAGTTAGGTATTAGTTTATGGAGAAATGATGGTATAATTGAAGCATTCCTACGCTAAAATTACTGATGGAATATTGTATATAGTTTAAAGCGTTTGCTGCTCTAAACTTCATTAAGGAAATTGAAATATCATTAATACTCTAAAATTTATTGGTGAAAAGATTTGATTGAATTTTCATACTTTTGATGAAAATAACATTTGATGTAAAATCAACCTTTTCATGGAAATCTGATTATACTTACAAATTTCCGAGAAATGAACAGCAATTCAAAACTCCCCTGTTGCCAAGCTCTCAAAGGCCGGGCCATCCTAAAGGATAAGTTGTCTTGAGTTTTTGTGGGGTTAACAATCAACTCCGGGAAACTTCAAAAGTATGCGACCGGAGCGTCTCCATGTCAAATTCTGCGTCTGAAAAATCCAAATTGGAATCATACTCCGAATCAATTGAGGGGTCCCTTTTCCTTGGTTTTGACTTTTTCTTGACACTTGAATGTTGAGATTTCGAGGTTTTCGATTCTTTCTCGGCTTGATTTTCAACGTTCATCTTGGCAGAAACGGTTTTGGTATCAAGTCCGTCCTTAGTCGGACCTTGAGAGTCTGTTTTGTGAATTGTATCTTCAATTTTCTTACCTATTCTCTCTTGGTTACTTTCATTCTTTTCATCCTTTTCCTTTCTAACTTGGTTACTTTCTTTATTATCACCCTTTTCCTTTTCACCCTTTTCCTTTCTAACCTTTTCATTTTCCCTTCTCTTACCTAACAACTCATGCGAAGACTTCATCTCAAACCCATCATCCTCCTCCTCCCATTCCTTACTAATTTGCCTCTTTTTCCTCTTCGGCTTCTCAATAACTTCCACATCACTACCCTTCAAGTCAAAATACCCTATATCAACCCTAACCTCCTTCACAACAACAGGATACTCCAGCTCCCGTATCTTCACAACCGTGTACCGGGAATCTCCAACTATTCTCCCTATAACTACCATTCGGTTATTATACTGAGGCATCGCTTCATGAGTAATGAAAAACCCACTACTATTCCCATTCTTACGCTCAACATCCTCCTTAATCAACCCAACCATCCCACGCAGCCCCCATCGTATCCTGCTATGAAACTCGTCCTTCAAAACATAATCTTCATCACCACCAACTCTCAATTGATCACCATCATCCTCAAGAACAACCCCATTATACTTCCCATCAACACAATTCTGAAGAAACTTTTCAGTGCAAACAGGTAACTCCTTACACCACAACTCAATAACCAACTCTCCCTTGCTAGTTCCAACGGTAACCCTACCAGTAGTAGCAGGCTCCAAAGACATGGTGATTGAAAATGTCCACGACACGACCAAAACTTAAACACGTAATTTCGATCAAAAAAAGCACAACAACCAATGGGATCTTTAAAGCAGTTCATCAAGTCTGTGCGTAAGGCCAAGACCATTGCCGATGAGCGTGCTGTCGTGCGCAAGGAGTCCGCGGCAATCAGAACGGCTTTTAGAGATGCTTCACTTGATCAAACCAGTCGCAGAATCAACATTCTGAAGCTTCTCTACTTGTATATCATGGGCGAGAAAACACATTTTGGACAGGTTGAGTGCTTGAAAGTGGTCGCATCACCACGTTTCGCTGATAAACGTTTGGGGTATTTGGCTACACTGCTTTTTTTGGATGAAGGTACTGAAGTTTTGACCTTGTTGACCAACTCGTTGGACAACGATATGCAACATCCAAATGCATTCATTGTGGGACTTGCATTGTGTTGTTTGGGTAACGTTGCGTCTCCAGATTTGGCCCGTGATTTGTATACTAATGTCGAGAAAATCTTAGGTTCAAACAATGTATACTTGAAGAAGAAGGCTGCACTTGTGGCTGCGAAATTGGTGGAGAAGGACCCGGAATTGCTGGAGTTTTTCTTGCCTAAAGTTAATACTTTGATTAGCGACAAGTCTACCGGTCCTTTATTGGGAGTTTTACGCTTGATCCAGGCATTGTATGCTGTTAGTCCAGAAAGCAGACCAGCCTTGGTGAAAACTATACCTAAAATTGTGGGACATTTAAAACGTGTTGCTGCTAGTGGGTATATGCCAGATTATGATGTTGTAGGTATTACCGATCCGTTTTTGCAAGTTACGTTACTTAACACTTTGAGGACATTGGCAACTGATCCAGAGTGTCCTGCTTCTTATTTGGAACAGATTAATGATATATTGACACAGGTTGCGCTGAACTTGGAGAGCGGAAAGAATGCTGCGCATGCTGTGTTATACGAGTGTGTCAAGACTATTTTTGCAATTCAAGCCGATCAATCATTGCGCATTTTAGGTGTCAATATCTTGGGTAAGTTTTTACTGACCAAGGATAACAACACTAGATATGTTGCGTTAGACACACTTCTCACAGTGATAAATATCGAGCCATTGGCGGTGCAAAGACACCGTTCCACCATCGTCTCGTGTTTGAGCGATGGTGACATCTCGATCCGTAGAAGAGCCTTGGAGCTTACATTTGTCATTTTAAACGAGCAAAATGTGCGTGTTTTGGTACGTGAAATCTTGTCCTTCTTGGAAAATAACAGCGACCACGAATTAAAACAATACATCACACTGCAACTTACCCTTGCTGCTGCAAAATTCGCACCCAACGAAAAATGGCACTTTGACACCTTGATCAGAATGCTCAAGGTGGCAGGTAACCACGTCACCAACGATATAGTGTCCAACATCTTGGCGTTCATCTTGCTGTGCAACGACGGCGAGTTGAAAAAACACGTTGTGGGCCGCTTGGTGGCCTCGTGCTTGGAGGACTTCACGCAGTTTGGTCTTGCGTTGATCGCGACGTGGCTGCTTGGAGAGTATGCCGATATTGTGTTGGGCTCGGAAATCGAGGTCCATGGTAAAAAGGTGGTGGTCACAGACAAGCTCATTCTTCAGTTGATTGATGATTTGACAAATAATTCCACTTATTCGGAACTGGAAAATGTCCAGTTGGTCACTTATATTTTGACTGCAATTCTCAAGTTGTCTGTTAAGTTCCAGGACCCTGAGTCAATCGAACGTTTGAGACTTATTTTGAATGCACGTACCTATGATAACAATTTGGAGATCCAGGTTCGTGCTGTTGAGTTCCAGGAAATCTTTGCTCAGGATGTTAAATTGAGAAAGGGGTTGTTGGCGCACATGCCAGCACCTCCAATCAAACATAGAGAAGCTATTTCATTGAACAGTTCGGCAAAGAAAGCAACCAAGGTTACTTCAGCAGCTGCCACAACCACAGACGACTTGTTGCTTGATTTGGTGGACGACGATAAAGCTTCTAGTGGTGATTTGTTGAGTGATATATTTTCCTCAACCAGTCAACCAAACAAGGGTAACTCAAATTCAGCCATTCTTGACTTATTCAACACCGGATCAGAACCTGCTTCTACTGCACCTGCTCCAAGCGCAAATGCCATCCCTGCATTCTCGAATGCCAACATCAACATCTCATTCATACCCGTCAATTTCGCCTCTGGTAATGCTTCTGCTGAAGCTTTGGTGGAGCTGAAAGTCAACTTAACAAACTTCCAGCTCCTCATAGCCGTTCCAAAGTCCCAAAAATTGACAATCACTTCCACAAGTGGCGACACCGTCTCACCTCT
This sequence comes from Kodamaea laetipori, assembly GCA_030558845.1. NCBI lineage: Eukaryota > Fungi > Ascomycota > Pichiomycetes > Serinales > Debaryomycetaceae > Kodamaea > Kodamaea laetipori. The sequence goes on from JAKTQN010000015.1 coordinate 238,797, forward strand.
GAATCCAGTCAGACAAGTGTTGAAGGTTGCTGGTAAGGAGGGTGCAAAAATCAAGTTGAGAGTGAAGGCAAAGTATACATTGAATGGAGCTCCGCATGAAGATCAATTTGATTTTGCTGGATTTACGGCTACTTTATAGATTTGAGAATACTGATAAATTTATAGTATTAGACCAGTGAATAAGACTATTAAGTGTCTGTACTAGACTAGTAAACTTTTTAAGACTACTATTTTATATCACTTTCCTGCTCGCTATGCTTTTTATATATCACTATTATATGCTCTCACAACATTAAGATGAAAAAATAACATACAATGACTTCAACCTTTGGAATCTTCCAGTATTGTTGATCTCTCGCAGTTGCAAGTTCTTTAAAGTCTTCAATTCCGATTCTAAAAGTAACTCTTCTTCATGCCCTCTGACATCTTCTCTATCACACTTATCAAGCAAAATACGGTGATCCTCCTTGAAGTTGGCAACATTTGTGAGCATTTGCGACATGCTGTAGAGAATTGCGTTGCTGAAGAAATCATACGAAATCTGCTCTCTGTGTCTGAATAAATAAAACGTCTTGGATGCTGCTCTATCAGCACTTCTAGGGACTTCTTGAATCTCAACACAGTTCAATTTGACCAATTTGTATATTTCATTACGCACCGTCTTTTCCTTTAACAATACTGCGTTTGCGATCGACTTCTCGTCACCCAATTTGAGTGTTTTTAAGCATCTGAGGATGCGGAATGCATTGGACCCGAGGGTGGTTTTGATAAGAGTTTCAAAGTTGTATTGTTTGACTTGCTTGTTCAATGCTGTGTACGGCACAGTATACGTTTGTGGAGTGATTTCAGTTAAAAACCTGATATTCGTACCATTCGAAAGTAATTTCAAATGATGGTCTATAAGAGCACTGGGATCCACAGTCTCTTCCTCAATCTCCAACGAACGCTTTCTGGTAAAAGTATTATGCGACAAAACCGAATTACTCAAATCTATATCATCAGGCAAAGAACGCACAATATCACGAACATTAAAAACAATCTTCTTATCGTCCACCAACTTATTTTCAATCGAGTTTACAAACAGTCTCTGCTCCTCTGGATCGTTAATCAAACCTGCAATCTGCAAAAAGTCATGGTCCAAGTTAGGCAGACCATGTTCAATCTGCCTCAACGCAACTTCGTAAACGGCAGCAGTAAGCAATCCCAATCTCAGTCTGGCCAACTGAACCAAAGCATTCAGCCTCAACACCTTCTGGAACCTTGCTAAATTGAACCGAATCACCAAGTTTGGCTGCAACTTCTTGATCCCGTCTTGTGTGCAGTACAAGTCACCAGGTGTTTTACCAGATTCCATTAATTCAATGTACTTGAGTTTGGTTTTCTCTTTGACGTCGGCAAGTCTCTTGACTTCTGAAGTGGTGGACGATCTAGGGGTCTGCTTGGAGGTTTCCTGGAACAATTTGTTCCACAAGTCTTCCTTGGGGTGGTAATGGAACGGCTGCAATTTGGTGAGCCAGCCGTCACTAAACAACCTGAAAAACAACGTCTGCTTCTCCAACTGAACGTGTGGGTCTGTTTCGTTGTTCATATAATCTTCCACTTTGACGTGGCCGTTGATCAAGACATTTTGTATAATTTCAGCCGAATCGTCCCCGTAGTGTGTTTTGATGTGAGTGATGATATCTCCACTATGAAGGAAACACAACAACCCGTCTTGGTTAAAGCTGTACAAGAACACTTTTGACGCTTGGTCCTTCCAGTAGAAAACGCAGTTCAACTGGATCAACGACACCAATGCAGATTTCACCGCCTTTATGGGGAGTTGTGTTCTTTGGCTCAATTCTTTGGCTGAAAGACGGCCATATGAGATTAATTGTGAGATGATCACCAGAGCAACCTCACCAAGATGCGACTTTGCAATCGAGGTGAGAAGATACAGACTTGGCGACTGTGTTTTGGATGCTTCTAGAATGGTGTTGTCCATGGTGGTGGTTGTAGTAAAATTTGATGGATGCGAGTTTATCCATCGCAAACTCACGTGCGATAGCACGTGAGTGATAATCTTCAGCCTTAAGGTTCTTAATGTTGGAGTATAAGTTTATACTGTACGGGGACATATAGAATATTTCACTTATGTTAAAAGAATGTACAGTTATTTTAGGAGAATGTACATTTATGTTGGAAGGAGAGCAAGCTATATTGATTTACTGTACTCTCAATTTTGCACCCAAAACTACCATGATTCACCAAACCACCATATTGCACCAAAACATCCTGATTGCACCAAACTTCCAAGATACAACTAAACCCTCTGATCTTCAATCCTTTGTTCTCCTAAACCATTCTCCTAACTTAAATCCTCCTTCTCATCACTACAATATAAACTACCTTCCATCAGATCTCATAATCCACGTGACCTACATATATATTCATTTTTTCATAACGGCAAAACTTCAACACCATGTCTCTTAAAACCAGCCTTAAAGCAGCTAAAGCTGCTATACAAAGCGGAGACCCAGAGGACGTGTTGGAACATGTGGAAGAAGCACTTCTGTATGATAAAAACAACTTTTTTGCATACATTTTCCAAGGCAAAGCCTATCAACTTTTGAACAATATCCCAAAAGCTATTTCGTCATTTGCTAAAGCTACCAAGATTGAACCGCAAAATGTACTTGGTTGGAAAGCCTACTATCAGACAGCCAAAAGCACGGATGACTTCCAGTTGGTATTTCACACATTGACTCGTCTTCTTGAGGTGTTGGTGCTGACCCAAGAACCTATTGCGGACACCACCAACGAGTTTAGAAACTGGTTGGAATCGAAAAAGTACAAGCTGAACGACAAATTGTACCGTCTATACTTGCAACTGTTAGTTCCAGGTACTGAATTGAGTGAATTGGTTGGAAACTCGTTGGGATCACCGGTCGACCATTTGAGAAATTTGCTTGATCTTCGTGTAAAGAATTTGGATAGCACCCTCAAAAATAAGTTACTGAAGGAGAGACTTAAATATGGTAAGAAAATGACTCAGGAAGCCCGTGCCAAGTTTGACAAGTTCACCTGGGATATTTATGCTGAGTTTACCGATGTTGATCAACTTTATGCTGATTTCCTTAACGTATCAAATGACGATAAAGTCAGACCTCAGTACCAAGACAAGTACCTTAAATTCAAGTATGAGTTGTTCAAGTGTGCTCCTGTTGATATTAAACCCCAATTGCGCCTGGAGGTCCAATCCTTGCTTGAATTGATGATATTGATTGAGAACCCGTCGAGTTTTGCCTGGAACTTGCACTTGGACTGGCTCGATGTGCAACTGTTGGGCGACTTGGACTTGAAGCAAATAATGTTCTACTTGAAAACCTTCCCACAGGAAGGTCTTGCATCGGCATTACAAGCACTTATGCTTTCTGAATTATCGCCATTTGATAAACTGCAAGTGGTTGAACAACTTGAGTCGATAAAGTCAGCAATTGACAAAAAATCGAAACTGAGACGTAGACGTCAATCTAGAAAGGCAAAGTCAAAGGAGGAGGAGAAAGAAGAAGAGGAGGCAGCAGCAGCAGCTGCTGCTCTTAAAACGAATGAAGATGGTGAAGTTGAAAATTCAACTTATAATCTCCCTCCAGCTCAAATTTTATCAATGATGGTTCTGGGAAGCAACAAACAACCTGATCTGATATTAGTAAACCGTATTCTATGCGATTACTACATCCACTTGCGTGATTTCAGTCTGGCTTCTAAAAAGTGTAGAGAATCCATTGCATTGTTGGCCGATTTACAGAGATCGCTTGGGTTGGATTTCCCCCGCTCCAAGGAAAGCTTTCTTTGTCTGCTTGCAACTGTGTACACATACTTTGAAGCACCTAAAAACTTCAAGCCAGCCCTTCAGTTGTATGACAGAATCTTGGCTCTGAACCCAAATAACACCCGTGCTAAGATTGGCAGAGGTTTGATTCTTATGGAACTGGACCAGTTGGAAGAAGCTAGTGCAATTTTCAAGCTGGTACTTAACGAAGTTGATGATAACGAAGCGGCCATGGAATACGGTTGGTGTTTAGTAAAATTGGGCCATCACTCCGAAGGACGTGACGTTTTGATTGCGTCTCTTAAGAAAGTGGTTGGATTGGACTTGCACAGTGCAGAGGTGAGAGCAATTATGAACTACCGTATTGCTCAGAGTTATTACCTTGAAGAAAACATAGACGATGCATATGAATACCTTGTGCAATCACTTAAAGAATCCGAAACCTTTGCTCCAAGCTACACTCTTTTGGGTATTTTACTTCAAGACCACTACGACGAGAAGACCAAGGCCCAGAAGTGCTTCTACAAAGCGTTTGAATTGGACGCACTGGAGGTTGTTGCTGCTCGTTATCTAGTAACAGAATTGGCTGCGAAAAACGAATGGGCAATTAGTGACATTTTGTGTAACAGAATCATCTCAACTGATTCTTCAAGAAGAATCTTGCAAAGCAAAAGAGGTGAGGATAATGGGTGGCCATATAGATCGTTGGGATGTTCTGCCTTGAACAGACAAGATGATGCTAAAGCGATTGAGTGGTTCCAAACCGCATTGAGAATGTCACCTTCCGATGTTAGTTGTTGGATAGGTCTTGGTGAAGCATACATGAACCTTGGACGGTTGGACGCTTCTGTGAAAGTGTTTGTTCACTTGCAGAGTTTGGTTGATAGCGACAACTGGATTGTTCCATACATGTTAGGACTTGCTACATGCCAAACTAACGAGTTTGAAGATGGACTTCCACACTTGTACAATGCTCACAAGATCAAGAACAACGAGCAGTGTATTTTGACTGCTTTGTTTGAAACTCACATTGAATATGCGCACCAATTGATTGGAGGTGGTTTCTTTGGAAGAGCTGTTGAACATGCATTGAAAGCAACTGATTTCTTGAAAAAGTCAAAGGAAGTCAACAGAGTTTCTCCAAACTTGTGGAAATCGTTGGGTGAATGTATGAGAGTGTTTTTGATTATTCAAGAACATATTAGTGAATTTCCAATTGACCAAATTGGTGAGATTTTTGCAGATGTTCTGGTTGACAGTAGTCTCGTTGAACAAGATTTGGACTTTCAAACCTCTTTGGACCTTTTTAAAGCTGGAGAGTACAGTAATAGTATCAGTTATGCGGTAGTTTTATCCAATTTTGCAGGACTCACTTACTTGCCATCTAAGGCAAACAAATACTTGCACTCGGTTTCATACTATAACATTGGTTTGGCATACTTACAGCTGCATGCAACCACCCAAAATCCAACAGACCGTGAAAACTCGATCATATTCTTCAAGAAGGCTATCCAATTGGAAGACAATAACGCTTCATTTTGGATTGCCTTGGGAAATGCATACGCTGCCACTCAACCACAAATAGCCCAGCACTGTTTTATCAAGGCAACAACCTTGAACCTGAGAGATCTGAGTGTGTGGACAAACTTGGCTTTGCTTTACTTGAGATTTGGCGATGCTGAGTTAGCACAACAGGCCTTTTTACGCGCCCAGCTGGTGGCTCCTCAGGAATCTCAATCGTGGTTGGGCCATGCGATGGCAGCAGAGGCGGAAGGTGACGACGAGAAAGCTTCTCGTTTGTTCACTCATGCGTTTGTGTTGTCCAACGGAAGATCTCCTTTGGCTCAGTTGTTGTACGGTTTGTCTGTCATTGACAAACACATAATCAAGAGAAGTAGTGACCCAAGAGAGGTGGACACAGCACAAGAGTTTAGTATTGCCAACTTTGCTTTGGCACAGTATCTCAAGTTTGCTCCTAACGATATTGCTGGTTTGCAAATTGCATTGACTGTCAGTGAAAGATGTAAAGACTGGCAACGACTGCTTACGATTGGCACCCATTTATGTAGTTTGTTGGAGGCTGATTATGAGAGAACCGAGAGTTCTGCGGTGTTAACAAGCTTCACACGTGCAAGAGCGCAGCTCGCACGTATCCAATTGGGGTTGGGAAACTACTCACAGGCCATTGAAAATGCCCAGTTTGTACTTGATTTGGCTGAAGATGAGTCGAGTGCTACCTTTTCAGCACGTATTGTCATCGGTTTAGGTCTCTTTTTTACAGGTGAGTTTGACGCATCACTCAAACAACTCAAGCTTATCCTTGCCAAGCACAGCGATTCCAGGCGTTTGGTGACGTTGCTCGCTCAAATCTTGCACGGAAAGGGAGACGAAGAGTGTAAACAAGCTGCTTTAGACCAATTGTTCGAGTTTATTCTGGAGCATGGCTCGTCTTTGCTTGTGGTTTTGACATTGGGTGCAATTTCGATTGTAGACAATTTGGAAGACTACTTAGGAGCAATTAAAGAAGAGTTGGAGGGATTGCCTTTGAAAGAATTGGTTGCAGACTCTTTCAGAACAGTTCCAAAATTGTTAAGTGAGATCAACAGCAGATTGGGGATCTCAACTACTTTATGGCAGAGAAATGCTTTAATGTTTCCGCTGGATTTCGATGTCTGGAAGCAATTGAACAATGACATGGCATTGAAGGTTGCTGGATTGAACGACACAAAGGTGAGTGCTCAGCAATTGGGAGAAATGTACTTGAGCAAGGGGAAATTGCGTGAAATACAACGTGCAATGATTTTGGCTCCTGGAATTGCTGCGCAGTCTGCATTAGAGGGTTGTTATTAGTTGACTACTGGAATTGCTATGAGATATATTAGATTACAATGATATAGATAGGTCAACCATTGAACTATAGTTCAATTTTCACATACAAATATAAATTCTATAGACACCATTTGGGTAATTTTTTGAATCTTCTTAATAACTAAACATTAGAAATTACGGATTATCGACATAGTTTTGAATGAGATGCAATCACAAACTACATTAGGATAGTTAAATCAAAAACTTCCGTTTAGTTCAAGATTCAGCTTTAAGGATGTGAAATTCTTTACTTTGCTAATGCTTAGTTCACAAGAAAAATTTCCCAATTAAATTACTGAATATTCATGTTCTGAAAGATTTGATACCGTTATGAATCTCTCAGGAGTATGGTTGACTCGTTCATATTTCCAATTGAGCTGCAATTTTAAGTTTTTGCAGCCAAAAGTAATTTAGAGGCGTTTTAAGTGAAGACAACAGTCAATTATTACACTTAAATTACCATCTCTCTGACAACCAAATTGAAGTTCTTGTTCAAGCTAAGCGAGTTTAAAATGATCAAGGCTTACTTTGTGTTTCCTCCCCTTTATACCGTGTCTACCCCTAGATTAGCCTAGAATTGAAGTTCCTTTTTCAAACTTTGTGAAGTTTTAGCTTTTGGCTGCAAATTTGAAGACCTCCACTGTTCGCTTTCAAACGGTATATGTATATCTAGTTTATTAGTATCCAATAACCTCAAATTCTTTGAAGAGAGCAATTTTAACCGAACCCGGGTTTTCAGGTTCTTTGACCCTGTCTCGCTTAGAAACTCATTTAAGATGCAGAACCAAGAAATCAAAATGCCCTAACAGATAAGATTATGATATGAAAATGCCATTAGATCGATATGAAATTGGTGAAATGAATTCAAACACCCATTTTACATATCCATTATTTTAAACACCCTACTAAAACTTGTAATGGATATTCATGTTTTCCATAGAATTAAAAATCAGCCAATGATTAAAGGTATCCTATTCAACATTCATACTCTTGTATTTTCGTAGTATACTCTTTAATGTGGATCTTGACCATTCTACGTAAAGATCAATTACATTTCCGTTAATGCGTTCTGAAATTGCAAAATATAGGGTATCAACCCTTCACGTATCTGCCCGAAAGAACATCAAAAGCTCTATTGTAGCACGGAGCAACAATAAACCAGCATCCAGTTCCCATATCTAGATACAATCGCCGCGATCCCAACAATTGCCCTACAAATTTACATCTTTTGGGTGCAAAACGCACAAGATAAGCTTATCTGGGGGGTAGTTGGATTAGGATATAAAAAATATAGGTGTATAAAAGATATATAGTATGGGAATGATAGTGATGGTAATTGGGTGATGATGTATGGGTTATATTATCGTCTATAATGGTAGTTTTAATTATGGGTTAAGGAGTTACTATGATAGTTATAAAATTATAGGTTAAGGAGATAAAATTATGGTTAAGGATATAAAATTATGGTAAGATAATTATGGTAGTTATGGTAGTTATGTTATTATCGAAAAGAGGAAATACAGGGGAGAATACGGAAGTTACCAGAGTCCCCACTGCGGAGGAATAACATAGTAAACTATTCCTAGACAACAAATAAACAATTTACGATACAAATCAAAGTCTAATATCATTTCTCAAACTCTAACAACCTTTAATCATACTCAAAGTCTAATAACAAATCATTACTCAAAGTTTAATATCATAATTAATCATTACTCAAAGTATAACATCTCTAACCATTATACATTCCCCCACAAAATCCATATTATCAACCTCCCCTACACCACCAACTCACATATCCACTCTTAACAACACCAAAGAATTCCCCACACCCAACCAAGACGCGTGATAATGTTCGCGGTCCATGTGAGTTGTGGTATCGTCAATGGCGAATCCCCTCGTGATGTGTCAAGCACTTTGTGTCAATGTAGCGATAAGCAGCCAGGGTTGCAGGGTGCAAGAGGTTACAGTGACAAGAAACCCAACAGATTGAGCAACCACGTTGCGGTGAGTGTCACACCCTAGCTTAGAGGACAAGTAGGCAGCATCGCACGCCATCGCCAGGAAACACGCCGGTGCGCGTAACGTCCATCTCCGCCACGGCCAAGGATGGCTCGAGTGTTGGGGGCCTGCACGGTTCACTGTGTTACGGATGTTAAGTGAGACAATGGAGAATATTGAGATGGAAGAGTGGATATGTGATGAGAGTGGGAGAGTGAACAGTGATGAGAGTGGGAGAGTGATGAGAGTGTGAGAGTGATGAGGGGGGAGAGTGAAACAGTAGAAGAGTAGATGAGTGGTTAAGAATGTAAATTGTATAAAAACAGAATAAAAATGTAGATTGTAAAAATCGCGTTGATATTCGCGATTTGAGACTCTTACACTTCTATTTTGAGTCCTTATCTAGCACGCTTTTTTACAGCAATACAATAAAAGACCAGCATTCACAGCATCAATCATCCATCATCCATAAGTTGTTGTTTTTGTTGTTCTCATACATCAAGGAGAACAGGCTATTGATCTCATAATCAGAACAGCCACACTGATATGCAACACGACCGGTTGAAGAATGATCCGTACGTCAAGAAACAGAACCAGAAGTTGACGCTGGTGATCCAGAACTTCTTCACCAAGTCGGTGCAAGTTGTGTTGGACGCGCGACAAGGTGAAGGAGATGGTGGCGCCGGTCCCTGTGCTGGCCCTCATACCGATTCTTTGAATGATCCAACCTCCTCAGAAAAGGAACCCCTCGAGAAACTCAACAAATGGTTCAATCTTCATATGCCAAATACCTTGGATTCACACAGTCTCAAGGCTTGGAAACAGTGCGCTGACCTTGGTGCTCTTCCTCCAATGATTATCGAAACGTATTTGGACCTCCGTGGTCTAGTACCTAACCAAATGGTGGTTTTGCGTGACGAAACCGGTAGTGAATGGTCTGCCACGAAAACGGGAGGGAAGAAGAATGAGATTGTTTTAGAGCGTTGGCTTATTGAGTTTGATCCAGTGGAAGTCTCGGGTAGTTCACTTGATGAATTACCGTTAATATACAAGCAGGCAATTGTACTTTTCCGCAGTATCTATGGATTTGCCAGGCTCATGCCAGCTCATAAACTTAAGCGTAATCTTCGGTCTCAATCCATTAAAGTTGGTAATAATGCAATGGATGGAACTCTCAAGCTTGGAAATAATGTTTTGGATGGGAAACAACCAATCAGTTCCAAGGGCCGGATCGGATTATCCAAATCAATAATTCCTCATCAAGTATTAGGCGACTCACACGTTAGTCAGAAACATTTCCAACCAATTCAAACCACTTTGGGGACTTTGAAAGTCTCCATTGCCTACCGAAATCATCATGAATTTGTGGTACATCCAAACTCAGAAGAGGTTTTATCTCATTATTTGGAAGAAAAGGGTAAGGTTGATCATACTGGCGATCATATAAGAGATAATCTACTTTTACTGGCTTCACCTCGAGACCACGTATCAATACCAGCCTACAAACGATTATCACTTTCAAGTAACAATTCACTTTCGATATCTCCCGGACTGGTTCGCGAAGCTCTGCCTAGTTATAAGAAACTGACACCTCCAGCACCAACAAGACCTGCGATACAACCTTTCAGAGTGGGTTCACTTAGTAGTTCGCCTCCGCCTCATTCTCCTCATAGCATCAGTCTGCCGCTGACTGTACACCCTGGGTCGCTTGAACGCAGAGTACTGATCACGAGTAGTAAATCCACATCGAATGCGTCGCTCGCCGCTTTGTTGCGTAACCCTCGTGGAAGCATTTCTTCGACAAACACACCAAATATCCCTATATCAGTGCCTCAGAGTTCAATACCGAAACTGGTGGCTTCACTGCATGGATCTCATCTTGATGATGAGCCTGCAACTCCGCGGTTTCTGAGTAGTTTTGGACTGCGCGCGAGCCGTCGTTTCTCCAATACAAGCACAAGGGCTGAGGTTTTGGGAACGAGTGCGGGACTGGCTTCGTCTGCGCCCAGTGGGTTATATATTGATGACGATATCAGTGATTTCGTCAGAATGATCGATAGTAAGAACGACTTGAGATTGGGCCGCGCCGAGCAAACAAGAGAACACCGTCAAAGCGCAGACTTGAGCAGGTTCCAGCTTCTCCGGAGCCAGCACGAGCAATTGGGTGACAGTGTGAGTGCCAGTTTGGTGTTGCCGATGTCGAGAACACTGAGCCGTAAATCATCGCACTCGCACTCACCACCTGGTTCGTACGATGCGCACATGCCAAGTATCAGCTCTCGTTTGAGCGACAAGTCGGTGGAGCCAATGACAGCGCCGGCAGCCGCACCGGCGCCGGCTGCCATGTCGACTTCGCACTCTGTGAAGCGGAACTCACAGGAGCCTGAAGACCGCCGTGCGAGTCTCTCGTACCCACACCATAGTAATGCCTCGTTTCTCAAGCTGCTGGCAACACATAAGTTGTCTACCCCAGTCATTTCCAATACTCAAGGACTGTATCTGGGCGACAAGACGCAGATTACGTCGAGAAAGAAGGACCGTGCTGTTGTGGGGATGGCTACGACCCCATCGGCGTACGAGCGTAAGATACACTATGTTAATGTGTTTGATGATGACGAGGATGAGCATGAGTATTTGAGGACTTACCAACCGCAGCAGTCGCATGAGGATGATGATGATGATTTGTTGTTTACGATGAGTGATATGAATTTAACAAAGAACTAGGAATATTATAAATGGAGTTTATAATGTAGGCTTTACGAGCGAAGCGAGTAAAAGTGACGAGCGAAGCGAGTATTAATTGATGAGTAAGTGAGTTTTTGAACGAGCGAAGCGAGTATTAAGTGAATGTGTGAAGCAGTATTAAATGAAAAAGGAAGCAGGTATTAAATGAAAAAGGAAACGAGTATTAAGTGAATGAGTGAGGCATGGATTAAGTGAATGATAAAGCAGGTATTAAATGAGAAAGTGAAGCGAGTATTAAAGCGAAGCGAGTACTGCAAGATGAACACTGCAAACTGAGCATTGCAAAAGCAAATCAAACCATCAATTCAAAATGAAAAACCTAGGATAAGCGAACATCCAAATTGGAGAAATTATAACATGCGACTAAAAAGGAAGCAAATTAATTCTCTAACAAAGGTACTCAAAATTCCAATTCTCGAACATATACTCAAAATTCAGGGATACGAGGGTATCAAGAAAGGTTGAACTGGAAACTATGATAAAGCAATTAAGAAGATAATGGCTCATTATGTTTAAGAGTATTCAGATGGACTAAATAAATAAACTGAAATTACAAGAACTAAAGATCATTGAATATGGTAGAAGATTTGAAAGTTAGGAGCTCTCTTTAATTCGTGTCTTTATCGCATTCGTAACTGCAAACTACACTCTACAAGACCCTCTCTTGAGAGTTTCATGAGAACTCCAAAAATATCCAAATGAAAATGGCTCTTAATCTGAACTACCAAAAGTACATGGTTGAGGGGTACCTAGATAATAAGTAACCAAAGCCACCCGTCACTCAGTTACCAAATTCACTTTCATATTCATGGTCAACATACGCACGATATTCCCTAATAACATACGCCTTACCATCTCCCAAGACAGTTTTGCGTTTCAACTCACTATACTCTAATCTACGATTCTTATTTTTTATATGTCAACAGGTATGCATTGATATTCACACACCTCATACCAATCCAGCAAGTTTAACCGTTTCAGGGTGGACAGACATAAATTAACCTCAATCTGGATACACCAACAGTCCAACTCAGCTCATTTTGCTTTTGGCCCATCGCATCACCAGAGAATGCGAGCCGTGATCAGCCAAAACGCACAGAACTATTTTCTCTGTTCAAATAGGAACACTCAATTGTGGCCGTGGTCATGCTGAAATTGTTGAAGTTCAGTGTGGTTGGCCAATTTGCCCAGAAAGAGTCGATACACTTCAAAAGTGCACACCATCAGACAAAAGGCCAGTTTGACAGCGCTAAAAGGCATGAGGTGTTATTCCGTTCGTCGATCGATTCTGCTGGTTTTGAAAACTTCTATTTTTGGTAAGGCGTACAGCAGGTACAGACAAAAGCCACGATATTCCTGTGCTTATACGCACCGATCAGTTTGTTCAATTAGCCCAAGCAGCCTCTCCAGCCACTCTATATCATCAGCCTCCCCATCCCCATCTCTCAAGGTAAAACTGAAAAATCTTCCTACTAACACCAAAATTTGCAACCATGTAATTTATCGAATTAAAGTTTACACAGTTAACTCAAGAAATACCAACATGGGACGAATGTAAACAAACAAAATAGAGAGACAGATGAGTGTTTTTAAGTTAAGTGGAAGCATGTTCAAATAATATTTTGATCATTCCAATGCGTTCCCTGATTCTCATCTAGACATGCTTGAAAATAACGGGATTAGTTCTGTGATGCATTTGGTGTAAATATTGGATTTATTAGTGTTGGGTATTGACAACACTATTGATATTGCGTCCATTGATGAGTTATTGTTGAATTCCTTTAAACGTTTGAGCTCTAAGTATTTGAGTTCTAAGTATTTGAGTCTTGTTTGATTCCTAAAGTATTTGAGTTCTAAAGGAATTGAATTGAATCCAAAGTAATAGAATCCTAAGTAATTGATTCGTAAGTAATTGAATCCCAAGTAATTGAGTCCTAAAGGAATCCTAAGTAATTGAATCCCAAACAATTGAATCCTAAAATTGAAACTCCCCACCTACATTATCATAACTAATATTAATTTATTATACAACTGTAATCAGTCTATCATCCTCTCTCACCAATTTTAAGCATCAGCATCCTGACCTGGGTTACAGGTCTCATAGTCCAAAAGCTTGAAAACCTTCCAGATACCAAAGGCAATGAACGAACCCAAGAAAGGTCCAACCCAGTAAATCCAGTGGTAGTGTGGGAAGTGTCTGGCAGCAACGGCAGGACCAAAGGATCTAGCAGGGTTCAAACCAGCACCAGTGTAGTAAACACAAACCAAGTGCCCCAAGAACAAGGAAAGACCAATGGCAACTGGAGCAATGAATGTAGCACGCAGCTTTTCAACAGCCATAAGCAAGACAGTCAAACACAAGAGAGCAACACCAAAGGCCTCCAAAAAGACACCTCTAGTTCTTGAGCAACCACCACCCAAAGCGTTGGCAAAAGCAATGTCACCAGGGGTCATGGCACTGGCAGCACCGGCAGCAGCCATACCACCGAGCATCTGGGCAACGAACATGATGGCACCACGTAAAGGTGGAATGGCCTGGGCCAACACCAAACTCAAGGTGACGGCTGGGTTCAAGTTACCACCCGAGATTCTAAAGAACAAAAAGACGTTAACCATGACACTGAAACCGAAACCAAAGGAGATCATAATCAATTGCTGTGGGTCGGAACCACCACCCTTCTTTGGGATCAATGGGTCCTGGTTGGCAATTTGGGCAATGACAAAGGCAAACCACAAGAAGGTAAAGGTACCAAAGAACTCGGCCAAAAAGGCAATCAAGTGGTTCTTGACTGGCGAAGCAGTGAACTCGGCTGGGTTACGCTCGTAGAGAGGTTGCTGTTTTTCTTCATCCACGACTTCAGATGCGGCAGTCATTTTTTAGTATACCCCCCAAAAGATCTGGATTTTGATCTGTACTTATAGCCCCAGCCTGCCAGCTCATGCACGAGAAACTTGCACAGCACTAAGGTTTCAGCATGGATTGGGCAACTCATCTGTCCCAATGCGGACCAACAGAAGCAACTCTTACTGCAAAAAAAATGGTGCTCGGTCTGCAGCAGCTCTAAAAAATGGTGTCCACCATGCAGCGGGTCTAAAAAGTCGCAGGACATGGAATTCTACATGGCAGGGTAAATCATAAGGGAACGAGAGTGCTGGTGTAGGAGTGTCCCGAGACCACCCGTATCCTGGTACCCAAAGCAGTCTAGACCTGGGGCCCCTGCCGATCCTCAAACTATCACCGATCGGCGTGCCTACTGTGCTTCCACCACGGATATGGCAGACAATAGTTTTTCTCCACAAAAGCAGAGAGAATGTTCTAACAATAGTTTTGGAGGCCCGTAAAGGGTGTCGCACTAAACATTATGAGCCTGACCTCGTAGTCAATCAGCGTGCTAGGTACGGGGAGGGGCTGTTCCAGCTGCTGGTGTCATCTCACCTTGTTTCATGTTTCTCTTTCGGATATCTCGAAGGATCGCAGCTCATCCCTGCGAATAAAAACTTTGTAGGGTGGCTGAAGTGCGCCTGAAACTGACAGTCGGAGGGTTTAGGTGGATTTTCTGCATGGCGACAATCTGGAATCCAGACCTGGACTGGGTTATTTTTGGCAGAGGGGTTTTAGAGTGCTGGCTAAGGTGAGTGAAGGTTCTAAATGTTCTTAGAAGTTTATTATGGTTGTAGTGGGAACTAGGATGATCCTTGGTAATGGTACGATATCCGGTATGTCTGGGCAGATTTCAGAATATGGGTCAACTAGTGTTGTGGTGATTGAAATTGCCTAGTTAGATTTGTGGTGAATGATTATGAGTGTGAATATGAAGAATATTGTGATTTTGAATGTGAATATTGTGATTTTAGAATGAGAAGGTTTGTGATTTTGGAAGAATTTTGGAATGAAGAATTGAAATGGCTGAATGTTTGTGATTGAAATGAATGTTTGTGATTGAAAATGTTTGTGATTTGAAATGAAGGTTTAAAATCAATGTAGTATGTGATTTGAAAAACATAATATCCACTTGAATATCAAATAAATCTTTGCAAATGAAAGAAAGCAAAATGAAAGTTTGAGAGTGAAACGATTTATGCTGAAAATCTAATTTTGAAACGATTAATAACTTAAAATTTGTGTAAGAACTTTACGGCTGGTAGCTTGTGATTGTGGACCAATTGCTGGGCAAAATAGAATACTGTCAGCCGTTATGAGATTACTTTTGTTTGTGCAAATTTTTATGGTCATATAGTTTGTTAATTACGGCTGGGTTATTGTTTATTACGAAAAGGGAACATTTGTGGTACCCTCATCATTATTGCACCTTACATATGTCTTCAGTTTCAGGGTTGTGCTCGAGATGAGGCTCTTTTGTGTGTATTTCACAATATGAAATAGTAAACTTTGAGCTAATTAAGTAAGTTTATGAGTGCTTGGTAAGGCTTGTGAAATGTACAACTCGGATTTAAAGTGTAAATTGGAAAAGAGAAAAATTAGTGCCTTGAAAAAGAGTTTAACGGTGAATAAAAAGGAACTGACAGGGTTTTTTTAGTGTAATTTAGGATTCAAACTTCCCGGACGGTTTGTGATGCTTCTCTTACATTGGTATAATGAACGGTGGTGTTTTTTATGGTAAGATTAGTATTGTGATGAGATGAGAGATCCTTCGTAAAATTGACTGTTTACTAAAATAGTAAAAATGTTTGTTTGTTTAAAACGTCTTTTTAATTTTATTTAGTTCAAACGTCTTTTATTCTTCATAATGTATTTTATTCTTCAAAATGTATTTTATACTTCAAGTCCAATATGTATTTTACACTTCAACATGTACAGTTTATTAAATGTGCTGGTTTATGGGGAAGTTTATTCTAGTGAGAATTTTGAAAGTACTGAAATTTCTTGTGCTGGAGATCTCAAATTGTACTGACTCAAATTTCCATATCTTAATACCTTCACATTGGTTCATGGTGGTATTTTGGCACCTTGAGTGTCAGCCTCATCTCATTACCCTCTCATATTCTTCATAATTTCATTACCTGCATATAATCACCGCTCCACGTGACTGATCCGTCACTTCGCAAATACAGATACACGATCAAACAAACCAAGTCTACAATCAATATGGGCTTCCCGTCTCTTCCAGGGTCTTCCAAGCATAAGAAGAAGACGTTCGATCGCAGTGAAGATGAATCAATACAAAAAATGAGCATTGTGAAAACAAACAGCCAAAGCAATGCAATTGAAAGAGTGGACCCAAAAAACAAACCAGACGAGTTACTCGGATGGATAGATAGCATAGATACAAGATTCAAGAAATTAATCAGCAGTCAGGAACATGAGACTGTGAAAGTTTACGATTTGGAACGATTACATGAAGAACGAGAACTTGCGAGATTGAGAGAAGAAAGAGAAAAGAAGTTGTATGATGATGAGTTTGCTAAGTTAGGGTTACTTTTAGAAGCTGGTAGTGAGAATGATGAGGAAGAAGATGAACAACTTGATGAAGAGATTGAGAAGGTTGTTGAAGCTTTGGAGTCTGATGATGATTCGATAATATGTGTTGATTCCGAGGGGGATGCTATTAGTGAAAAATTGGAATCTGATGAAGAGGTGGATGAATTTGAAAAACTGGAGGAGTTTGAAGAATTGGATGATGATGTGGAAGAGGTTTTGGTGGAGGAAGAATCGGAAGAAGAATTAAGGGATAGGCCAGTGTATAGATTGCAAGATGGAAGGCCGAGATTATCACAACCAATTAATTATGAGTATGATTATTCGGAGGATATTGGTGATGAGGATGAGGATGAGGAGGAGGATGAGGAGGAAGCTGAAGAGGAGGATGAAGATGATGAAGAGGAGGATGAAGAGGAAGCTGAAGAGGTAGACGAAGCTGACGAAGAAGATGACGAAGTTGACAATGACGAAATTGATATTGAAGTTTTGGATCAAGACATTGAAATGCTTTCCTCAATGGATGAACAATCTCCTCTGGATCAAGAAATCAATCCATCTCTTGAATTCAAAGATATTCCTAATTACACTGAAGTAACTCAAGAATTTCAAATGCTAGACAATTTGGATGCAAAATATGAGAACTCCGAAAGTGATAACGTGGAAAGTGAAAACGTGGAAAGTGATAACGTGGAAAGTGATAACGTGGAAAGTGAATACCTCGTAGATTCTGAAAATGAAGAAAATTCAGATGTTAATGAAAACTACCCAGAAACTGATTTCCTTCAATTAGCAGAAGCAGCCATTCAACAATCATTACAACCAAAGTTGGACACTGAAGTTGAGAATGTTGTATCAAATACAGGTTATAATACTGACAATGAATTAACCACCGATACTCAACTACCCACCGAAGTTATCAACACTCCAAATGATCTCAATGATGTGGCTCCTATTCCTGCAGCATTCTATGCCACTGAATTGGCCCTGAATTTACCTGAAATGGACGATGTGGAAGAAAACATATCAGAAGGCTCATTGGCAGATGATGAACATCAAGAAGATACTGATCTTAAGGAACAAAAATGGAAAGATCAACATATAGAGGTAATTGAGGAAGATAAAATAATTGAAACTGATATTCCTCAAACTCCAAACATTGATTATTCTCCGTCTCCAGTTTCGTCGCCTCCACCACCACCACCGCAACCGATTTTCAGAACTATAATTGAAGATCCGTACGATACATTGAAGAACTTGCGTCAAGTTCAGCAAAAGCATCATATAAGTTTGGTATCTGTTGCTGAGTTAGAAGCTGAGTTATTGGCCAATAGAGCGGAAGATATGGTTATAGAACGCCCAATATTGGATGAGCTTGAGTATGATGATACTTCATTAGTGAGTTCTCCGCGTGAGCCTGAGGATGTTGAAAATGAGCAAGTTGAAATTGACAAAGAAAACGATAATGAGATTGAAATTGCCAATGAAAATGAAAATGAAAATGAAATTATCAATGAGAACGATAATGAAATTGAAACTTCAATTGCCAATGAAAATGATAATGAGATTGAAATTGTCAATGAAAACGATAATGAGCAAATTGAGATTGCCAATGGAGTGCCAGAAGAAATATCAGACTCTGATATTTTGGAAACTGGAGAAATCCCAGACATTTCGCAAGCAGAAAAGGTTTCTGTTGAGGAACCTGAAAGCGAGGACCAAGTTGAAGATGTTGTTGAAGATCTTAACAGGCTACTTGAAAGTTCGGAGAAACCAATTCATGGGCAGACTGATCAAATAGATGAAAAAGTTGAAGAATCGATAAAAAGCGATCTTCAAGCTGATATTGGAAGTGAAAACCATCAAATTGAAATTGAAGATATTGAAATTGAAGAACCTTTCAGTGGAGAGGGAATAGAGAAGCCCGTTCTTGAACCGGTAGTTGAGAGTGATGAATCTTTTGAATTGAGTGATGATGGAGCTGATACTATTGCTGAGAATGAATCTGGTGCTATAGAAAATGGGTCTGATGTCATTGTTGAGAATGAAGTATCTGGTGATGTTGAAAATAAAGATGCTGGTGACATTACTGAAAATGTTTCTGATGACATTGCTGAAAATGCTTCTGATGACATTGCTGAATATATGTCTGGTGACATTGTTGAAGACGACGTAGTAATTCCTGATGAAGACATTTATGCTCAATCCAATGACCATAACGTATCAGCACTTAATAACTCAAAGACCACAGAAGAGTTAAAATCTCAACTAATTGAAGATAATGTTATAACTGAGGTAACTGAAACTAATCAAGATTCTGCTGCTAGTGAAATTGAACTTGAGAACAACACTGCCTCTATAGTGGACAGTATACTGGAAAATCTTGAGACATCTCATCCCGACTCCAGTGAACAAAGTACTTATGTTACCCCAAAACCTTCCTTGATTCACTCCATTTCACAGTTCGTCAAACAAGCAATTGGCGTGGATACCCCAGAACTCTCTACAGTGGAGTCTGAAGATGAACCGGTTGAAGGTGATGAGGAAGATTTCCTGAAAGAAGTCGATGAGGCTGTTGAAGAAGTTCAAGGCAAAAATAGTAACATTGAGGTTGACAGCCCAAGTGTGGTTCCAGTAGTGACTGTTGAGCATCCTGATGGAGAAGTTGTCATAAAGTCTCCAACCTTAGACGAAAGTGAAGATATTCTTATTGGCACTCCAAGTAGAGAAGATGTTTTAGAAGCCCTTTCCGAAGAAAAGGAAACAACTGAGAACACTCAAATTGAATCTCAATTGCCAATTGAAATTGAAGAAGATGAAGCTACCGAAGAATTCAGACGTGCTATCAATTCTGCCATTGACGCAACCAATGAAGAACTCAGTGAAGAGGTGAACGAGATTCCAAGTGACAGTTTTTCGGTTGAAGATGCCGAGATGGAAGAGGAATTGGCCGAGGAAGTGGCAGAAATAGCCGCAGACGTTACTAGAGATTTGGTGGAAAGCGAAGACGATTCGGTGGTGAACCAAAACCAGGCATTAGACTCCATTTTGGAAGACGCTGCTGGTGATTCGACTATTGATGCTTCAACATCGAAAAACACAACCTCGGGTAGTTTTGTGGATCCAACGACTGTTGAAACTCCTAAGATGGAAAATGTTATGAGAACGATCCTTGGTGAAACTGATGCTAATTACACCGTTGATGTCGCTGACAGTGAGCCTGTGACCAAACTGATTTCCATTCTTGAAAGGCTTGAAACGAACGAGGCTAAAGTGGTTTCCAGTGAAGAATATTCTGTTGAAGTTAATGAGGAGATAGTAGCTTATGGTGAAGAAACTCCTCAATTTAATCAATCTACTGATAAAATTCATGCTAGCGATAAAGAGGATGATCCTATTTCTGATGAAAGTTTGGATGACATTTCAGAAGAGCCTATACTTCTTGAAGCTGACTTATCAATACAAGAAGTACTTGAAATTGAAACACCTTTTGCTGAAGAAGAATTTATTGTACCTTCAAATGTCATTGAGACTGAATCTGAAACACAAGAAGCAAATGATATTGCAGTTTCTATAGATCAACTTGACGATATCATCGAGGTTATTGAAGCTGTTTCTGAAGGTATTCAAGTTGTTGTTCCATCAGAGATAATTGAAGCGGAGACTGTTGTTAATAGTCCAGAACCAGAAGAAGAACCAATTTTTGAAGTACAATTCGAACACAGTCAAGCCATTAGTGAACCATCTAGGAAACGTAAACTTGAAGATGAAGAACCATCTGTTTCTAGTTTTAAAAGATTCAAAGGTAT
The DNA here is from genome assembly GCA_030558845.1 of Kodamaea laetipori. NCBI lineage: Eukaryota > Fungi > Ascomycota > Pichiomycetes > Serinales > Debaryomycetaceae > Kodamaea > Kodamaea laetipori. Next base: position 259,468 of record JAKTQN010000015.1, read on the forward strand.
TATTGGTAAATTGAATCCCATTTCCTGGTTCCGTTCCAACAAGACTTCTAATATTGAACGTCCAGAATTAGAATCAGTTGGAAGTTCTAAAGAGACTACGCCTGAGGCAGAAGAAACAGAAGTTAGGATTGAGGAAACGGTTATTGAGGTTGAAAATGTCAATTCTGATGAAAATAAGGAGACTGATTCGCCAGAAGGGGATGTTTATGAAGTTGAAATTGATACTGAGACTGAAATTGCAATCCCGGAAGGTGTTTTTGATGAGGCAAATAAGGTGGATGAAGATCTTGAAGAGAATGTTGATAGTTCAGAAACTAAAGATGATGAGAAATTGAAAGATCGTGAAGCTCAATCTAACGATACTGAACACTTTAGTGATGTTCTTAGAGATGAAGTGCCAGCATCTGAGTATTTAGATCCTGAACGTTATGAAGAAAGAGAACTTGAAGATCAAGAACCTGACGTTCAAAGTGAAGGTAATGAAAAGGTAAAGTTGGAAGAAAATGATGTTGATTCTCAACCTCAAATCGAAAAGTCACAACCTCAAATTGAGCCTGAAATTAACGCTCACACTGAACCTGAGAATAATGAAATCCCTTCTGAAGAGAAAGAATCTAAACCAGTCAATGATACCACTATTGATGATTCCAAAATCACTATCAAACAAGAAAAGGAAGACGATGTAAGAAACGACAGCTTCATTAACAATTCAGATGAAGAGTTTGTTGAAAAGAAACCTCGTGTGAAAAAGTTACTTGGATTGGAAATTGAAGAATCAGTCGAACCAGGACTAAGAAGAACATTAAGACAAAGAAAACCTTCAGATGAACCAAAAGAAGAACCACAAATAAAACCCGAGCCTGAAGAAATAATACCACCAAAGAAAGAAACTTCCAAGAAGAAGAAAAGTAAAAAACCCAAAAAGACAAAACCTCTGAGGGTACTTAAAGATAAGGCAAGGTTTGATTTGGAGCATCAACAGAAGAGAGATTTATCAGGAGAGTTTCCAGATTTGTCGAGCAGTTCACCAGTACATGAACCGCATGGAGTTGATAATGAAGGGGATCATCCTGCTGCACGGACGAGACTGAAGTCACCATTAAAGGTGAGTATGGCTGAATTGGCATCTGATTTGGATGAAGAACATCGTACAAGAAGACCAAGAAGGCAACCTAAAAGAAAGAGAGAACAAGATGAGGAAGAAGCACCAAGAGGTAGAACTAGAAGAAGGAATTAATAAGATAAAAGTTCTAAGGATTGGGATGACAAAGTAGCAAGATTAAGGTGTGTATAATGTGTATTATAAGATATAAGAATAGATATTTGAATTTTTAAAATTGGACTTTTACACTTTATGGTTTATTTTGCACTGAAAACATTATTGACTGTTAAACTGGTAAATATTGAGTATTTTGACTAAGGATTTTGAATATTCTGTCTTTAAATATTCTACTCTAAATTCTACTGTAAATTCTACTCTTTAAATTCTTCTCTTTAAATTCTTGTCTTTAAATTCTACTCTTAAATTCTACTCTAAATTCTTAAATATTCTAACTCATTAAACCTCAAAATCTATTCTATATATACAAGTCTATTAAGCCAAGTACGTCATCGCAGACTCAAACGCACTAAAAAACACCATATTCACAATAAACGATCTTGTCATCGAGATCCCCAATCCTCTATAAGCCCTTCTCTCAAACTTGGGAATTCTCCTGTTCGCTAAAGGAAGCGGTTCTAACCCCTCGTGCTTCCGCAAAATGTTCGTCACTATATCCTTCTGTAAAAGTGACTTCGCAGTATCTACAGGGAATATAAAGGCCCAGCAAATCACTCCAGAAAGACCACCAGCAAATAAAATCGAAATCGAAGAGGCCTTCTCGGGATCACCATTGATAGCCATATTCATCGCATACTTCATCGACTCGTACATCAGATAATAAACTCCCAGCGAAAGCGAATCTCTTAAAATATGGTACCTAAACCCAGAGTAAAGACCAGGCAAACCTTCATATTTGACAATACGTTGGGCAATTTGCAACGTTGACGATGCTTTTGGAGGAGACGTATTATGAGCTGCTGTGGTGCGTACCTGATTAGCTGTTACCAACGTACGATTTTTATTATCCACCAACGACTCCAATTGCGCATACACTTTGGTGAACTCAAAAGGGCAGGCAAACAACGAAACACCACCACCAGCCAACATCCCCGAGGCGAAACACACAGGGATGTTTCTGAGGAACGGGTGTTCCACAACGGTGTCGGAAGAGCGGTATAACACATTGTAAACAATGGGTTTCACCTGTGTGAAGAGCGAAACACTCAACGATTTCAGAAGTGAAGTCAGGATGAGCGGGGCCCAGATACCTCTAAAGAACCCACGTACTCCATCATGCAGGTACGTCAGACGAATGCAATGCAAGTAGCTCTTGAAGTGCTTGTGAGTTTGCATTCTTGTCTTGACTGTATCGAAGGGGAACCCGATGAAGGTTGAGACGATGGATGCACCATAAGCGTTTATCAGTCCACGAAAGGGTTGCAATGCCTCGGGGTAGATGTGGATTGCTTTGGTGTAGTCGATCTCACCGGTGATTGCAGTGATACCGCGTTGTTCTGCGGGTACCTCTGTTTTCATGGTGAACGTGGTCGGACTTAATAGATAACGATAAAAAAAAGTGAGGATTATTTTCAGGGCCCAATAACTAGCTTGCTAGTTATTAGCTAGCTTTAGCTAGCTATAGTATGGAAGAGTAGCTAGCTTTAGCTAGCTGTAGTATGGAGGAGTTAATATTTAGTAGCTAGCTTTAGCTAGCTATAGTATAGAGGAGTTCGTATTTAGTAGCTATTAGGTACTTTTGCTTTGAATATCTGGTATTACGAACTTTAGTTTGAAGGAGCTATTAGGTATTTTAGCTTATAGTATTATATGAAATCATATCATAAGGCATAATTAGGATGAGATTTTCCCGAAACTTTTACTAATATTATCATATCTACTATCATCTATAGATACTTTGATGTTCAATTAATGCATTGTTTCATGTGGCTGCAAAAGTTTGACAGATTTTTCTGTTTTAGGTATCAATGATATACCAAAAGAGAAGTGGATATTTACAATGTGAGAGTAATGATTGGTTGTCAGATATTCAAGTTGTGTCAATGTGTAAATTTGGAATATCAGAGAAGGTTTATATATAAACCAATTCCAGTCACATATTATAGTCACCTATTATAGATATTTTAGTTACATATTATAATCACATATTCTAATATCGAAATCTCTTTTGTTAGTCTATCCCAACACAACTTTCAATTCCATAATATTACACTCCATCCTACAATCATAATCTTTAATATGTATTTACAAGCCTAATATCCTCTTCTTCTAGCATCACGCACCTGTCCCATCAATTCCTTGAATCCTTGCGAGAACTTTCTTCTCCACCATTCTCTTCTCTTCTGCTTAGCATATTTAGCAGGTGTAATGAATCTACTTTGGATCTTCTTGTGGTAAAAAATCTTACTCTTTATACTCAACAGTTTGAGAGATCTCAAAGAACGTCCCAAATCCTTATTTTGAACATCAACAGTTCTACCTGTTACTGGACCATGCATTCTAACAGTCTTGGCAATGTCACGAGGATTAGGTGGTGGTGGAGTACGTGCATCTTGACTCAGAATCGCATCGTTCTTGCTAAGTGAAAAACTAGTCACTTGGTCAACATCAAATTCGTTGTTGTTACTGGTGGCACTTTTATTGATCCCCTTGAGTAAATCGTTGAAGCTGTTCGACTGCTTGGAGTTGAAACGAACAGTGTTCAAGTTTATCCCCACCAATCCGGGGCGCTGCAATAAACTCTTGAACATGCTTCTTGTAGTTGAAAAAAAATTATGAAAATCAAAACTATTTTAAAGTAAAATGTCTCGAATGTCGCACTGAAGGGATATATTGATGATAAAGAGTGGAGACTTGTTTCTGGTTTCAAGGGCCCGGACGAGTCTGTTTTCGCTGAAACACAGGATCAACTGTGCGGTGCCGTTTCATGCTGGCAGGAAAATCTTCTTCGGGACTGACAAAGGTGTATGGGTTTCACAAGTGTCGCGAGGCGATTCAGCCAACCAAAAGGTGTTATCAAACCCAGAATTGGTGGTCAGTTTGGAGTGTGTTAGACAAGTTGATATACTAGAAGAGTGTCTGAAATTGTTAGTTTTGGCAGGAAACGACTTACTCCAGTACAATCTCCTTGAAGATTCAGTGGATGCAAAATCAGGCGAAACCATTCTATCTGGTAATGTACGCTTTTTCAAGTCAGGAACTTGTGATATGATCTTACAGGTGTGCTGTGTTATGTTTGGGAACTATTTAAATATTTTTGATCCCACTGAACCTCTAGATGAGGTCCAAAAAAGGGTCAAGAAAAGACTCTATGATTTTCAAGTTATCACTTATGATTCAGAGCCACTTTCAATTTCGTTCTTGAAAACAAAAGTGGCTGTTGGTTTCAGAAACAGGTTTGAGGTTGTTTCCTTGCAGAGTTACCGTAAACTGTTGGTATTGGATCCACGTGACACCACCTTGAAGTTTGCAACCAGAAGCGAGAAGCTCAATCCTTTGGGAATGTACCGTTTGGACACCAACTTTTTGATCTGCTATGAGGAGTTTTCCTTCTTCATAAATCGCAAGGGAAGATTAACTAACAGAGATTGGAGTTTATTTGAAGGAGAGCCTGAAAATGTAGCTGTTTGTTATCCTTTTTTGGTTACTTTTGAGTCTGAAGTTGTCGAGATTTGGGGATTGAAAGAATTAAAGTATTTTGGGTACTTGGAGAGTGATAGTGTACGATTTTTGCACTCGGATGAGGATGAAGTGATGTATGTTTGTAATGAAAATGATTCTGACGTTATAGTTTGGATTGAGTTTTTACAGGACAGTTATGAGTGATTTAATAAGCAGATGTGCTGTTTAGCTTGACTTGAGATTTTAAAGAGCTGCTATGAGTGATTTTATAAGCAGCTGTGCTGCTTGAATTGAGTTTTTAAAGTGTTGTTATGAGTGATTTTGAAGATACACAGACTTTGATGACTTTTTTGGCTTGGGTTCGCAACTGCTTTTGAGTTTATAGACGGTACAGTCTCCAGCGGAACTTTCATGTTGTATTTATTGGCTGGTCCATTTAAGATATTTGCAACCATTCAATGTCTCTAATTATTGCGGTGTGGGCCTTTTGCTCATCTAAAATAAGCCAGGAGTCCGATTCGGGAAGATAGTCGTTTCGTCACAGACATGCTACTTTTAAGGTAACTTTAAGCGGCGTATTAGAGATATAGCGTAATTACTTACAATACTCAATGTAAATTCTCTCTACAGGAATATTACTCGATCCTTTCAAATTTGCACCCATATTAACAAAGAATGATTGTTAGTTATACTATTTGTAGTACTAAGCTACTCTGTATTGTTCACCTTTTTAGTGCCTCTGGTGGGGTGTGTTCGTTTTGCCCAACAGGCTCACACTGCTGAGGATCGGCATTGGTCATAGAATAGAGAATCACGTGATGCAATATGGCTGCAAAATTGGAAAACTTGCTCAACGACCACCGCCACCACCATATCTACCCCCACCTCCTCCATCCTTTCACAACTAGTTCCATCGTACCCTCTGTCAATACACAACAGGGTGTACAACCATCTAGGTGTTACCGGAGCTTCAGTCGACATACAAGGACCATTTCCATAAATATAGAATCCGTCCAAGCCATTTCCAATTGCTTAAACTTTCTTTCCAACTTGTGAGAGATGCTAATTCCTTTTTTGAAAGCATTTGGATTGCATTGTATGCGCCCATTTGATTGCACCTAACTTGGTTGACTTCATGAGGTTGGAAGTATACCTATTTTTTCTTTAATTGATTCTGGCTGTGAAAATGTGAAAGAGAATACGATTCTCATTAGGAGCGTTCAACTTGGTAAATTTCTGGATAATTCAAGAGCCTTCCACACTTAGGTATCAAATTGAAATGCAAGACAGGAGAGAATATAATAGTGTATTTATAAATTTTGAAGATTTTATAGATAAACTTGTAAAAATTACATTCACAAATAGCGAATGCTCTCTATAACAACTTAAAGAAGGAAACACTTGAGAAATAAGTACGTTGGGATATTAAATCATAAACTTCGTTTCTCCAGAGGGTGAACAGTACACGCTCACATTGACCTACATCTCGTATCACTTGAATGCTGGCCATTTTTTCATTGTGTAGTTGAAATTTTGACTTAATTTAATATTTATATAAGACATGAAAATAAATCTTTATGATATAGACCTAATTTTGACTTATACTAGAAATCAAGCTATTTATAAGTAAAACAATGAATGCAAACTTTCGCAAGTCTTAGCTGAACACTAAGAATATGAATTCTCAAAATGTAATTCAATAGAACAGTAATTCTTGATTAACAATTTGCTCATTGTACTATAAAATATTTAACAATCAGTGTGAGACAAACATGTGTGAATCTGAAATGTGATCCACACAATGACCGAAGCCAAGTGCTTTCCACTTACTATGAATAAAGATCAAAGTATAAAAGGAGTTAAATTTTTCTTACTATATGAAAATGGTATAGATTGTGGTAGAACCTCGATTCGGTTAAAGATTATGAAATTGAATAGAACAACTAGGAATAGTTGTTCTACTTTCAAGGCAGTCACTTGATTAGCAGTAACGTTTCTGAAATCACCAATGAGCTAAACAATCAATTCGTTGTATTGCATCTCCCAAAATAGCCAAAACAGTACTCCTTGAAAGGTTCCGTCAATGGAAGGCAGTGATAACAACACCACTGGCACAATATTAAGAACTCCGCTGACCCAAGACCTTTGAAATAACTGTATTTGGCCTCTTGTGAAATTGTTCTCACATCAATACATGTGGTAGTTTGGACTTCTTCAGCTGACCTCCCAAAGTCCATCTCTTCCAATTGAATTGAAGATGGCGGAAAGCCCTTCAAATTAAGCTTAGAATTAACCTTCTACTTTGTGAACAATCGATATCTAACAGTTCATATTACTGTTCACAAGAGCGAAGACTCCTCCTTGGTGATAATATCTATAAAAGTGTTTGTCTTCTATGAAAAGTGAAATCCAGCTATCTTAAATGGAGAAAACATATCAACCCTTATCTTGATGACAAAAATCAAAAGATAGTCAGTTGATACTTAACAGAATGGCTGCGAAATGCACCAAATAAGAATCATTGTTTGCCAGTGAGAGTTGAGAACGATACATTAAAACTCCATTCATACCAAACTGACCAAGTTTATGGAAGACTATAAAATTAAAAATGAGGGTATATCAGTCTATATCGTTGCTGACTATACCTTACTAACTACTCGTAAATCACTCCTATACGGCATCTACCAAGCCAAAATAATAGGGTCACTCACCTAATTGTGAACTAAAGGGAAACTAAACACAAGAAGAGAACCTAGGCCTTTAATCTTAAACTTGTGGTACAAATTATAAAAATAATGCAGTAACTCGCAGTGCCGTGAGTGCTGATCTTCGTTAATAGAAGTCTAATGTCCTTCGCGGCCATCTTCAATAATAAGAGCAAACGTCCAATTCATGTGAGGAGTTCACCAAAAGGCTTTTGTGGTGGCTTGAGCTGGTTTGTGCAAATCTCAAGTATTTTATCTAGTTACTTTTACGAGCACAATAAGTTTTGAATCTCAAGGCGTTTTGAGATTTTGTGGAGACCTTAGTTTAGAGTGTTGGCTAGTTATTTGGGTGTTGGATGGGATATGAAATCAGTTATAATATCTTGGGTGAGTAATTGATACTTTTACCTCCACAATTTATATTGGAGCTCTTTCGGCTACGAACACACGCAACATATACGGAGTACGTTTGTGCGTTTTCTGGACCCCAATGATACTCGACCGGAGATTCTGAGGTGGCTTATGTGCTGCATCTTAAAAGGCTAATTGAGATAGTAGTAATGCAAAGTGGTGCGAGCTAAGGTTTTACGGAGACCTCTTTTAACAATACGAATATTGTGATATCGCTAAAGTTGGTTTGCATTGTGGAACCGCTTGTGGTCCCGAGGCATTTTGAGTACTGACAATTTACGGAGTTCACTTTTCCCGTGCTGGGGTTTCTGAGGTAAGATTTTACTGTGATTTAGATGGGCTTCCTATTCAAGCTAGAGAAGCATGATTTTGGTATACTCAACTAAGTTTCAAGTGACTGTGATTTGAAATTAGGGATTGTCTTTTAGATAAGAGTACACTTTCTAGTGTTTATTGGGCAGAAGAGTTGAGACGATATGTGAAAATAAGGATGTGAAAGGGATCCTAATGCGATGCAAATGGTGATTAGGATCCAGTGTTACTAAAGCGTATGAATTTACCTTTTCCTAACCAGAGTTTGCTTTGTAAAAGAGAGATAAAGGAGAAGATTGATATCTTGAGAACCTTGGAATTCGTTTATTCCTTAATTGCACGCAGAGAGCTTCATTGTGCCTGGCTGTACAAACACTCCAATAACAAGACAACCAACTGAATGTCTTAGAAAATGATGAGATTATGCTCCTAAGATTATTGCTAAGATTATTGTAAGATTTGCTTCTCATTTACTAATATTATTGTAACATCTTGTTTCTCAGATTTTTAAGATTGTTGCTAGATTATGGTATTCTGGGATATTAAGATACTATAAAGATAATGGCTCCAAAAAATCAAAAATCTCAATTTGCAGCCATTGCCTTAATCTAGGAATATTATAAAACCCAGACATTTCTCACCAAATATTGAGCATGAACTATACCAAAACCACCCAAATCAACCTTTATCAATATTGGAAGTCTAGTTTCTTATCACAATTGTAATCACTATCATTAACGACTTACAAACATAATTAAGACTCACGTGACTCAAATACATAAAGTCGCAATTATCTGTCATAAAAGTAAACCATTTACCCCATGAGCTCGATTGTATCAACCGTTCTCTTTGAGGCACATAATGTTGTACTCTATCGGATCCCCAAAGGCGAGGTTTCCATATCCCATTGGAATCTCGAAGATAGCAATATTGTATGGCGTGGTCTGCTAAGATTGGTGGAACAAGAGGTGATTCGAGTGACGCAAATGATATCGGAGTACGCGACAGGAGAGTTGGTTCCAGAAACAGACCTGAGTATCAGTGATTACCTGCCAGTTGTTCCTTTCCTCGGATTACGTGCCAAAATAGAATTGTTTAATGAGCAGACTATTCCTCCTTCAGTTGGGAGTTTGACTACAGTTACAAAGGACACAACATGGGCAGAGGTATGGTACAACCCTACACGTCCTGGATGGTCAGTGGCGAATAATGGTGAAGAAACATTGCAAATGACAAACGAATCAATCAGAACGTATAGAATTATTGCACAACTCCCTGGTTCAGGATATACGCCAATTAAAGATGGTGAAGACAAGGATGCGCCATTACAAGTAGCATTGGGACTTAGATTAGCAGATTCGTTTTCGGCATCGTCATTCAGTGAATCTGTAGCGTTGTATAATAGAAGATTTCGCAATTTTGAGGAGCAATATGAAGAGGAAGTTTTATTGGAACTGAAATTGACCCAACTTCGTTTGGAGGAGAGTGATGAGGAATTTGATGATTTTGTGACTGCTGATTAGACTATTATAGACTGATTTGCTATATAGACTGGATTGCTTCTATATAAACTTTATGGTTGATTGCTATATAGACTTTATGATCGTATTTATTAGATATTAGATATTTGTATGGTATTTAATTACCAGAGGTACCATTAAGAAGACTATTAATTATTCTATTATATTGATTGTTATAGTATAATTTGTAATACTATATTATGTTATACTAAGTTTGTTAAATTTGTATACTACAAAATTTGTTATACTACTAAATTTGTTATACTATATTGTTAAATTTGTTAACATATTTATTAAATTTGTTACCTATATTAGCTATTCCTCTTCTTATACTTATTAGTTATTATTACATTTCTTACACTCGTAATTAAATTTCTTATATTTGTTATTAACATCTTAATATATCTATCATTTTCCTATTTCTTCTTGTAATACATTTTTTGAATCAAAGGATGATGCTCCTTCAATTCCTTATTCTTATTCTTCGAATATTCGATATAAGCCATGTCTTCACCTCCAGCCAATCCTGCCAACGACCCTGCCGTTCTCTGGGCATTCGACTTCTCAATCTTCATTCTCTTTTCCTTCAGAATAAAGTTCGTATCCAAGTCATCTCCAACTTCAACACCAGCCGCATTCTCGTTCTTGAGCAAAACTTGCTGGAGTAATTCTCTTCTTTCTCTCGCCAGTGCATACGCCAAATCAGGTAATTGCTCCATCCCACTCAAATGCGTAATCACCTTGAAAGCATACCCTTGGTCAACCAAAAACGCTTGTCTCTTGGTAGAATAGTACATTTCTTGTGTGTCTTTCGAAACTAAAGAGTAGAAAAACGCATTGAAACCTTCGTCATTTCTTCTCTTAGCACGTAAAATACGCCCCAAACGTTGCGCCTCCTGTCTTCTACTACCATAATGAGAAGATATTTGAATCAAACAGGTGGCTTCAGGTAAATCAATCGACGTATCACCGACTTTACTCAAGAAAATCGTATTGATTTGGTCGTTATGCTGGAAGTTTTGCAAAATCTTCATACGTTCCTGCTGTGGAGTCGACCCAAAAATAAACGGTTTACCCAAACGAAGCGCATACTCTTGTAATGCATACACATTGTCACTAAAGACAATAATCTTGTCACCTCTTTTTTCATGGTAGTGAATCAAAAATTGACAAGCTTGGAATTTGGTTGGGTTCATAATGTATAAAAGCATACGTTTTCTTGCTGTTTCACGTAAATATTCCTGGTAGAATTCGGAGGTCATTGGACACCAAACCTCGGCACACTGAACATTAGCAATGTGACCCTTCTGGGCCAAATCCATCCAGTTGGCCTCGTACAACTTGGGCCCGATCAAAAAGTTCAAATCCGAAATCTTGTCGTCCTCACGAACCAAAGTGGCTGTGAGTCCAAGCTTCGCATGTGCTGCAATTGTGGTCACCACACGTCTAAACATCGCGGCAGGAACAACGTGAACCTCGTCCAAAATAATGAACCCCCATTCACGCGAACGCAAGAAATCCATAACCTTTTGCGAATCGTGCGACCGGTTTCTGGTATTGGCCACCATCAGATAAGTCGACACAACCAACCCCGATTCACTAGTGAACATCTCTTTATTTTCGGAGGTGAATACAGCAACACTTTCAGGTTGAATAGTACACCATTGCAAAAACTGCTGACGCCATTGCATCACAGACACCGAAGAGGTACACAAGACTATAACAGATTTACGGATAGTACACGCTGCAGTGATACCAACCAAAGTTTTACCAGCACCACATGGTAAAACAATAATTCCAGATCTAGCACGACCATTACCAAACATCTTGTTAAGTGATTTTTCCTGGTATGGTCTAATTTGAGTTGAAGGTTTTAAATCAACATCCAAGTCAGGATTCCGCGAATCGTTACGGAAATCGTATTCTTCCAACACTGGATAATCGATTTCCTGGCATCGTTTCTTGACAACTTCGACGGAATCATTGGCAATCTCAAAAGAGTGCACTGTATCCATATCATCATCATTTTCATCCTCCTCTTTTTCGCCCACCACCGCTGCGAAAATGTCTTCTGGGGCATTTGCGTCGTTCTTGTCGGTGGTTCCATCCGGCTTTTTAGTACCTGGAATCGTCAAATCACCTTGCGTAGGCTTTGGAGCCAGAACTAACCCATTACCAGAAACAGAGTTTTCAGAAGATTGAATACGCAACGGTCCAATTATTGGATCCTTCAACAACATCTGAAGAATATCAGCCTGGGTAGACTCAACAAAATACCTATTATGTTTCAACACCAATTTCACCTTACCATACGAAACAGTAGCATCTCTTATAAAACGTGTAATAGACTCTGCCAAGGGCACTTTTGATAATCTATTAAGAACCGAGATGATATCATCAGTTTCCAAACCCACAGAAACTGCAGCATACAATGAGTAAGCATTAATACGATATTCATGGATATGGGAAGGACGTGAAACAGGTTCTGCAATTGTCACCAAGAAATCCTGTGCTTGTTCTGCCAACGGTGAGAAACTCTCAAGAATAACACGACCATCATTGGGGGATATCCATATTGGTCTTGAAAAGTGATCGGGTTTCAACTTCAAGTATGAAAAATCAGCCTTTCCAAAGATCTTAGAAACAGCATCTGGAACATAATCAGAAGGTACTTCGGTAGTTAAGTGTACCATTTCCTCATCAGAGAAGTTTGTTTCTTCCAACTCCGATTTGGCCCTTTCAATAAACGCTTCTGCCTTTCTCTTACGATTTTCATCCAAAATGATAGGTTGCTGTACTGGTTGAGTTTGTTGTTCTCTCTTTTTGGGTTTTTTACGACGAGCTCCATAAGAATAATCTCCATTAGCACCACCAGCGTCTTCATCCGAAGAATCAGAGAAGTTTCCACGCTGTAATTCGGCGTAGTTTACCCTCAGCATGATGATGATTAATATTTGAGTTTAAGGATTTGATCTTTAAAAGTCGTGCCTTTGGGAATTTTGCCTTCAATTAAGGTTTGAGATTTAGTGTGAAGTTTTGGATTGATTAGATATTGGATTGGGGGAATAGAGTGTGAGAGGAGAGTAGGTTGGAAGAGAATTGGGTGAAGGAGAGTTTTAGGTTGGTTTTGGTTGTTCTAATTTTTTTATATGTAGACTATTTTTGAAGTTACAATTGGTAGAGGTTCAATTAGTCAAATTGCGGATCTTGTAATAATTGGGTTGGAGAATCAAATGGTTGTGTAAACAGAGGTTAGTAGATAGTACTGTTTTGTTCATTTACTAAAAATGACTATACGTTGTACAATGCTGGCAGAGAGCTACAATAATTATAGTATAGTTATATCTATAGTTAGAATGAAAGTACAATGATTATAGTGATGTTATCTCTATAGTTGGTCTGAAAACTACAATGATTATAGTAAAGTTATATCTACAGTTAATCTGAAAACTACACATATTGGTTAATCTGAGTTCAAGTTCGCCTTTTCTACTACTAATAACATCGTTAGTTAATTAATATCTCATCGACTGATACCTCAGTTACTACTAGTTATTTCTGGGAATCTCAGAATATAGTTGGACATTCTTACTTCAAATAATTAATAAGCTAAGAATCAGTAAGATTAAACGTATTCACAAATCAATCATAGACAAGCTAATAACTAGTAAATGTCTTCTTTTTAGACCTTTGAGTTGAAGGAAATTGATTGTATTCAGGTTAAAACCATCCTTAGTTATGTTTTTCATAGTCACTACAAATTCGCCTACTGAAGTGTTAGCAATTCGAATCCACAGTCTATACTATTGCATAACCTGGGATTAAACAACTACCCGTAAATATTTGTAGCTACTACCCTGAGCTAATTTACTAAATTAATCAAAACTATGGTTAAATCATAACCTATATCAGATTCTAATCTACAGCTCTATTACACTCTACACTGCTACATCTGTCCTTGTTATACTTACCAAAACTTATGTGACCTGCACATAATTTTGGCTGCAAATTCTTGATTTGCACTCTCCTCAATGGGCATGCAACTTTGCTACTTATTCTCCTTGGAAACTTTCAGTATGAAAGCTTCAGGTACCTGAAGTTCGTCTCTATTGTCGGTGTTAGATGACCAATTGGTCTCAAAACACTAATTATTACACGAAGCAGAGTAGGGCGCCTTTCAGGCAGTAACTTACTGGATTTAAAAGAATTGGAAACTTTGGATTTGACAAGATTCCACCTGCTCAAACCATTCACTGCAAACAAATTAAGCTTACCTGAAAATTTGAAAATCTTCAACAATAACTTTGGAGGAGTTTGATGGTTCTCACTTTAAACAGTTGGAAGTTTTGGAAATGAAGTTGAAATCAAAAGGCTATAAATGTTTCAATATCCCAAAGACCTTAACAATTTTGAAAATTAAGCATGGAAAAGAAATGGATCTCAGTAAGTAGAGATCCCAAAATCCGTTGGAGCTTGCCTGTATGGAGGTTTAGTAGAGTGTATCTACCTGATTTCTATAAAATCATAGTAATCAAATAAGATACCATATTCAGCTTGATATTGAAAATATTAGTTGGGTTGTACTTTTTCCCGCTACACAATTTAACAGTGTTATAACTGGTCACTATAGGGTTCAATACTCTCTTGGTATTATATAAAATTGCTTATCTGTAAATACCTCCAAGTTTACCTTAGTCATCTTAACAGTCGATGATCTGGCCTTTTCTTTAAGACAAGTTTATTCTCCAGCTTTTTGTGTTCACCTGTTTCATCGCCCTCATTGGATATTATCTTGTTGATGATACAACTTGCGCTCTTATTCAAAGGGATTTGTATTTTCAAAATGAAGCTAGAAGTTGAAAATCTCAGATCCATAAACACATGCCTGTTACATCAAATAATATCCTCCGTTTGATGATATTCGAATACTCACAGTTAAGTGGATGTTCAAGTTTTCTAAACCTATTGGTGTCCAACAAAGTAAAGAGGTTCTAGGACTCGAAGACTTTTTTAAACTCTTCTGTGCCAAAGAAACTAAAAAGAGTAGAAATTGGAGTATAGACTTTCCAACCTGTCAAAAGCAGTATCCGGGATATACCTTGTGAGGAAACTCACTGAACTAAAAAGTATACCATTCAGACACACTATATACACGTGACTGTGTGAGCCAATTATCCTCGGGTAGCAAATAGTGTTGTGGAACAATATATAAACCAACGCTTGGCTGGCCATCAGAAAATATTTTGCAGCCAAATCGCCGCATTTGGATTTGTAACAGACCAAAATCTTAAAGTCTGGATTTTATTTCTAACTAATTTTTTATAGATGATCTTACTGGTATCCACCTTGAATAAGCTCGTTAATAGTACTTTAAACTCGTTTACCCTCTTGGATCTAGGTCCACGTTGTTGTTCCAATCGTCATCACCAAACCCATTTCAGTGCGTAGACTCTATAAAAATTTAAGAGTGCTCGAAGAATCACTTCATACGTATTGATTCTTGTGCTTCTTACTTCCTAACTTTAGACCATCTAGACTTTTGACATTCCATTAAAAACCGTTACCAATGGAATTGTTCTGTGTAGATCGGTGCCATAGTAGACAAAAGTGCCGTTGATTTATTTGATTGAGTGAAAAGGTACAAAATTCAAGCTTCACTCCAAATTCTTACTCCAAGCACCAAAACACAATAGCAATGGCACTGAATATTTTGTGTACTGTTTGGGTGAACATCTCTTTGTAGATTTGACAGAACAAGATTGGATAAAGAAGATCTAACTATTATCTAACAGTGTCTGCTTTCAGTGTAAATCAGTTATCGCCTTTTTTTTGGCAGATTGGCTGCAAATTTTAACAAAACCAAAAGGTCGAACATAAAAACTCAGTCGCCTTACTAATGGTAACGGTACAGAATCTCTTGGTAATGAAACACTGTGTAAGGAGTCTGGAAATGGAACACAGGTAAATTATTGGCACTTCAACAGTATAAATAGGCATGTAAATTTGGTTGTTTAACATCATTTTTAACATCATTCAATGGTTTCTATTTCCTTGTTCTGCCCAAGCATATTTGTTAGTTTCGCACTATGTCTTTTTGCCAGTGCCCTTCCTTTTGACTCTTTTCCAATGGGTCTTGTTGCTCGTAAAGATGGTGGTCTTGTTTTGGATTTTACAGTTGAAGGTGGTCTCAATGGTACGGTTTTCAATGGAACTGTTGTGGACTCAGTTCTTGGGTCAAACAAACTGAAAAGAGCTGATATTAAACTAGATTTGGAAGATGCTCAAACATACTACAAGGCACAACTTGTAATCGGTTCTGATAAGCAAAGAGTTGAAGTTTTGGTTGACACTGGCTCAGACGAGTTAATGCTTGCACATAAGAATACGCAGTGTGCTGTGAAACCAGAAAAGCCAGACCCCAATTATTGTAAGCTGAGAGGTACTTTCGATCCCTTTTCTAGTTCTACTTCGAAAAACTTGGAACTAGCCTTCCAGACAGGCTACGGTGCGGGCGACTTGGCTACCGGTGTCGCGGGTCAATATTTTACCGATAATATTTCTTTTGGCGGTGTCACCTTGAAGCAGATTCAATTTGGTGTTGTAGCAAAATCCTCACAACAATGGAACATTTTGGGGATTGCCTACTCACCCAATTACCCAAACTTCCCAGCCGAACTAGTGAAGCAAGGTTTGATTCCAAGAAACTTCTACTCGATGTACTTGAACAGTTTTGAATCTGCGGACGGTGCGATTATTTTTGGAGGTATTGATCATTCCAAGTACACTGGAGAGTTGAAGACTGTTCCAATCACCAGTGACCAATGGTTGACTGCTAAGGTTAATTCTGTTGTTCATTCTGATGGTTCAGGAAATGATTGGGGTAATGAAGATGACTGGAATAATGGAGGTTGGAATAATGGAGGTGGGAATAATGGAAGTGGAAATAATGGAAGTGGAAATAATGGAGGTGGAAATAATGGAGGTGGGAATAATGGAGGTGGGAATAATGGAGGTGGGAATAATGGAGATTGGAATAATGGAGATTGGAATAATGGAGGTGGGAATAATGGAGCTTGGAATAATGAAAGTGGGAGTAATGGAGGTTGGAATAATGGAGGTGGGAGTAATGGAGGTTGGAATAATGGAGGTGGGAGTAATGGAGGTTGGAATAATGGAGGTTGGAATAATGGAGGTTGGGGTAATGGAGATTGGGGTAATGGAGATTGGGGTTGGGGCAAAAGGAATACTCTTAATACTAGGGATCAAAACGGTGAGAGCTTTGATGCTGTTGTTGATAGTGGAACCACTTTAACCATGTTACCTGAAAACGTGTTGAACGCTATCAAATCAAAGTACCAGTTTAAAGGTGAAACTGGTGGAATTCCTTTATTCTACTGTAAAGAAGCTCCCCAAGGAGAATTCACATTTAACTTTGACAATGATGCAAAGATTTCTATCAAATACTCTGATTTCATTGTTGGAAAGGTTCCATGGAATGGCCAAGATGTTTGTTTTTTTGGTGGTACTCTGCTTGTTGCTCCAGCTCCACCTATTCTTGGTACCTCTTTCTTGAGATCAGCGTATGTTGTGTTTGATCTTGAAAAGAAAGAGATTTCGTTTGCGCAGTCTACTTCTTAAGTGCAACTTGATATTATAAGTTTGTATAAAGCCTGACCTACAAAATTTATAGATTATGAACAATTATCAGTATCTTTGTAGTTTCTTTTACTCTTCCATCATAATTTACGTCATTTTACGAAACGTATACAAAAGTTAAAATGGACAATCCTGTTTTTCACAAAATAGGGTTATTTAAGTAGTATAGAATTAGCACTTGTTTGAATCTAGAAGCTCCTTTTAGAGTATACTATCTGTTTTTCTTCCAACTCCCAAAGTAACATTCTTTGGGTATTTCTGAAGATTTGGAATGTTAGAAAATAAAAATGGCTGCAAAAAATCAACATCTTAAAAAAAAACTATAATATGTAATTCTGAAAGGAAACCACTTAGGCATGATAATTCTAATATATCAAGCTTCTATAAGTAAACTACCACACTAGTCTAATCAATAATTTATTACGAACTGAAATATGCTATAGTACAATCTATCTAATCAGTAAACTTGTACGATCCCGATGCCATTGTAATGGAACCACCTCTGTATGCACCCCTCTTCATCTTGTTCTTGTTCTTGGTGAAATCCTTACCTCTAACTTGGGTCAACTTTTCGTTGGCCATTTCTCCCCAAGTTCCTGCAGCTCCCTTGTATGTGTTGTCTTGTAAAACACCATCTTCAAAGCTGATTTTGGATCTGTCAATTCTGGAAAAGTGCTTTCTTTGGCCCTCTCTCAATTCTGGTTCTTCACCAGCTGGAATGAGGTTTTGACGAGATGGGTGGACGCTGTTAGATGGTTCAGGAGACTCAGAAGAATCAGAGGATTCAATAGAGGCAGTCTCAGATGAACCTTCATTGGTTTTTTGTTTCTTGGAGGATTTGGTTTCCTCGGCTGATCTTTTACGTTTGTTGGTGTTTTCGGAGTCTGAGTCGCTGGAGTCGGAGTCACTGTCTGAGTCGCTGTCAGAATCGCTGTCAGAATCGCTGTCAGAATCGCTATCAGAATCAGAATCAGAATCACTAGAATCAGAGTCACTAGAATCGGAATCACTAGAATCGGAATCACTAGAATCAGAGTCGCTGGAATCACTAGAATCATCAGAGTCACTAGACTCACTCTTCTTCTCCTCCACTTTCTCTTCCTTCTCTTCAGTCTTCTTCTCCTCCTCATCGTCGGAGTCGCTGTCACTGTCAGAATCAGAGTCAGAATCATCACTGTCAGAACTGTCAGAATCGCTCGAGTCGTCTTTCGATTTCGATTCCTCCTCACTAGAATCATCACTAGAATCATCGCTGGAATCATCGCTAGAATCACTAGATTCAGAACCACTCTCAGATTTCACATCTTTCACAGGAATCAAATCCTCCAACTTGTCTTCAACTTCAACAACTTCAACACCACTCTTCGAAAGCTCCTTTTTCAAAGCAGAAGCGGTCTTGGACAACAGTCCATCTCTGTTTAAAAAGTCCTGGACGTAGGATAAAACAGTCTCTCTACTGGCAACCATGTTTGTAGTTTATTTGAGATGAGCTGAAAAATTTGTATAAATATAATTAAGTCACGTGCGCGATGAGATGGTTTATTGATAGTGGGAGGAGATAGTGAAATTGGAGATGGAGGGAGGATTGAGTTGTTTGAGGTGAGGAAATGGACCGACCTCGGTGATTGTGAGTATGTAGTGTCTTCCATTGAGCGTATTACAGTGTTTTTACTTCTATTTAATGGCTGCAAAATTTTGCAGCCACAATTTTTGCAGAACTCAATTGAATCACTAAGTTTAAGGACTCTTCAGGTGGTTTAAAAGATGTGGCCATGGTGGATGGTAATATTCAAAAGTCTGGACCCGATATGATTATTGTGAGTACCACTTAAACTGTTTTTGAATTGGGGAGAAGAAGAATTGTTAACCAGAAGTCGAATAAAAGCAGTCTAGAGCTCAGTTACTGTAAACTTTCAATTTGCAGTTGTTGTTATCCTCTATACCCCTGTCAGTTCTCGCCGCTAACAAGATACCAATATATTTGAAATCCACCCGTCATATTCAACCGCAAACTTTTT
Source organism: Kodamaea laetipori (assembly GCA_030558845.1). Classification (NCBI taxonomy): domain Eukaryota; kingdom Fungi; phylum Ascomycota; class Pichiomycetes; order Serinales; family Debaryomycetaceae; genus Kodamaea; species Kodamaea laetipori. The sequence continues at coordinate 278,831 of JAKTQN010000015.1, forward strand.
TTATCAGAAAATGGTTGTATAGTGTAGTGGTTATCACTTTTGGTTTTGATCCAAACAACCCCGGTTCGAATCCGGGTACGACCTCTTTTTTTATCTAATCACTTGTATTAAAGTATACCAACTAGGTTATAATTCTAAATACACCAATATCCTAAACAATCCCTCACAACTTAGGAGGGTACTTATAATCCTGAGAAGGTAACTTGTAATCCTTAAGTTGTTCAAAACGACCATTGAGTAAATGATCATATTGGTTCTCAGTAATTGCCTTTCTATCACCCTTGAAAATTAACTCTGGAGCAGTCTTGTTATCTTCTACTATACGACCCGCACGCTTAGTCAAGTGGTCTGCAATTGCCTTCACAATGGAATCTGGTTTTTCAGCATTAATCAAGTGCTCTCCGTCTAAATCAAGCCCGGTAATAAGATCCTCAGGAATCTCAGTACGGAGAAATTCAATAGCAGCAGGAGGATTCCAGTTGGCTTGCTTACCTATAATGTGCAATACAGGAACCAGAATTGACTTGAGTGAAATCATAGTCAATGGAATCGAAATTCCAGCACCAACATAACAAGTCATTTGGTTATACTTATCACACTTGGTGTTCCAAGTTTCCCCATCGGCAGTCTTTTCTTTAACCAATTCGTCCTCCATAAAGTCCTTCATCACATCAGGGTGAAAGTTCTTAAAGAAATGGAATTGTTTCCAGTAAGTGTCGTATTCCTCTTCCGAGTCAAACGAGTCCATGAGTAAGTCTCCAATCTTGGATATACGTGAGAGGAACTTCTGCAGACCCATTGCATCACCGTAGAAGACCGGCTCAACAGCCACGACCGAATCAAACAAGCTGGGCTCATAAACACTAGCCATCAAAGCACTGAACCCACCATAAGAGTGGCCCACCCCAACGTTTTTGGACGTGAAGCTCGAAACAAAATCACCCAGCGTGTCTTGTTCATGGTGGATAATTACGTTCAAATCGCGAGCATTGTCGTCCCATTTATTCAACCAACCAATTTTACCTTTATTCAAGATAGCAGAGTCACCATGGCCAGCAGCATCAAAACTGATAACAGAGTCTAAAAACCAATCTTTACCACTCAATTCATACAACTTCTTGATGTGATAATGCCAGATGGCTTTGTTCATACCTGTTCCATGAGCAAAGATCAAGTTATATTTGATTGCACCTTCTGGTGCTTTTTTGGTGCTCTTATATTTATTATAAACAACCTTTAAAATGTCACCTTCTATGATAGTGACACCGGGACTTCTAGGTCCGTACCCGTTGATTGTTTTCTTCTCTACTTTGAAGCTCATTCTTAGATATTGTACTGACTTGATGGTTCTTCTAACGTTTTATATACTTTTACTCCGCAAAATGGCAACTTAATTTTCATAATGCCGAGGATTTCAAATTGGGGTTCATTTTCACAAGAAGTTTCAAAAAAGGCGATTTTAAGTTAGACATGGAAGGGTCGGCAGTAAATAGGGCCGATCGTTAGTAATCTATGGTTAGACCTGGTGGAGTTCATGGTTTGTATTCTGGTCATTGGAGCTCTTGGTATTTCGCTCCTCGGTAAACCCTTAGATTTTGTAGATTAATTGAGATAAAGATTTACCAGGGTTTGAAAATAATGATCTAACAGGGTTTGAAAATAATGATTTAACAGGTTTGAGAAGATTTACTAGTTAGCAGATCTATGCTAACATAATGCATAAATACTCCGAAGATATAAGCCGTTCTTTTCATAAGGCTGAACATTTGCACCCATTTTTTTTAGTAAGCGCAAATACTGCTTAATTGAACAGAACTGGGTGACCATGTTCACAATTAACATGTGGTGTTGCCAAAGTAAGTAACTCCGTGCTTTTAAGTGTCACGGTACCGATGTTCTTATACGAACCGGTAGCGCACATCTCATCGTGGTAGCGCGTCCCCACATAAATTTTCGGAAGCTGAAAAATTGAATTTTTTATTGATTGCATTTTTTTTTACTGATTTGCATCTTTTCTTAAACAGCGCCAAACGCTAAAAACGATATGACTCGGAGTATTCAGATCTTGCGGACTGTTCAACAAGTGCGCACGTGGCGCTTTCAAAGTCTCTTACAGAACAAAAGTGTTGGTTTTGTTCCTACAATGGGAGCTCTTCACGCAGGGCATTGTGCTTTGGTTGCAGAATCGCTTAGAAATAACGATCAGACTATAGTGTCGATTTTCGTCAACCCATCACAGTTTGCACCACACGAGGACTTGGATGCGTATCCTAGAACTGTGGAAACCGATCTTCAGTTGTTAGAAAGAACTTTTGAAGACGGTGTCGATGCTGTATTTATTCCAAAAGTATCTGAGATGTATCCGTCTGGGATCTCTTTGGAAGTTTCTGAGCAAAAAGGAGCATTTGTTTCGGTTTTGGGGTGTTCGGAGCAGTTGGAGGGTGTGACTAGACCGCAATTTTTCCGTGGAGTGGCTACGGTGGTGACCAAACTACTTAATATCGTGACTCCAACCAACTTGTATGTTGGCCAGAAGGACGCACAACAGTGTGTGGTTCTCAAAAACTTGGTTCGTGACTTGATTATAGATACAAAAGTGAATGTAGTTCCTACGCTTAGAGAAAAGAATGGGTTGGCGATGTCACTGAGAAATGCATATTTATCGGAAGAGACCAAAGATGAAGCTCTGCTTATATACAAGGCACTTTCGAAAGGATCTCAGGTTTATACTGAAGGTAATGGAACTAAAGTTTCATCGAGTGATATTTTGGCTGCTGTTACTGATGTACTTAAGCAGAATGACAAGTTTGAGATTGAGTATGTTGCTGTTAGCCATCCAACGAGTTTAGATGATTTGGAATATGTTGTTCCTGGAGTTGGTGCGATTATTTCGACTGCGGTGAAGGTTCCTAGAGAAGAGGGAGGAAAGGCTAGGTTAATCGATAATGTTATCCTTAATTAATTATTTATATTATAGAATTTATGTTTGGTGGGTTAAAGGTATTGTAGATAAAGTGGAATAATATGTCTAATAATTATTGTTAGTATATAATATAATTATTGTAGATTTAATAATGAATACATGATGAGTATATGATAATAAATGTTGTGAGTATAATGTACATTGTATTAAGATGATTGTAGGTACTGTAGAAATAAGTACAATCTAAAAATTTGTAGTTATACTAGTGTTGGTCAAAATTAATATATATAAAATTTTGGCTGCAAAATTCTCAAGAGTTTTTTGAAATGAAATAAATAAAGATGATTCTTTAGATTTGAAGTATTAATTGTAGATTTACTAAAATTACTTGTTTCCATTATATTCTATTATTGAAGAGATGGAAGTGGATAGACTGAAACACTTCTTACTTTCCAAAAATGTTCCATACTTCTATTATTACACCAGTTTCTAAAATTCATATAGTTTAAACATCCTCTTAACTTCTTTTGAAGAATATGTTCTATTGGTTCTTAATATTCAATATATATCTTCACCACTTGAATGTTCAGAAATACTCAAGTAAACTTTCAATATTGGTATTTAAATTTCAGTGAATGGAATCCCATTTTTTACTATTATCATACAAATTCATCTTCTCACAATATATTAACAAACTAAATACAATGTATGAAAATACAATTTTAAGTAACCCTTAAAATCACACCATACTACATCTCAACAATAAATTACTCAACCTTCTTCTCCTTCTTTTGCTGCTCCTTCTTCTGCGACTTCCCCAAAACCTTCTTTCTCTGCTTAATCATATACGTATAAAGCATGTAAAATCCAGGAACATAAGTAAGAATAATAAACTTCAATAACCAGGAATACCAAACTCCAACCAGCTTACTGGCCTCATCCAAGGACAAGTAAATCATTGCAATTTCAGAAGAAACACCAGTTGGATACAACACATAAAACGTAGTATAACGCAACCAAGTCAACCATCTTGGAACTTCTTCTGGTCCCTTCAAGTTTGAAGCATAGTACCAATATCTAATGATCTCGGTAACCGACCAACTCAAACATAAAGTAACATAGCACCAATGGTAATTAGCAGGTGAGTTTGGCAAAACTTGCATTATACCAAGAACAATCAACAATCTGGAGAACACCTGAGTTGCAGTAGTGAAAATAGGCGATTTCACCAATCCTTTAGCTGAATTGAAGATTTCAACTACCGCTAAACATTGGATGAAGGTAGTGATTTTCCCGGTTGCTTTGAACAAGTAAGGTTGACCAAGTGAAGTACCGAGAACGACAGTGTTGAAGAGAATGATTCCCCACAAGGCTGTGGAGACCGTATTGTATGCAATCAAATACCTCTTGGTGTGTTCTGCATCAAAAGCCATCTTGAAGAAAGTTGCAAAGTTTGTTGGGATTTTATTTGGAAGTTTAGATTTTGTGGGGGAAAATTTCGTTTTGAAAAGATTATTGATTTTAGTGATTTTGGTGTAGGGTTTGTTGGTTATATGAGATTGTTTATTGTTAGATGATGGGATTGTTGAATGGCATTTTTAATGGGATTGTTGAAGCAAAGCTTCTATTTTGATTTTGCTATTTGACTGTATTGGAGGTTTTGGACTTTTGCAGCCATTTTTGGCTACACTAAATTACGAATTACATTACAATTAATTATTAATTGACTTTATATGTTAATGCTCTAAACTCTATAATTATAATCCCTTTCTCCTCTTCAGTGGTTGCAACCTCTGATTGAAAACCTTCTTCTCACGTACATTTTGTTTTCTTTCTCTGTAAATTTTCGAATCCTTTTCAATAATTCCTTCAAAATCTTCCTTACTTATATGCTCAAATGGTAATTCAACTTTTCTCATGGTGTCGTAGAATATGTACCCATATTCTAATAACCAGAGTGGATCGACAGTAGTCACAAAATTCATATACTCTTTAGTCGTAAACATCAACTCATGATAAATAACATAATTCGTACTAAGATTACTCCCATTAAGAACACTCGTTGGGTGCAAAAACATAGTCAAGTATCCATGTCTCAAACTATGAAACTCAGGTGTTCCATAAACATTGATCTTGGTGAGTTTGGCAGCTTGTTGGAAAAATGAAGCAGCAAGACATTTGCGAAAATCATCATCGTTAGTGGATCTAACAACTGGTAATCTCATACTTTCCATGATAACTAATATTTGCTGCTTGATATCTCTCGCCCTCATAAGTGATTTCAACTGGAGAAAGTTTCGCGAACACCAAGCTCCAATTCTTGAACCTCCTAGTTTTCTCATATTTATTTCCCATTGGTTGAAAACATTGACCAATGTCAAATGGTCCAGTTCATTCACTAAAAACTTCTCCCTAGCCATATCTGCTTCAGAAGCACGTTCTTTGGGACGGTGATACACACTAGGTACAGATAACATTGCCACCATAGTGATCATATCCTCCGAGCATCTAAATTCTGGTCTACACGAAAGCAAAATTGCTTTGGCTAGGGTTGGTTCCATTGGAAACCGGGTCATTTGAAGTCCAAGTTCGGTGAGTTGACCCAAATTGTCCAACGCCCCAATCAGCCATAAATCATATAATGAACAGTTGAGTAAATCAGCAGGTGGTGCATCCAAAAAGGCAAACTCATTAATATCTTCAACCTTGAGTGATTTGAGAAGTAGAACAACATTTGCTAAATTCGTTCTTTGAATCTCAGGAATAGGTTGAGAATACATTTGATCAGGTGTGGTTGCATTTTCAGTGTAGAGTCTATAAGCTTTACCTTCGCTGGTTCTACCTGCTCTACCACTTCTCTGATCTGCATTTGCTTTTGATATAGGAACCACTTGAAGTGCATCCATACCTAATTTAGGACTGTAAACTTTGACTTTCACAAGACCGGTATCAATAACATGTTTAACACCATCGACTGTTAACGATGTTTCTGCAATATTCGTAGCCACAACTACTTTCCTGCGCTTGGAAGACTTTTGAAATATACGTTTTTGGAGCTCAGCAGGTAATGTCGAGTAGATTGGGAAAATATCAAGAGGTGGTGGATTATCTATCATTGATAATTTTTCCTTTAAAAGCTCACAAGTGACTTCAATATCCTCTTGTCCTGTCATAAACACCAAAATATCACCTTCTGTGTTTGGGTTCAAATGCAATTCGGTAATCAATTTTGCAGCTGCTTCAACATAATCTCTACAACCATCTTTGGAATACAACACATCAACTGGAAACGTCCTTCCTTCTATTTTGGAATCTGGTGCACCTCCAAAAAAGTCCAGGAATCGTTTAGAATTCAAAGTGGCACTGGTAATCACCAACTTCAAATCTTTTCTTCTCATTAAAAGTTGCTTGAATAATCCTAAAAGTACATCCGTATTCAAAGACCTCTCATGAGCTTCATCCATAATAATACAAGAATACTTGCTTAAATGTGGATCTGTAAGGATTTCTCTGAGTAAAATACCATCCGTCATATACTTTATAACAGTCTTGGAAGATGTTCTATCGTCGAATCTAACAGCATAACCAACCTCATCACCAAGTTTGCAACCAACTTCCTCACTTACTCTCTTTGCAACAGACATTGCAGCAACACGACGTGGTTGAGTACACCCAATCATCATTCCATCATTGCAAAAACCATCCTCACACAAGAATTGAGTCAATTGGGTGGTCTTACCAGAACCAGTCTCACCAACAACTACAGTAACTTGGTTTTCTCTAATTCTCTGTAAGAGTTGATCTCGTACTGCAAAAGCTGGAAGACTCTTTCGTTGTTCAAGAATACTAGGTCTATCAATTGGTAAATCCTTTACTATTTCATCTTCCTCCTCTTCAATTTCCTCAACCTGGCCGACTCTTTCTCGTGCTCTTTTCATACGTTCATTCAGTGCCTTCTTTTCCTTGACCACAAGACTACCTTCTTTAGCACGCAGTGCTAATTCTGACAGTGGATCTTTAATCGGGTTTACAGTTGGGCCTATATTACCTGGTTCGAACAGTAGTTGTAGATGTTGTTTGGCATATTCTAGAAATGGAGGAACAAACACATGACTAGTGATTTGAATTGATTTGGTTGTATTTTGATGATCAAAGTCTTTATATTCGCCTGTTAATTTGTCAAATGCACCACCTGATTGGTTGATCTGATTATGATTATTCTGATTATTCTGATTATTCTTATTCTGATTATTCTGATTACCATTCTTTTCATTCTTATACTTTCCAACCCTTTTATCACTTAATATCTCCTCCTCACTCCAATCATTTTGTTCTATAAAATCCTCATTTTTCAAACCCAAATTTCCAACTTTATTAATCTTTTTTGGCTTTTCCGGTTCTTCAATCGTTTGCTTAATTCTCATAGCATCTTCCTTCTTGATCTTTTTGAATGTAATCTTCTTTGTTGGTTTGACAGTTTTAATTGGAGTAGGTTCTTCATCATCCAGAAACGAAATCGAAACTGTTTGTTTCTTCTTGGTGCTCTTCAAGTTTAGCTGTTTTGCTATACTGTCGATATTATCACTGATATCGGTGTAAATGTCTTTGATATCATCATCGTTCTTTAGTCCTAGTACGCTCAAGTACTTGGAAAAATCGTCGTAGTTGTTATTTTCGCGGTACCGCGTAACCAAGGACCGCGTTAGATTGTCATTTATGGGCTTGTTGAGGTAATCGCTGAGCTTGTCGGTGATCTTAGAAACGGACATCTAAAGGTGAATAAGATGGTTTTGGTTTGTATTGGTCTTGTCACGTGGGAGAAAGATGGAGATGATTTGTCACGTGAGTTTATCAACCAGATTGAGATGAGTTGTCACGTGATTTGCAACTAGAGGTGAGTGGTTGATTCATTCACTACGTTGAATTGACAAGTGGAGTGTGATAGCGTGTATGTGATAACATGTAAGCTAAAAGACGCTTCTGGATAATACTTCTCTTTCTTATTCACAATTTATCTACAACTAATTCAAGATCTAATAATTTAGTAGCTAATCTAAATAGTAACCTAACAACTAAACTGAAACTATATACAACACCCTGATATAATGAAAACACTTCAATTCAAGGGACTCATCACAATACAACTAATCAAAGAATAGCTAATCAAAGTACAGCTAAAGTACACCTTATCATATAAACCATTCCCTTCGGAAATAGTTTATAACGACATTATCACCAAAATGTCGCACTATCCATCCCATGTTAAAGATCAACCAGCTCGACAAACGTTGCGCCCAGTACTTCAAATATCACGTTCTAGCAACCATACGGCTCAGCCCAGTGCCCACCTCACCCAAAGAAGTGTCCTATTTGTACGAAAACTTCAAAACTTTGGGCAATGTCGAGTCGTTCAGCATTAACAAAGAAAAGACTGGAATAACCGTCTACGAACCAGTACTAAGAGTGCTATACAATCCCTCACAGAACTCGCTAATGAAATCAGCCTTTATAAATAACATAGAAGAGGTTTATGAGAATGAAAGTCAAGCTGAATTGTTTAGGAAGCAACAAATGATAATTAACAATATCAAAGAATTAATTGCATTACCACGGTATTCATTCATAGAGAATGATGAGGAATTTTCACTGGGTGAAACTGAAATCCAATTCAAGCATCATTTACCTTTTGATGTTTTAAAGTATGATAAGATATATGGAATCAATTCAGCTACTATTGATTCTCCATTTTTCAGAATCACTCCAAAGAAAGAGAATTTTGATAAGGAGATGAATGATAAATTACGGATGAGAATCAGGTTTAATTTTCAGAAGTTCCATAAGTTTGGGCATATTGGGATTAAGACTGGGTTGGACTCGATTGGGCTTGGGAAAACGCTTAAAGAAGGGAAAAGTATTGATTTCAAGAGTATTCTTAAGTTGACATAAGAATTAAGAGTTATTAAGTTATAGAATATAAAATTTGAGTACTTGATTTGTAGGCTTTATACTGAACAGAATTTCATAAGATCTACTATTTGAAGAGTTTCCATCAATATTAACAATATGAGAAGATCGTAAGAGATATCAATTGACTATTATTGACAATTAACTGAATTCGAAAAATCACTAAACTCGAAATAAATGAACTATAAGAACCTCAATAATAATAAAAAAATCAAATAAACTCAATAATCAACCTCAATCAATAAAACTAATAGTCAATAATACAATAACAATAATACAATAATCATCTTTTATTTCTAATATTATACAACTACTTCTTCAGATTAACAACCTGTAAATCCTTCTCCATAACCTCATTCAAATAATTCAATCCTATTTGTTGCTTCAATAAAACCTTGGATAATTTCTTAACAATTTCCTCAGATGTGTCTTGTTGTTGATGCAGTTTCTCCAGTTTCTCTTCTTTAACTTCCTTAATATCAGGTTGTTCTAAAATCCCCTTAATAGAATTATCAAATTGATGGTTCAAATCATCAGCTCTCTCCTTCAAAATCGCTAATCTGGCAAAAACATCATTCAACTTCCCAACTGGATTGTTAGGATCGTTCAATTTGGCATTCAATAACTCAAATTGCTTGGAAATTTCTTCCTCCTCTGGTAAAAGTGGATACCCCTTCAACTTGAGAATAGCCAATACAGTGGCTAATCTAAGTAATCTTCTAGATAATTGTGTATGCTTTGCCTTTGCTTTTGAAATTCTGGTGGTATTATCCAAATCATGTTTTGAAGATAAACTATCAACTTTGGAATTTACTTCATTAAGTAAAACACGAGATTTCGCTACGTAATCCAATTGTGTTTCGATTCTTTGAGCAACTTCAGTGAATGATGTCACTTTGATAGGATAATGAAGTGCCAGAGGTCTCTTATCCATTGCCAAATCCCAATCTTCAGGTGCTTCATTGGATGGTCTTTGTTGACTTAATAAAACATTGATTTCTTGCTCATTGAACTTGTTATACAAATGTGTTTTGAAAACACATTTGGGAGAATTTGGATCCCATTGTTCTTTGATTTTGGCAAGTTGATCATTAATAGCAGGTGTATATGTACTGATACTAGGTTGTGAAACCACACTTGGTTGTGCAATGTTGTTGACTATAGGTTTTTGGGAGTTGGAGGACCAGTTAAATGATGGTTGGTTGTTGTTGGTGTTGGTGTTTCCAAATAAGCCTCCGGTTCCTCCAGTTGTGTTGTTAGTGTTGTTGTTACCAAATAATCCACCACTAGTATTGTTAGTGGTGTTAGCGTTTGAACCAAATAATCCACCACTATTGGTGTTAGTGGTATTTGCATTTGAACCAAATAATCCACCACTAGTATTATTAGTGGTGTTCGCATTTGAACCAAATAATCCTCCACTGGTATTGGTATTAGCATTGGTATTTCCAAATAATCCTCCACTAGTATTGGTATTAGTATTGGAATTACCAAATAATCCTCCACTAGTATTGTTAGTGGTATTAGTATTAGCATTACCAAATAACCCCCCAGATCCACCACTTGTTGCACCTCCAGTCGTATTATTATTATTATTACCAAATAACCCCCCAGCTGGTTTTGCTCCAAATAATCCACCACTATTAGTGTTGGTATTCGTGGTTCCAGTATTGCCAAACAACCCTCCAGAGGTGTTTGTTGTGTTGGTAGCACCACCAAACCCCTTATTGGCTCCAAATCCAGTATTAGTGGATGTTGCTCCAAATCCACTATTAGTGTTAGATGCTCCAAATCCACTATTAGTGTTAGATGCTCCAAATCCACTATTAGTGGTAGATGCTCCAAATCCACTGCTGGTGTTGCCTGTATTGGTACCCGACTGACCAAACAAGCCAGTTCCCTGCTTCTGTTGTGCGTTGTTACCGAACAATCCACCACTACCAGTATTTGTTGTGTTTGTTTGATTTTGGCCGCCAAAACTGAAGCCGGTGTTACTTGAGCCAAAGCCGGTGGACTGAGCAGGTTTCGCTCCGAATAGATTCAGCTCGTTGGGCTTCGCAGTGCCATTGGCATTGTTAGCACCAAAGAGACCACCGCCGGTGTTTGAAGACGACGAAAACATGGTGATGAAGTTTGAAAAGTAAAAATTTGTTTGATTTATTTCAACTTTTGGTGTGCAGGTTTGAAGAAGAAGGATGATTTTTGATATTTTGGTTAATTATTGATTATTTTGGTTATTGAGTTTGAATTAGGATAATGGGTTGGGTGATTGGGTTGGGTGATTGGGTTGGGTGATTGGGTTGGGTGATTGGGTTTGGTGGTTTTGGTTGTTGGAAGTTTTGGATTTTGGGTGGAGAGGGTGGTTTTTTGATGAGAAGGTATAACAATTAATAGATGATTCTTATAATTTTATTAAATATTACCATTTAATCTCATAATTAAGAAGTTTTGATTGTTTCAAGGTGTTCAGCTGGATCTTATACTTATTGAGGTGATTTTATTCAGTTTTCTCTTGGGAGATTAGATTTCTAGATGAAATAACTTGTATTTCATTCAATTGGTATGAAACCACTAAAACAAGAACTTGCCTGAGTTTCTTATATATGATTAGAATCTTATTATTCACCATACACTACAATTACGTTTATGTTTGTTGAACAGTCAGGACTTTTTGGTGGTACCTTTTGGCTGCAAATTTTCACGAATTTTTTCCATACTTTTAAATCGAATAGAAATAACTGGATTGATGTTTAGTTATCTAACAGTTGATGTTTAGTTATCAAACAGTTGATTTTACTCCTTATTGATTCTGTTAGTCTCAACACAAAAAAACAAGCCAAACCAAATCCCCTGTCAGTATCTATTCTTCTAACTATGAACCCATTTTACACCATAATAGAAAAATTAAACACATAGCCAGCAATTAACATTCCAACATATATATACTTTGCACGAGTCGTGTAGCCGATCCAAAACGTCCAAAAACATGTCTTAAACAAGTTTTACTTGTATCGCAGGTGAAAGCGATCTCATTAGTTTCGTTTGTGCTCGCTTGTACGCGTGTAATAAACAATACTGACTCCAAATCTGACTATTCTCTGTTTTCTTTGTTATTTTTAGATACCGTCATGTATCTACTCATAGAGAAAGTTCCAACACGAAAATCAATCTTCTTTAGAATTTATTACAATCATTTTATTTAATCATTGTTATTGGAAGAATCATTAATCCTTTAGTCATGCTAAGTAATACGCATCTTCAATATGCATCTTCAATACGTCATACATTTGTGTTATATATTAATCCTCGATCGGTCAGATCTACCCTCGTGTACTTTACCTTAAGATTCAATCACCTTTCAGGTCTTAAATTTCGCTCGTTGGGTAAGCGATCTTCAACGTCTAGACTTTTCGTGATTACAATTATGATCTGCTGTAAGTAGAGGTAAGTCTATCCCTAGAAATAACCCTTTCATGCTTACAAACCCATTCACAAGACTCCCAAGTTACATTTATTGTTCAACGGAAACGTTTAGCAGAATCAAACTGTCCTGTAACCATATTTTAAAACCCTGTAATTTTATTCAAAATAGGGAGATACACGGATTATCCGTCTCCCCGCCCTCTCTCCTCTTTTCCGCACCCTCCGGCGTCACGGCTAAGGTCCCGACACGTCTATTATTGTCAAAAGATCAGTCTCATTGCCTAACAAAAGATCGGTTGATCTTGTACCTTTCCGTAGCGATCATATGCCAGTAGTTAGAAATCCGTGCTGAGTTTATCATATCCACTTCTCATATCCACTTCTCATGTCCAACTTCTCTTGGTCAACCTCTCACATCAACGTAGCCACTGTATTCCATTACTGTACTCCTTTAGTATTTGCAGCCAAAACTGTCAAATTGAACATTCTCGTCCCAAATAGGAATACCTCCGGAAAAGAAAAAAAGATTCAGCCGCGATCAGTTGCAGCCATTTTGCATATACGTAGAAGAGCTCTGTCTTGAGAGTATAAAGGCTACCCATAAGACTCACATTTCAATCTATTAACCATCCACAATGACCTTTGCAGATTTTGTCAGACACAGTTTTTTCGGTAGATGTGTCTACCGTACTTCCAATCACAAATACTTTGGATACAAAGAAGAGCAACCAGACTTTATTGTTCCTGAGAAGTACTTTGCAAACGAGTATTTGGTTAAGGAGAAAGGTGTTAGTGTTGATTCAAACAGTGCTGGTATAATTGAGATTGTCACTAGTGAAGCTGGTGGGAACGAAATTAGTGAAGCTCAAAGTGAAAGTGAGGTTTTCAGTAAAGGTGAAAAGGAAGTTCCTGATGTCAAGGACTCAGATGCATCTTCTGAAGCTAACGGGTCTTCATCTTCAACCTTGGCTAAGGATGATAAGATTTTGGTTACTTGGGATGGAGAAGACGACCCTGAAAACCCATACAATTGGCCTGTCAGTCACAAGATCTTCTTAATCTTGCAAATTGCCATCTTGACAACTTCAGTTTATATGGGATCCGCTATCTACACCCCTGGTTTGGACGAGATCAAGAAGGAATTTGGAGTGACTGAAGTTGTTGCTTCCTTGCCACTTTCTCTTTTTGTTATTGCGTATGGTTTGGGTCCTATGGTCTGGTCACCATTTAGTGAACACTACGCCATTGGTCGTACTAACATTTATCTCTTTACTCTCTTCATTTTCTTCATCCTCCAAATCCCAACTGCTTTATCTAAGCATTTTGCAGGGTTATGTGTTTTGAGATTTTTGGCAGGTTTCTTTGCTTCTCCATGTCTTGCCACTGGTGGTGCTAGTATTGGAGATGTTTTGCCAATTCCTTTGCAGCCGGTCGGTATCGCAACCTGGGCCGTTGCTGCTGTGTGTGGTCCAACTTTGGGTCCTTTGATTGTATGTCTTACTTTTTGAACTTTTGATGAATTATACTAACAAAATTAGGGTGCAGGGTTAACCGATGCTGGAGGATGGAGATGGACCTTTTGGTTCTTGGCTATTACAAGTGGAACCTGTCTCGTGTGTTTAACCTTTTTCTTACCTGAAACTTACGGTAAAACCATCTTAATGAGAAAGGCCCAAAGGTTGAGAGCCATCACTGGTAATCCAAACATCACCACCCAAGATGAAATCGATTATGAAAAGACTTCTGTTCGTGATATTGTAATCGAAACATTGTGGAGACCACTTGAAGTTTCTATTCTTGAACCTGTTGTGTTACTTATTCACCTTTACATCGCATTGATTTACTCCATCATGTATCTTTGGTTCGAAGCCTTCCCAATTGTTTTCATTGATACTTATAAATTCACTTTGGTTGAAATGGGTCTTGCGTACATTGGTAACATTACCGGAGTGTTTATTTCAGCTGCTATCTATATCTGGCACATCAAGAAGATCTTCACTGATAAGTTGATTTCAGGGCAAATGGTTGAGCCTGAGGTTTTCATTCCAACTGCTATATTTGGTAGTGTTTTAATGCCTATTGGTATTCTCCTCTTCGGGTTCACCAGTACCAAGTCCATCCACTGGATTGTTCCTATGATTGGTGCTGGTTTCTATGCAGCTGGTGCTTTCACTGTTTTCCAATCGCTTTTCAACTATTTGGGTATGTCCTTTTTCAGGTACTTGGCTTCTGTTTTTGCTGGAAATGCTCTTTTCAGATCGTGTATCGCAGGTGCTTTCCCATTGTTTGGTAGAATTATGTTTGACAACTTATCTACAAAGAAGTTTCCAGTAGCCTGGGGGTCTGCTATTTTGGGTTTCCTTTGTTTGGCTGCAATTCTCATTCCTGTTTTATTTTACATGAATGGTCCACGTTTGAGAGCTAGATCTAAGTATGCTGGAATGGGTTAAACCATTCTGTTTTTGTTAACTTCTGGAATATTAGCTATAATCAAGTATATGAAAAGTAATAATGTTTGATCTTTTATTATTGTTCAATACTTATCTCTCCATTCAATAATAATGAACTCTTGAAAACCAGAAAGCGCCTAAAATTCTCAATTTATCAGGGGAGTATTCCCTTCAGGAGAGTATTTCTAAATTATACTTTATTTCTACTCCATCTTTATTGGAGAGTCCCTATCATGAAATACTAAATTTTATAATACTATTATAAAATTACTCTTATTGAAAAGTTGCAAAAATTGATTTTTGTGAAAAATTTCTTAACTACCGTTTTTGTGATTAAAAGAGTAAAGAACTAGAATTGTAAACTCTCATTTCAATTTACAAATTTGAGTCTCACTCTGAGGCTCACTCTGAGGCCCTCACCAGTATACTTCTACATTCCTAAACAGTGAAAATGAGAGTAGAGTACCAGTAAAGTTATTAATATCATTATACTAATTATTTGAGTTCACTGTAAAGATCAGTTTAGAATTAGTCAACCTTTGAGTTAAGTATCCTCTAATATCAGATACATTTGATCACAACATTACATACCCACCCCAATAGTTACAACTGAATGGTGACTGAATGGTGAACTGAAAACTCAGACCAAAATTTTGCACCCAATATTAAACTGAAAAATGGTACAATATAATCAAATTATTCACTATAAAATCAACCTTAAATATAAAATCAACCTTAAACATAAAACCAAAATAATCCACCTACAATAATCAATGCTCTCCTCTATTACTCTCATATATACCTATCTATTGTTTTGACTTCAAAAATTCAGCAGTCTTAGCCTTATCATTCGAAGTACCCTGATAGATTGGGTTCTCGTTCAAGAAAATCTGCTTTTCAACACCTGGAATCTTCTTTTCCAACTTCAAGTTGTCAAAGATACATTTTCTAAACACACTTTCGGAACTTCTGCAATGGCCCAATCTGTGGTTTTCTTGCTCCAAACATTCATAGTGCAACTTGAATTCATCAAAGCAGTATTTATTTATATCTTTCAAAACTGAAATCGCGCATCTTGTCACTCTTCTTCCCTCCTTCAAACATTCCAAAGTACCTCCGTTGTTTTGGTCCTTACACAACATGAAGTCATCGTTGTATGGTTTACACTTTTCTCCAATGTAGTACGATGCAGATAAAAGTGGAGCTGAAGTTGCACCCACTTCGTCGACGTGAGGAATATCCTTGGGTAATTGGTTTTTGTCGACGTTCTCCCACTCGAATCTCCCGATGAATAAGTCTCCCAAGGCCATTTTGATTGATGTTGGTGAAGCAAAAATTTGAAATTTAATTTGGGCGGGATTTGGTTGGTGCTGGGAAGTACGCGGGAGGTGCGCGGGGGGGATTTTTGGGACTGCAAAAGTTCACGTGCTATCGCACGTGAACTTTTACTCTGCTTCTAATGTGCCGATCCAAGTTGATTACTATTCTGTTAGAGAGTTTCTATTGTATGTGATGATATGTATGTGATGATGTAAGATCTTTTGTACTGGTAGACCAGTTATTCTATTGTACCTGATCTAGTTTATATTTTCTTTGTGTTGATATTATTATAATTTAATACTATAAATTTTAAATGTATTGTAATGAACGTCTTATTCTGATAAACTACCCAAAAGACATGGCATCACTACTTTCAGCTGAAACAAACAATGTATGGAAAGTCATTATACACTTAATTCCATATACTTTACGATAATTCAATCAACTTGATTTTACATTTTTCTAATATTTGACAAATTGTTGCAAAATGTTTAAATTTGCAACCATATAAATTGACGACTACAAATTATAATGTTTTGGAATTACCTTTGAATTTCCTTTGAAGTATTAATATAGTATATTATAAGATATCTTTAGAGGTCTGATTCTGGAATACACAATCTATAAGTTAAAAGAATTAATTTTCCATTTGTTTGTGTATTAGGAGTGAAATCAATTGATTCCAACTGATATCACCTAACTGATAGCACATTGTTGCTGAACTCAACGAACTGAGCTCATCGAGCTGAAATCATCGAACTGAACTCATCGAACTGATATCACCAATTGATATCACCAACTTATACCAACTGATATCACCAACTGACATCACCAACTTATAGCAACAGAACTCATTCAGCTGAACTCATCCAGCTGAACTCATCCAGCTGAACTCATCCAGCTGAACTCATCCAGCTGAACTCATCGAACTGAATTCATCGAACTGAACTCATCGAACTGAACTCATCGAACTGAACTCATCGAACTGAACTCATCGAACTGAACTCAACGAACTGAACTCATTGAATTGAACTCATTGAATTGAACTCATTGAATTGAACTCATTGAATTGAACTCATTGAACTGAACTCCTTGAACTGAACTCATGCAATTGAACTCCTTGAACTGAACTCATGCAATTGAACTCATCCAACTGAACTCATCCAACTGAACTAATCCAACTGAACTCATCCAACTGAACTAATCCAACTGAACTCATCCAACTGAACTCAACTAACTGAACTCAACTAACTGAACTCAACTAACTGAACTCAACTAACTGAACTCAACTAACTGAACTCGTCGAACTGAACTCGTCGAACTGAACTCGTCGAACTGAACTCATCGAAATGATATCCCCAACTTATACCATCTGATACCAACTGATATCACCAAAAGTTAACCAATCATCTTACCCAATCACTCTTCACTTATCACCATCTGATATCACCAACTGATATCACCATCTGATATCACCAACTGATATCACCATCTGATATCACCATCTGATATCACCAACTTATACCAACTTATACCAACTTATATCACCTGATACTCCAAAAGTTAACTCCCAATTATCTCACTTTTCACTTCCTCTATTCTTTTTCAATCTCCTAATAACCCCATCATTCCCTGTAATCTTGCAAATATTAATCAATAATAATATCAAATCACCCTTACTCTTATCTCTCAAATCAATAATCCCAGCTAACTCATCCAAATAAGCCTTAAACTCATATCTCAACGAAGAAACCTTATCCGTAAGAAACTTACTACTGAAAACACTACTATACTTGCATCCCAGTAAATACTTGAACAAATTTGTTATTGACAAATAAAGTCCAACCAAAGTTTCCAATTTCCTCTTTGTATTTGATTCATCAAGAAGTAAAGCGTTTTCAAAACTGGTAACTTGATCGTTCAACACAAGACTGATTTTAGCCAAGGTTTTAAGATATTGTAATTCCAGTCGAGTTTGTAATGCTGAATCCACTAATTCATGAGATGTATTCAATTTGGTATTATGACCTACGAGTTCAAGTTTGAACTGAGCGAGATCAGACGATAATTCTTCAATGAGAACCAAACCATCATTGATTGACTTTCCTAAGCGTATGAAATCATCAAAGTCATTGTTGACCAAGTCGAGTAATGTTTGATTTAGCAGTTTCAGAAGTTGAGTTAATTCAGATATGAGTTCATCGAGTTGAGTGAAACGATGAGTTTTGAAGAGAAACTCGTCTATTTGAGATTGATCAAAGTCTTTGAAGTTGGTTCTATTGATTGATGTTGGATATGGGAATTCTTCTTCTATTTGGATGTCGTTGTTCATATTGATTTTATTATGTAATTTTCTTGAAGATTTAAGTGATATAAGTTAGTGAAATAAGTTAATGATATAAGTTAATGATATAAGTTAATGATATAAGTTAATGATATAAGTTAATAGATATAAGGTGATAAGTTGAGATAGTAGTAATAAGATAGTGAGATATAAGATAGTGGTATATATAAGTTAGTTAATATAATTTTGATAAGTTAGTTGATAAGTTAGTTGAATATAAATTAGTAGTTTAACCTAATGATTGAATACTTTTCAATTGATTTGTAACATTGAGAATCTCGGAATATCTTAGTATATTCAGTTTCTATTATTGTATATTATTATTAGATTGTTATTGATGAGCATTGTCAAATATCGATTGTTAATATCAATTGTCGAATTGCTGATCGTATTGTTAATATGTATTGTTGCTGAGTATGAATATCACTGAAATATGAATTATTACTGAAATATGAAATATGAAATTCTAGCTTAAATATGAAATATAAATTATTTCTCATTATTGGTTGCAAAGTATATATAAGAGAATTTTTCGAGAATGTATGGAAATTAATAGATATATGCAAAAAATTGATAGAAACGAATACGATGGGTAAAAGTTGAGAAACGTGAATATTCGGGTTTAAGTGATGAATTGGTGTTGGTTTTTGATATTTAGTACAAAAATGAGGAATGGATATTAAACTGCGTTTTAAAGATCTGGTACTCAAAATGATTATTGAATTTAATACTAAACTCATTTCTGAACTCATTTCTTATATGCTGGCTGATTAATGCTAGAAATGTGAATACTTCGTATTCACTTTAATCACACTTCGTTACATTAATATACCAAAAATGTGAATACTTCGTATTCACACTTTTATTCGTATTTAAAATTCTTATACCATTTTAACCCAAACTCGTAAACAACTAATCTAGAAACTATCCAACCCAAAACCCAAACCCCTACAATCGAAAATTCTACGCATCTCCATTCCTCAACATTCTAAACTCCCAACCCATCAAAAATAGACGTATAGACTCAATTTCTTGGCCTGTTAAGTCGGCTGTCAAGTCGGCCTGTCAAACTAACAGTGTATAAGCTACATAAATAACCCTGGAAATGCTCCCCCCTCCCCCCAGCAGACTCAACCATGGCGTACCCATCGCTTGGTATGTGCATATTCAGAACTCCCAAATTCGCAGCCAAAAAAGACGGTTGCAAAATTTAATGCCGAAATATTGTGAAACTTCAAGTCTATTATTCCGAATTCTATCGGACTGTAATCACCGCTTCATCTCTACATAATACCATATATATCATCTCAATTACATCGCATGTCACACAAACACCACAACCTAATCTTCGATATCTCAATTACAAAAGCGTTTCCGAGTCAGAAACGTCTGTCTCACAAAGTGAACAATATAGAGTTCGGATGTCTGTGATGGCAGAAGGTTAATGGATAATCTATGAAGATTTATGTATGTAGAAGGTAAAGTATGGTAGAATAAAGTAAGGGCCTTTTTCTGGCCTTTTCGTTGGGTAATAACGATAACAGATCCTCACATGACATTGGAATGTACATTCCAATTTCACCACAAGATCCCGGCCTCGGTTACATACACAGCCTTTCATGACGATAAAATATAACGGAGTAGGTTTTGCACTCAATTTCCTGGATACCCTTAAAGTGCAGTTGTATCCTTAAGATTTGGTTCCCAAATTGGAAAAATGTCAGGCTCATGTGAAGATCAAAGTCGCTAAAACTTGCGTCAATTCAATTGACTTGTGTTCAGTCGGCTAAAACAATTTCGTTTGCATACACGTTCTTTGGCCAGGGCCAGAGCTTCCTTGTTTTGAGCTTCTTTTCCTTGTTTAACCTTCCTTGGTATTTAGTGGTTGTTGGGCTTAAGATATTTTTGAGTATATTTTGACCGAGGATTCTGTTAGTGATTTGGTGATTGTATGTTATTTCATATATGTTATTTTCATATATGCTATTTCATATAAGCTATTTTCATACTAATATTCAAATTGTATGCTTCACTCATATAATTCAAATAGTTAACAACTTTACATCCTAATACATTTTTACAAATATTTGTACCATATTATAGACACATATTGTTATTACAATACTTCTGACTGCTGAAACACGTCACTCATCACATCCTAACCAGCGATATCCGTTTTGTGGATGAGTGACTAGACTTATTCGGCGGAGTGCAAAAAGAATTGGTTATGCCAAGGGTGTCCAATATCTCCGCCAATCTGCCCGTACCGATGAACAAATACAAAATGGTAGCAGACAGCTCGTTAGAGAGGTTTCCATTGTATTGTCCAGGCGGTTAACAATACCTTGTTCCTGCACTATTCCCCAACACTGCACTCACTCGGTCAACGCAAATATCCAACTTATTGTCCCGGCTAGATCCTGCAGTATTGAAGGCTCAAAAATCATAAAAACAATAGATATCCTCCAACTCTACTTGTCGACAAGGTTGCAGATCTGCCATGCTGCAGATACAGATACTCGCAAGATGGTTTATCCTCATTTGCATATATTAAGTTTGTGTATTTTAAATTTAGCCTTTATGCATTTATGTCTGGCCCAGTATGGATCTTGTACTTTGTTGGATTTGGGGTTGACGTGAGTTTGCGTAGTTGACGTTTAGGATGCGTCTTGGGGGTGACGTTAGAGGCTTATTGTGGATATCGTGAGCAAGGGCCTGAGCTCTGGTGGGGCTTATTTGGTTTGTTTTGCACCCATATTGATTTTATTTCATATTTCATAATTCATTTTATTTCATATTATCATATTAACATATTTCATATTATCATCTCATATTCTACTATAATATTCATTTCATATTCATTCCCATTTCAATTTAGTAGCATTTCATGCTACTAAATTCATGCTACTAATTCATGCTACTAAATTTCATGCTACAACCAAACACCCCAAGTCTCGCTTCGTCTAACCATAGATTCGGAACACACAAAACCAGATTGTGATCGGTGTACTAGACGAAGGTGAACCCTACTTTGTTCTAGGGTGGTCAATCTCTCCAGCGTGCCTGGGGCGCCATAATGGAGTACTTGTTTAGTTGTGTTTTTCTTCTTTGGACAACAGGGACTCGAACAATGTATAATAAACAATATATTGTTATCTACGATATAGATGTATCTGGAATGCGATATTCCAGGAGGAGCGAGATCTATGCCAAGAAGGTTGATGATGGTATATGATGTTATGAGATTTGATATACTATAAGATATTTGATATGTTGATAGTATGACAGATATACTAATATACTAGTATACTAGTATATCAATTTTATATGATATATGATATATGATATACGATATATGGTATATGATATATGCTATATGAATTATGATATACCATAAGATATATGCTATACTATAACATTCAATGCACCTACAGTTATGAGACCCACCTCTCCATTATCATTGTTAAAATTCGACTATTCCAAAAAATACAACAATTGATAGAAAATACATGACAGGGATTGTTATGCGATGGGCTGGTTTGAAATGACAGAAATGATTAAAGTCTGATAGTTTGATAAGTTTGGTTGATAAAGATAAAGTCTGTTTGACAGAATTAACTCAAAGTTGAAATGTGTTTTTTGACACAGGGCTGTGCTATCATATAACGAAAATTGAAAGGTTACTAAAAAATACTAAAGAGACTGCTACCTCGGTCACTCTGAAGCCACGCCTTCTCCACCACTAGAAAAGTGCGTTCCGGGCGGATTTATCTAAGAAAGAGGTTCTTTTAGTTTGTTTGTTATGGACTGCAGGTTATTGAAATCCTGATTATGATGCCCGCGTAGTGCAGATGCAAAAGGGTTAATGTTGGGAAAGAATTCGCGATTCTCTTGAGGGTTCTAGTTATGATATAACACGAGGGGTTGCTTTCGTTGGGTTGTTCTCACGAGGGGTTATTTGATGATGGTCGGGGTTGTAATGTTATGATTTGAAGAATTGTAATGTTATGATATTGGTTTTGTTATATGGGTTGTTGTTATGATATTGGTTCTGTTATATGGGTTGTTGTTATGATATTGATTCTGTTATTTGGGTGTCAATGGGTTGTCATATATATTTGGGTTGTAAAGTTATGGGTTGTCATGGGTTGTAAAGTTATGGGTTGTCATGGGTTCTAAAGTTATGGTTCTCATATATTGTTATAGTATTTGGTTCTTTTAACTAACAACCAAAATCAACATCAAACTTACAGAACCGGAATAGCTGGAACTTAATGCTCGCTAAACTCGCCAATGTCGGAAATATATCATGAACACAGTGCTTCATTCTATGCCAATTACTGTAGTCTTAACACTTTTTAACAGTTACAGTGCAAGATTAGGCTTTCAATCGCTTCAGTCCAGGCCCATATGCACAAAACAGCCACTATTTCCTGCCGGTAGGTGCCCGCCTATCAAAAATTTGTTAAGAGCCAATCTCTGTCAGCATCTTGCTTCTGGGCTAAAACAAAGTGCCCCCTGCATCAAAAGAAAGAACTAAAAGCGAGTATTGAAAGTTTATTCTATCTAGACCTAGGTGATAATAAGATGTTCCAGGTAGGTTATTCCGTTCAATAGGTAACACTTTAGAATTTGATCAATATGTTTTGGCTTTTTAGATTGCACATGTTTTTTTGCAGCCATTCTTTAATTATACCATTATTAAATATAAGTTGATAAAAGTAATTATGAGTTCTTGATTGCTTACACCAAAACACTCAGTCTGCCGTTGGAAGACCTTTGCAGAAATATAGTTTGGCAATGGTGCGTGAGGCTGCCAGGTAAGTAAAAAATACAAATACGGAAAGTAGTTTGGAGGATTTTTGATTGGATAAAGTTTAAGGAACTGATGACGAAAGTGGAAGGAGAGGTATTAAAGAGACGTTAAGAGGAAGTACAAGAGAGAATAAGGAAGAGGTTGACGTATTGATGGAGAGTACCGGTTTTTTGATGGGAGTCCGCCCCTGGTTTCTGAAACATCTGCGATGGGCAGCCAATGATCAACAGTCGTCTAACGAAAAAATTATCCAAACTGGGTAGGACAACATGTTTTGGTTGAATTTGGAAGGATTTGGATGTATTGGGAGATTGGAAATTGGGAGATGGGAATTGAATTGTGAATTGAGAATTGAGAATTGCAGTATTGCAGTATTGCGTGGGTTGTTTTGAGAGTTGGAGAGAATTGGTGGTGTATGATATAAGGTTCATTATTATTAATATATTAAGATAGAAGATATGAGATATAAAAGATATACTTGATATACAAGATACAAGATATATATGATATACATGATATACATGATATACAAGATACAAGATACAAGATATACTTGATAGACATAGAACAGTAATAGTACTAATAGACCACCAGGGGAATGTAGGTACCATCGCCTCACTCTTAATCTTTCCATTCGTGCGTCGGCAGAATAATCGCTGTGCATTTGTTTATATACAGTACTAATAAATCACAGGATCTTTTTTAGAGAAACAGGAACAGGGCCGACAAACGGCTGCAGGATCCTGTTTAGAGAGTTTGGGTAAGGAAGTGTCGGATTTTGGGTTCATATAAAGAGATGAAGTTTTGAGTGTTGTGTGTGTGTGTGTGTGTATATATATGTATATGTATATGTATATAGATATATAGATTTATAGATACATTCATATAGATACATTCATAGATACATTCATATACATATATTCATATACTACGTATATGAATATTGTATATGAATACCTTTTCTTTTCATCCCCATGCATGACCACAAAACCACCCCGATCTTAAAAAATAATATATTTTCCACAATTTTTTTATCGCTTTTTTGGGACGAAAATATCCCGACGCTTAAAAATACAATTTGTATAACCAATCGCTTTTGGATATAAAGAACCCAATCCCATGAATTTTTTGAAGGAGAACAACCATGTCCGCTGCTGTCTACTACACACACAACATGCCAGAAGACGTCCATAAGAACACGTTACCGCTGTTGGCACAGATTATGCCAATGGGTCAGGAGATGGTGCTGCTGCTGCACGGGTCACCATCAATGAGTAACATGGGATTTGATATGCAACCCCAAGGTCAAATGAACCAGAATGTGAATGCGGCGAAATTATATCAAAATGCTCTGATAGTCCAGAACCAACAGGTTCAACAGATTATGCAGTTGCATCAATCGCCTGAGGTTTTTTCCGCGGGACCGTCGCAAAATCTGACTGCCAATACCACGCCCGTTTCGCTGTTTAGCGCCGGGGGTCTGTATTCCAACGCGTACACCACGGTGGTACCGGTGCAACACGGCAGCGTGCTGGGTCCAAGTACAGCACCTCAAATGCCCATGGCAAATAATGTTGGTTTACCAATGCAATTACCAACAAACAGCATTCAAAACAATATCCAAAACAACATACAAATGAATATGCCCAATAATGAAAAGTGCATTTGCAAGAGTAGTGCCAATCGAATTCCACGTCCTAGAAATGCTTTTATTCTTTTCCGTCAAAAGTATCATCAACTGGTTCTTGACGAAGGGAATGTGATTCGTACAAATCCAGAGGTTTCACGAGAATTGGGACGTCGTTGGCGTGCGTTACTGCTTGATGAAAAGGATCATTGGAATAATTTGGCGGAAGATGAAAAGAAGAACCACGCGAAAAAGTACCCGGGTTATCGTTACACGCCGCGTCGTAACGGAAAGCTGAAGAATTGTAACGCTTGTCGTCAAAAGGCGTTAAGACAACAACAGGTTCAATTGCATAATCAACAGATGATTCAAATGCAACAAGAACAATATCAACAATATGTTCAACTTCAACAACAGCAACAACAACAGCAACAGCAACAGCAACAACAACAGCAGCAACAACAACAACAGCAACAACAAACCAAGACTTACAATGGGTACCAACAGATGGTACCGCAGAGTGCACCTGCTGCACCTATGCAATTTCTGTTTGGGAATGAGATTGTGAATGAGAAGTTACTGCCGCTTCTGGGCGTTCCGGGATACCAGCCTGCTGGATCGGGCCAGGACTTTGGAGGACAACAGTTTGGATATGGAGAGATGATTGAGCATCAGCGGTTTAATCTGTTGCCGAATCTGAGTTATGGGTTTGAATTTAATTCGTGAGGTGTAGAAGATAATAAGTATATGTAATATGATAATAGTACGATAAAAATAGGATTATGAATGATAAAGTATAAAGGATGATTTTAATTTTAAAGATGATTTTAATTATAAATGATGATTTTAAAAGGATATGATTTAATTTTAAAGGATGATTTTAAATGTTATAAAGAATGATTTTAAATGTTATAAAAGGGTTCATTAATGGTTGATTATAAAAATTGACTAAAGTATATCTGAGGAGATATCTGACATTGAATTTGAAGACCGTATAATTGATAACTTGACAATTTTAATATGTTTAATTGTAGTTTGAATCTTGACAGTTTAATATGTTAATTACTTGTACTTTTGATATCTTGTTTTATGAAAATAGTTTAATCTTGGTGACTAGTAAAAGAGTTTAATTTGGCTCTTAAATGCTTTGAGTTTAATGGTTGATTTGTAGAATTTAATGGTTAGTTTGACTTGTAGAGATTGAGGTGAATTCATGAGTTTTAATAACATTTGGTGATTAGACTTTTTAGAGAGTTTTGATAGTTTTAGCTGGTTTGAACTGTTTTGAGAATAGTTTTGATGGCTTTAGCTGGTTTGGATTGTTTTGAGAACAGTTTTGATGGCTTTAGCTGGTTTGGATTGTTTTGAAAACAGTCTTGATGGCTTTAGCTGGTTTGGGCTGTTTTGAGAAGAGTTTGATACTTTTAGTTGGTTTGACTAGTTAAAGAATACTTTGATGGTTTCAACTCTTAGTGTTTTGAGAGTTTGATCTTTAGCTTGGTCTAAGTGTTCTCAGAAGTTTGATCTTTAGGTCTAAGTGTTTTCGAATTACATCTTTAGTTTGAAACTCTTAGTCTTTAAACTTTACTTAACTCTTTGAAACTCTTAGTCTTTAGAACTCTGCTTTAGCTTTTGAAACTCTTAATGTTTTAGTTGATACTGCTACTGTTTTGGTTGACTATGTTGAGAAGTGTTTGATACCATTAGTTAAGATTTGACTAGTTTTCAATTTAGCTTGTTTTGAGAACAGTCAAACTGTTTAGATAGTTTGAACTGTTTGAGAACATTACTCTCAATGTTTTAAGAATTGTCATCGAATGTGTTTTGAGAAATTCGTTTGTAGATTAGTGCTACAATTCTGAGGTTCGTTACTAAAGATAATACTAATCTCTTTAAGTTAAATATCTCTTAAAAGTTGCTAATAAAAGTTGCTAATAAAAATCACTAATAAAAGTTGCTAATAAAATTTGCTAACAAAAATCACTAACAAAAATCACTAACAAAATCACTAATAAAAATCACTAACAAATCTCTATTAAAATCACACTCTCATTCACTAATTCTCTAATCACTCCCTACCCACCCTACCCAACATTACCATAAACAACAAAGAACCAAATAACCCAATTGCCTACTTGAATATCCCCGGAACCAGTAATCTCGCAATGTTTTCGAGATTGTGATATTCCTTCAAAGCCGCAAAAGCGCAAAAACAGTTGGAAAACGCACGTACCACTGTTCGTTTAAGTTGTCAAGCATACGTAATGGAACTTGAGTGTTGATGACAGGATGAAATACTAAAGACAATAATATACAGTGGGTAAACGATTTACTACATTATTGGTAATTTGACAATATTCCTAAAAGGTATTATAAGAGATTATTGGAGTAATCCTTTAGGATTTTCAATATCATAATCATAACAGAATATTATAACTATATCATAACAGAACTATAACAGAATATCATACAGAATATCATACAGAATATCATAACTGACAGTATTAAAATCAAATTTGGAAATAACAACATCTTGAAAATGATCAGCGATCGGCTATTTAAGGTCCGTTCCTCGACCTTACATACAAGCGATTCATTCTTATACCTTCATAAATCATCTTAAAATCATCTTAAAATCATCATAAACCATCATAAACCATCATAATCATCATAAAATCATCATCACCACCATCAATGGTTGCAACTTTTTTAACCACAAAGTTCATATTTCCGCATCAGTAATAAGATTAAGATTTAAACTAGGCAGATTATACGAGCCGACAAAAGACCTGGACTCTTCAGACAGACTCTACAGACTCAACTCCGCGCAGACACCCGACACCCAACTTGCAGTCGACATCTGCAGCACCGATGAGCTCGTCCATCGAAACCCTTATTATTCACTTTCAAATGCAGCTTACGGAAACAACTTTTTGCCAGATTTTTGACTTTGAGTTACTTTGGTTTCTTCTTCGTTTTACACTTCCACATCACATTTCCTTCTCAAGTTTCTTGTGTTATTTTTCGTCCACTTTGTTTAACACGCATTCTCTCTTTCACTCTTTTGTGGTTTCCACCCCAACAACTGGACAACGCTAAAACTGGACAAACCCCAACACCAAAACTCGATGGTAAACCCTCACACAGATACGATAATACTCCTTACCAATAGACAGGACGATCACTAACTCTGTTTTGTGACAGATGCTTATTCTCATTCCGACACAAACGTAAAAATACCAAGAAGAGCAACCCAGATCGTCTATTCTGTATTTATTCCCTTTGAGGTTGGAGCAGTTACATCACCGCTGATCTTAAAATTGTAGAATCGTTCATGTGTAGTCTAAAACATTAGAATAGGCTTTAGGGGAGGATCTAGCACAAACTGGTTTGTTGGGCGGATATAGTGCACGTGAATAAAGTGGTGGTAAGTGGTAAATGGAGAGGGAAAGTGGTGATGAGAATATGGTGGGGGTAATGAATTGGGAAAAGATTGGGGTACGTAAATGATCGGGGTACTTGAAAATTGGAGGGGAATCAAATCCCAGGGGGGCGGACCAGGGTGAAGTGAAGTGAAGTAGAGACGAGAGGTGAGAATGGAGGTGAGATTTGGAACAACCAATAGAATGAATAAGTGGCTGAGATGGGTGGGAATTCAGGTGGGTTAGGTGCAAATTTCAGTAAGAACTGTGGGAGAATGAATTGAGCACGTGAATTTGCCATGGGTATTCAGTTAGGGGTTTTTATGGGTTTGTGATAAAAGTATTTTGTGGGAAGTTTTGGTTGTGAGACTTTAGAGAGGTGTGACGGGTAGGGGATACATTGGCGATGGTTGCTTTGGTGACAATGGAAAATTATAGCGAGAGAAGGTGCACAGCCTTTCGTAACTTATTATTGCGGTATGGTCTTTGGTTCTTAGTTTTGTTATTTTAGAGATAAGGAAGGAGAAAGATTGAAAGATAAGAATGATGGAGGAAGATATTGAGAAGTGGATGGGAAAGTTACTGAGAAGTGGAATATGATGGGAAAGATACTGAGAAAGAGTGAGAGTTGAGCGTTGTGAAATGCGCTTAGTCAAGAATTTGGATATTTGATGGAGTCACGTGAGGATGATGATAAAAAAATCCGTACTGCCATAGTTTACAGATTTAATATTATGGGCCAATATGAGAGACGAAATATAATGAGCCCAGTTACTGGATAATTCGGATAGTAGAAAGAGGTAATATTCAAGCAACTCAGTCTTTACTATTATTTGAAATAACTTATTAAATTTGTTTCATGAAACTTATAAAATGTTTAATTGTTTCTAGATTACTTTTAACCATTTGGGAATGGTGATATTTCATAAGTTAAGCATTTCATATCTTTTAATCTGTTTCGAATCGTCATAATATCATTCTGTTCAATTCTTGACCATTATAAATGTTGACCATTTTAGTCTTGACCATTTTAAGTCTTGACCATTTTAAGTCTTGACAATTTTAAGTCTTGACAATTTTAAGTCTTGACCATTTTAAGTCTTGACCATAAATCTTGACCATTCATATTCTTAACCATTCATAAATCTTAACCATTCATCTTTTAAACTATCATAAAATCTTTTATCAAAAACCTTAACATTCAAAACCTTTTACCATAATCCTTCCTTTAAACTATTTCAAATCTTGAAAACTCATAAAACCTTTTAATATACCCCATAAAATCCTTTAAACTATCATCACCCTTCTAAAGACTAGACTCTTAGACCTTGCGTAACAATACTTGTTTCACCTTTAGCTAAAGTTTAATCTTATGTCGCCTTTTGATCAGGGCATCAAATTTTATCCAGAACATATAGTAATTTCTTCGAACCATTAACCGGCTTTCCTTTTGATTGGAAGGGATATTCAATACTCCACCTTTACCAGATTCAGTCCGTCTATTCAATCACTTTTCCCTCTTTCACTTCTTCACTTTCATCCAATTTTACTCTATCACTTTAATCTCCATCACTTTTATTCCATCACTTTTATACTCCAATTTTCATTCAATATCTCACCACCTCATCTCTTTGTAATCCCAACAAAGAAATACGAACTCACTTTGAAGTGTATTGTACCCCTTTATCATTTACGAGCACTTACAACTTCTGCATCTTTTAGCCTCCATAATAAACTCTCACTACAAAGACTAAAGCCAAACTCCTCCAATATTTCCCCCTGTTGCATCCGCGAAATTCTAGGCATGGAAGATGTCAAACTGTAAGCGACAATAGTAAACGTGCGAGTTCGCCCAAGGCACGCTCGATTGAGCTATACCTTCTACCAATTTGTACTTGTTGGCTTGCCTTTGTTTCAGGTTTCAAAATAATACGTCATGTATACTGGGTGGATATACGCGAGAAACAGATGGAGACGCGGTTGGTGGACGCGGTTGAGCCATTGCAACTTTTTGTTTCAGTCCCCATATCGGTAAGAGGAAGTTCGGACTCAGCCTGTATCAACAAGTTAATAGTTTAATTTGAGTCAACAAACCTTATTTGTATCCTGTTAGAACAGTTGAGAAATGAACTATTGCTCTGAGTTTCTGATGGTGGCCGAATGTACCGTAGGTATAAGTATGAATTAGGAGCTTCAAAGGCATGTTCAATTGTTATTTGATTGGTTGTGTTCGATTGCCAAAATGTCCAAATGGCTGCAAATTCCTTGCATTTCCGTGAAATTCCGCTCTGAATTTTGCACTCACAAAATTAGTATTAGTGAAGGATTTAGGAAGCGAGTTAGAAGAGTGAGGTGACTCAAACTCTAATCAATGTGGTTTTGCGGTTGTAAAAGCGTTTTAGTAATATGATATGATCATACCATACTACAGGATGCAGCATTTTGAGAACTGTTTCTGTGATATTGTCAGTATGACTTGAATAACAAAATAACAAAATAAGCAGGTACAATAGACCTGGCAGTGTAAAGTATACGTAGTGTCGTTTAGGTATTGAGAACGTTGTCCGTTTTGTAGTACTGCCCGCTTTTTCCTTTTGCCAACTTGTTCATATTTGGGAGTACTGACTTTCATAAAACGGTGCATTGGCAAGGTTCTTCATAAACTGTAATTTGAGGCACAGAGTACTTAGTGACGTCTAAACCGAACAGTAGACCTACTCTGAGTGGCCAGGTAAAGTTTCAGAGGATAGACCATTTAATTGGCCAATGTAGCTGAAGTACCAGAAAGTTGATAGCCTTAAGCTGATGACCATAATGATATACCATACAGTTGATATACCATTCATCTGATATACTCATACAGTTGATATACCATTCATCTGATATACCATTTAACTGATATACCATTCATCTGATATACCCATACAGTTGATATACCATTCATCTGATATACCATTTAACTGATATACCATTCATCTGATATACCATTAAACTGATATACCATTTAACTGATATGCCATTCATCTGATATACCATTTAACTGAGGTACCATTCAGCTGACAACCATTAAACTGGGATACCAATAAACTGATAGACGGTTAGGTTGGTATAACATTCAGCTGATATACCATTAAGCGGATATCCATTAAACTGATGACCATAATTATGAAATACCATTAAACTGATATACCTTTCTGTTGATATACCAATAACTAATATACCATTAAGCTGAAGACCTTGAAGTTGATATACCATTGACCTGATGTACCATTGGTCTGATATACCATTAAGCTGAAACAACAGTTGATATTCCTTTCAGTTGATATACCATTTAACTGATGTACCATTAAACTGAAACCATTAAACTGAGATACCATTAAGCTAACATTACCCATATTCCAGTGGTACAACACTTCTCATCATCCCTATCACTATTATTCGATAGTGACTTTCAAACCTAAAAAAGTACCAAACCACTAAGATAACTACCATGATGTAAACAGTTTTGTTGGAAACTATAGTGTTTAAATAAACCTGGTTTCGTTACATCTGAAACATTATGAGACCATCATGTTTTAAACAAGTTAACTGGTTGATCATTCAAGCTTAACTTTATAATAATTGAATTCTTCAACTAACCAGTCTTTTGATTAGCAGATTTTTCAATAGTAACAATCACCTCTACTTTCACATCAATTTCACGATTCCTCTTAAGAACTCATCCAATCTTCTACTATCAAACCACCAAAGCCTTCCAAAACACCCAGCACAGCCTCCACCGTAAAACGGTCTCCACCGTAAAACAGTGGAGGCTGTACCGTGAATACTGAAACAACATATCCTATATTGTTTGACAAGGCTTTCACTCTACTTTCACTCTACTTTCAACTACAAGATACAGACGTTAATACCGATTTAGTGTAAACATGCACCATCATGTTAAATCTACGATGACAAGAATACAAAGAGCCATCTACGTCATCTTGTACTTGTCTGATCTTATTTATAGAATCGATCTTCGCTTAGTGATGGAATACAAAACCATTCAACGCGACTTTTTATTTCAAATTCAGTATAGTTATAACTATCACCATACATTATCCTCACTCTTCATAATCTTCATCACACACTTCATAATCTCATAATCTCCCATCTCACCATCTCACTATATCACCATAATCCATATCATATCCCTTACAATCGTATCCATCAATCCCCACAAGCCTTGTAAGTTTCAGCCCCCACAAAGCCCCCAAGTTCATAAATCCCATAAATCCCTCAACTCACCCGCATCGCAACACCGGTCCGATTTTCTTTACATCCAATCATCGCCCTCACTGCCCTTCGCACTGCCCTTCGCTCAGCCCTGCACGCCAAGACTCCTTCCCGCATCTACACACCGTTTTACGAGATACCGAAAGACCCATTTCGTATCGACTAGTTATGACGTCATTTTTGGACCACTTGGTGCAGATTCTGGTGCATGAAGGACATGGATGGGAGTAATCTACACAATCTACGGGGTAGGGATCTTTTGGCTCTGTAAGAGCCTAAAGAGCCCAGAGCCTAAAGAGCCCTTACAGAACCACACATCCACAACCACATCCCACTCCTTCTCCCACCTTCACCAACTTCACTCCCAAATCTTTACATCTTTCAAATTCTGGAGCCAATCCACCAATCACCTCCAGTTCTATATTTAACCTGTCAAGTCAAGGCTGAGCCTACTGCATACGTAATCGCCAAAGCTACCAACCACAAAGTCAAATAAAAAAAACAAAAAGTCCAACGATTTTCGCCCATTTCGCCAATTTTCTCATAAACCATACCCATCTTTATAACATTCTAGAGTTTCCAAATTAAATATAGCATAATATATATTTCAATCCAATAATTCTCTACATGCCAAACCCATACACAGGGTTCGTTCAAATTCGCTTCTCGTACGCAGATTCATCTAAGCCTGGATAGGCTGGTTTCGGTACATGTGGGAGTCATATTACAAAGATTATAGTAAGTATAATGATATAAGATACAAAGTGGAACATCTCTCCCACTTCATCTCTCCCCTTTGTATATCTTGTATTTGAATCTTGTATTTGAATCTTGTATATGTATATTGTATATTGTATTCTTTAATTACTCTTGCTCCAAGATCAGGCAATAAACTCGTGTGAGAAAAACTCAGCCCGAGGGACCTGTCGCACTGTTTGAGGCATTTGGATTGCGAGGCTCATCTAATTAGACTAAGCCTAAAATTCACACCCCAAAAATTTGCCCATGTGCCACCACATTCGCGTATAAATTGCTCGCCTTTACCACGTTCTTACTATAAAAGATTAAAGTATCCGGGATACTAATTTATTAATTTGAGAAGAGGGTATTGACGTTGAATACGTTTTAACGTGCTATTGAATAGAGCACAGATACAGAAGATTAGTATTGATACAGAAGACTAGTATTGATACAGAAGACTAGTATTGATACAGAAGACTATTGATACAGAAGAGTAGTATTAATACAGAAGAGTAGTATTGATACAGAAGACTAGTATTAATACAGAAGACTAGTATTGAATACAGTACTATCGACTATTGATTACAGTACTAGCAAACAGTACTCAAACTATTAATACAGTACTATCAAACAGTACGCAAACTATTATTACAGTACTATCAAACAGTACTCAAACTATTAATAGTACTATAAGATGATCGAAAAACATAAACCTCAACATCGCTTCGCTAGAGTCGTGATTGGTCTGATATCAACAATCTTACTGATTGCTTGTGTCATCTCCTTCTTTACAAGAGGTGAATTCGACTTGTACTCAAGAATACAAAATGTATACCATCATGAAGTTGGAGGTGATTTATGTTATAATCATTTCCAAGTACTTGATCGTTTGGATCCCACGTGGCGTGTAAATCAATCATCCACCAACGAACATATCAAAACCGCGTTGGTCAATTTACGAATCTACAACAAATGTTTTATTAGTGGGAGCGAAGAATTTTCAGAAAGCGGTCCTCACGCGTGGGAACAGAAATTAGTTCCATTTATCGAACACGGTGCGGCTCCAGTTGTAACGAGATGGAACGGTGAGAAAAAAGAAGTGGACGCTTTGAGTTTACGAACCGTGCGCGCTTCTTTTAGTGGCCGTGGTGTCGTGGTGGGTGTTTCCAGTGATGAGGATGTAACAGCTATAACGAGATTATTCCAGGTTTTAAAGCATTTGGAAAATGATTTACCTGTTGAGTTGGTTCATAAGGGATTAGCAGTGGAGTCCATTTCAACTTTAACCAAAGCTGCTGAGAAAAACCACCAAGACGTATGGTTTGTAGATGTTTCAAAAACAATCAGTACTGAAGGTGCCAACATCGGTATTATGTGGTATGCTCTGATTTACAACACTTTTGAAGAAATGGTGTATATGCATCCACAAACCGTCCCATTTGTCAAACCAGTTCTGATGTTTGACGGAGAAAAGTACAAGAAGACGGGATCGTACTTTTTCAAGGATATCAAGGTTTTGAACCAAAAGTTACTGTATGACAGTAAACACTTTTACGAGTCTTTACTTCCTCTGAGCATCGAAACCAAGTATTTTGATATTCATATGCCAGAACAGCACTTTATGCACGACAGAAGTTCCAAGGTGGAAGATGAACACCATGGTATTCCTGAGGGAATCAAGAAGTTGAGTGATTGCAGTGATAAGAAGGAGGAGAATAAAAAGGAAAAAATAAGGGAAGAACAAAGAAGAAAGTATGAAAACGACCCGGCTCACCCTAGACTCAGTGACGAGCCATGGAGGTATAATCTGGGAGAAAATTGGAGATTTAGTGACAATTGGAAACATGGAAGCAGTCCCAATGGCCATCTTTTCAGACACAAATCGCACAACATCAATGATGGACTTTTTGTGATGAACAAACAAACCAACTTTGGTGCGCTTCTTGTTGGTCTCACTCTCCAACTCTGGGAAGATAAATTTACCAACCCACGCGATATCTTGTGGCTTCTGCACTTGCTTTCTGGTACCGATTACTCAGTAAACAGATTGTATCCTGGGATTCTGGGAGCCATCACCAAGGAATACCGTGTTAACTCGGTATGTGCTCAACACCAATCGTACTTTACCGACGACAGAACCAACCCCGAGTTGCTCTGGATTGACGGCGACTTGTTCTCGTACCACAATGTCAACGCCACGACGCTGACGTGCAGCAGGCTGCTCTTGAACATTGAGGGTCTGATTATACCCTCGTTGCGCCCGTTCAAGGACTTTGTCCAGCTGCTGATACAATTTTGCGGCTCGAGCGACGAAAAGTACTACTGCGCCTACATCCACGAGAGGTTCCATAGGAGGTTTGTTCCTTCCAGCATGTATGAGAAGAAGCATCGTACGAGAGTGCACCGTTTAGTGAATTATACTGAGGAGGTTGCTGAGAGGTACAATGCGGTGATTGCAGCATGGGCTGCTTGATGTTAGAATAAGGGTAATAAGGTTTACATAATAATACGAGTAACGACAATAGAATAATGTAGATTAACTCATTATGATTTGGATTTTGAAACTCAATATGATTTTGATTACTTTATGATTTGGATTAAAATTTTGATACTCAATATGATATTGATAAAATTTACTTCATTTTGATTATGATTAAATTCTCATTATGAATTTGATTAAGTATGCTTCATTATGATTTTGATTCACAAAGTATGCTTAAATGATTTTGAATTCCTGTATTTGTTACAATCAATATGAATAAACTTGCTGCAATGATTTTGAACTCATTAAAGTTGCTACAATGATTTTGTATTCATTTTACTACAATGATTTTGATTCATTAATTTTGCTCATTATGATTTTGAATCACTAAATTTGCTCCATTATAATTTCGTGGATATTCATTGTGAATTCGAGGTTTCATTGTGATTATTCGAAGTATATTCCTTGTGATTGAATTGACATTGTGATTATTTCGAGGATGGCACAATCGATTTGTATTATGTTAAATTTCAAGGATATCAAATTGCATTATGTTAATTTCAAGGATAGGACTATCAAATTGCATTATCTTAAATTTCCAGAAGAGCACTATCAAACATAAAGTTATATCAAGAATAGCACTATCACATTATAATTCAACATCAACTACTCTTCTCTCTCAACAATTAAAAAACCAGTCATTTTGAACCACAACCCAACTCAAAACAACGAATACAAAACCATCCAGTACAAACAAAATCAATCGCAAAACAATGATCCCAATCGTATCGCTAATCTACGGTGAATTACGATTAAAGTTCAGCCCCGCCTCAGTCATTTGTGTGGTGTATCTATATTAATTGCACATGGCCAATTTAATTCAACAGTGTGGTTTATTTGCACCGTGAACGTGACTGTAGGAACGTAACGATTTACATTGCGTTATCTCTTTCCGCCTCACTGTTAACACTGGAGAATTACCATGTAACAACTTTTACAACTCTTGCATTTCCGGTAGTTGTCAGGGTATGGCCACGTTCTCATGATCTTCATTACCAGGAGGAATTAACTGGTTACACGTATCCGTCTGATGGATCTTACAAAATATCTCCATGGAATGCTCATTCAACTCATCGAGCTTTTCTTTTAGGTTCTTTACTTGGCAAAAATGACTTTGAAATGAACTTTGAAATCAGTGAAGTTCATAAAATCACTTTAAATTTCATTTAACTCACTTCAAAATCACTAACTCACCAAATCACTAACTCACCAAATCACTGAACTCACCAAATCACTAAACTCACCTCTGAAAGACACCTAACTATAGAGTTCATACACAAGCAACCAAAGACTCTCAAAGACCTAGACCTTATATTGAACCGATCTTCTCGCTTAAACACGATGCACTTTTCAACGTGGTTGCAAAAAAACGTGCATAAATGTCGAATGAACATGGAATTTTCAAAGTAATAGAGAAAGGCGGGTGAGACATTCTTGAGCGAACCAGGATGGAAATCAGGACGGCTTGCACCATCTCAACTTGCCCATCGTTGTAAACAGGATCATATCTATGTACCTGGGGTCTCGAGATTTTGCAAAGCACACACCCTCTGTTTTATTGAGGAATTTCAGAGGGTATGAAAATAATTGCAGGGTCGTTACTTCTATGCTGTGTAGCCCCTTCGATACGGTCGATGGGTTTATTTTGGGTGTTGTGGTGTAAGCGTGGAAATAATAATAGCCTGGGAGTGCAAGCGTGGTGGAAATAATAATAGGCTGGGAGTGAAAGCGTGGTGGAAATAATAATAGCCTTGGAGTGCAAGCGTGTTGGAAATACAGACGTGGGAGAATATTTTATGAGATGTGTTGTAATGGCATTAAAAGTCTCATTTAGTGGGAAGAGTCTAATAATTAGAGGTCCAGGCATTCTCAATTTCATTTAAAAATTATTGAAAATGAAGTGATGAAGCACCAATAATAACTAGAGAAGAGGAAACTTGTTCAAAGAAGATGTTTGATGATTTTCGTTTTATGATTTCAGTTTTATGATGTTTTATGATTTTCAGTTTATGAATTTTCGTTTTATGATTTTCATTATATGTGAATTTTCAGTTTTATGAACTTTCGTTTAATGATTTCAGTTTTATGAACTATCGTTTTATGATTTCAGTTTTATGAACTTTCGTTATGATTTCAGTTTTAAGATTTTCAGTTTATATGAATTTTTCAGTCATCATAACTGAATATTTCATTATTCTTCCACTATTAAACTTTTCAATACAACTTCTACTATTTAACTCCACTACTCAACTCCATTATTCAGCTGGACGTCAAGCAGTATTATCATCTACATCTACAAATGTGTGAACGCTAGAATGTAAAACCAGCATCGGGCAAAGCCCTCCAGTTATACCATTTTAATCCATTACTGTCTACCAGTATACTCTAGTATGCGTTGTAGAGAGTGACAATCGTGGATTGGGAGTCCCCGTCATACCGAAGTAATCAAAATTATCACCCTACAATAATACGCATACACGTACAATAGAGAATAAAAAAAATTTGGCGAAAATTTGCTCCTTATATAGTATTGATAGATTAAGAGCCCATTTACTCTTTTTGCTCATTTTCAACTTTTGAACATTTTGCGGGTAACTAATAAAAACAAGATTATCAAAGTAAACCACTAATGAGAGCCCCTACCTTGTTCCTATTGTATGTGATTGGACTCGCTTCAGCATTCCAACTTCTGGGAAGAGTCAGTGGAGTCCCAGATTCAATTGGAGAGTTGTATGACCCAAAACATTCGGTGATTAATGGACAATCATACCAACTGAGATTTGATATCAGTATTTATGATGGATCTAATAATAAAAGAATCCTTTTAAAACAAGATTATACTTTCAAGAGTACAGATTTACCACCTGGAGAGTACAAGTTTTTGATTCAATCTTATGATTTTGTTCTTGAGAAGAATCGGTATGATATTGTTGTTGATGAAAATGGAATTAGATTGGGAAATAAAACTATTGATGAATTGATTGTTCCATTTATTGATGTTAAACAATTTTATGTGGTGACACAAGGATCTCTTGGAGATATGGTTATGAATAGTCCGTTTGGATTTATATTTAAGAACACCATGTATACTTTTATGTTCACCATTGTTGTTGGTATTATGATTGCACCATATGTTCTTTCATTGGTTAATCCTGAGCTTGCTGCTCTGTTGAAGGATGGATCGTATCAGGAGGATATTGATAAGCAAGTTGCTGCTGAGGAAGAGGAGA
Organism: Kodamaea laetipori; assembly: GCA_030558845.1. Classification (NCBI taxonomy): domain Eukaryota; kingdom Fungi; phylum Ascomycota; class Pichiomycetes; order Serinales; family Debaryomycetaceae; genus Kodamaea; species Kodamaea laetipori. The sequence continues at coordinate 317,908 of JAKTQN010000015.1, forward strand.
GAAGAAGAAGAAAGGAGATTGAGGTTGAGAGAATTGAAAAGATTGAGCCTGTTCAAGGACAAAGGGCAAGAAAGAGAAAGAATTAAAATATCATGTTAAGATGTAGTGGATTAAAGGTGTTAAGATAATGTATGAATTGAGATTAAAGGTGTTAAGATAAAGTATCAATTGAGATAATTCCTTAAATGAATGTAGATTACTATTTGATTGATAAGTTCAAATATTGAGAATATGAGTATAATGTTAAAGCAGAGAGAATTTGAGTGGAGATTTCAAAAGGTTCAAAGGGGATATTACTACGAGAGGGAAAGATATGTAGTTTTAGGTTATATGAAAGGTTTAGGTTATATGAAAGTTTTGGTTATATGAAAGTTTTAGGTTATATTAAAATTTTAGGTTATATTAAAATTTTAGGTTATAGAAAGTTAGATCTACTACAAATATCCAAACTTGATTTTACCGAATTTTGAAGTAGGTTCTTGATGAGAGCATAATTAGGATATTCAATCCCACCAGAGAGCTTTAGAATGAACAATTGAATAATGGATAAAAATTGGGATAAAATGGTTAGAATATAGTTATTTCTGTGGTGTGACTTGTGAAGCCAGAACATCAGGAATATAGTGAATTCAACATACACACATAGGTTGGTTGCTCATTTGCAAAACAACTACCTTATTAACTTTCCATTCTCCACAAACAATTTGAACAAAAACGGCAAAAATTTGCAGCCATAATATTGTGAAACAATACATTTAAACCTTTTTAAATATACACTTGAATGCAATAAGAGTAGAGTGTACAAATATTAATATATCGTAATCTATAAATACACTAAATCTTAACATTAATCTTCCATCCAACAATCATGTACCTCAGTATGGACCACGAAATAGTCCCCACCAAAGAAAGAACAGAACATAACAACGCAAACATGGAATAATTATGTTTACTTCCATTACCAATTATAGCAGCACCAAGTGGAATACCAACCAAATTACCAATACTAACCACAAAATACATTAATCCAAAACGATGGCCAAATTTGTTGGTTGGAGTAATTGAACTGAGACATACTGGAGTCAAACTAAAGATCAGAGCTCCAAAAAAACCACTGGAAGAAGCATAAACATAAAGTGCAGTATGTGACCATCCAAATGGAAGCCAAATGAGAAAATTGGATAAGGCAATTCCACTCAACATAATTACCATAATATTGAAATGACCCAAGGTATCAGATAAATAGCCAGGAAGAAGTCTACCCAATATTCCAGCTGAATTGAATATGGTTAAAAGAACATACGATTCAGATTCTTTCATACCATACGAAATAGCATAAGTTGGAAGATAAGTGGTCATAGCAACAATACTAAGTTCAGTCATAAAAACACCAGCAGTTAAAAAGGTGAACTTAAGATCTTTAAATGCTTCTGGGAATTCACTCCAAACTAAAGGTTCCAGTTTTTTATCAAGATGAGAAGTTATCACTCCAAGTCTATCTTTTGAGAAAACAATAGCTGTTAACATACAACCAAGACAAAGGAATCCCAAAACACGAATTGCCCAAGGGAATCCCAATTCTGGGAACAATGATCTAAGCATTAATGGGAAAACAACACCTCCAAGAGATCCTCCAATAGTTGCAATTCCAGTAGCAGAACCTCTACGTTTCAAGAACCAATGATTAATAACACCAAGTAATGGTGTGATGCAAAGTGCGTTACCTACACCAACGCAAATTGAAAGAGACAAGATAAACTGCCAAATTTCAGTGCTTTCACTCAATCCCATAAACCCACCAAGAATGAGTATACAACCAGCTATAAGCAAGTAAAGCGACCCACGTCTATCGAAAATAGGTCCTGTTACAATGCCAATAGCAAACGTAAGGAAAACGTAAATGGAGAAAATCCACGAGACTGTTGAAGCAGACGCTGTCTTTAACTGATGGGTAGCTACGTATGTTTGAATAGCACCAATCAGGTTAACAATACCAAAGTTAGCAATAAGTCCGATGAAAGATCCGAAAACAACACTATACGCTTTCCAACCTCCGTCTGGGAAGTCGCTTGTTTCTGTATGAGTGGTTATTGAACTGGATCCACTTTCTCTTGAAGATGTAGCCAGTAATTCATGAGGTGATTCGTTGGGTTCATGAGACTCATGTGAGTTTTCACCTGTCAGAATTGTAGTAAATGCCAGGATTCCTTGAGCATTCTGGAGTTCTTGTAATGCTATACTGCTCATTTTTAAGGGTTTTAACTTTAATTTGGTAAAAAGAGTTTCTTATATAGTGGAGTCATCGATTCAGGGTTCATAACACCGTTAAAACTTGGGGTAAGGGCCCAAAATTTAAGAGGTTAAGGTTGGGGGTTTGTATAGTGACTATTAGTAAGCTGATCAGTGGTAGGGGGGTAGAGTATCTTAAATCAATAGTATAACATTAGTATAACCTTAGTATAAGTGTATGCTAAATCATCCTCACCTCACTATTTTCTTGTTTGCCTTACGGTTTTTTTATTAGCAATTTTCATACTTTCATTTGCAGCCATTCCTAGAAAACTTTTAGAGGACAAAGAGTTCAAAGTGGTGAAGAAAAGAGTTCAAAGTGGTGAAGGAGTTGTATTTCCTTCCAAATAAAGTATCTTCCGTCGGAACTGTCTCCAATATAGATTTTCTTGTTCTCTTTGTGAACTTTGAAAGGATCTTTGTGAATTGCTTCGTGTAAATGGCACGTAAATAAATAGAACGGAGAACCGATTCCAACTCTAAGGCATATCCGGAGCGGCGTGATCGGACATTTTTATTTGAATACCATGGCCATACTCAAATGAGCTAGGATAGAAAAATCAACACTATGATAATTAGTGTACTGATTTTCTTGTACTATTTCCCAAACCAAACCGGAACTCTCCGATGGGCTAATAAAGTAGGATCCCAACTCTGTTCTATATTGGAGTAACCCATATGATTGACTTTGTACTCGAAAAGTAACCCCACCCAGTTAACGGGTGGTTTCCTAAGTTTTCCGTTGTCTCGTGTCAGTTGTCAAAAAGAGAGTATTCTCGTCCGGGCTTTCGTTCTCTCCCAATTTGGACTATTTGTCTAATTTCATTCAATAACCTTTCTGTATATTGTGTTTTCATAAGCATAGTCGCAGTCGATTCTTGAGCTGAGAATATTAATGATAGTTCCATTCACAAATTCACAAGAGTACCTTTCATTTTGATTGTACCAGTGCTTTAACATATTTGCAAAATAACAGAATCTTTCCCTAACTCAAATATTCCAGTTTGAACATTTGAATACCGTTAAAAATGCAGTGTTGTCCTTAAAAGATGCATTGATTTTCCTTTCAATTGTTCTTTGCGAAGCTAGATCTCAGTGAGTCTCTTTTCGGGATTATACTTGACTTCTTTTGCATTTTTGTTCAATGATATCAACTCTTGGTGATTGTAATTCTGTACGTAATTGGGCGTTCCTTTTGACTTCTAACTGATGGATATACATAGTAGCCTGTAACTGGTCCAGAAAGAGGAGTCTGTTTGGAGGAGACCCAAAACTGACTCCCAATATCAGTTTCTTCATTGTTGATTGAACTAGTTTTTTATTGCCCACCAGATTTTGGTATTCTATTTTATCGCACTAAATTTGGTTGCAAAAAGAGGCTTACAATTTATATGCATTAAATTATACTTCTAAAATTATAAAGTTCATTTAGATCACCAAGTACCTCTTATTTGCTAAATTAATCTCAGAGTGCTACCATATCACAGTAAAGTATATCTCATTTTGGTCCTAAATATCATAATCACCTCACCACCCATCTGGAACTAAACTACTTGACGGTCCATACCTATTCCCATAAAGTTCACTTTTAATACTTTTACTAGGAACCCCCATACATAAAGTTGTATTTTCCAGCCCCTCCCTTAACTTCCATAATTCAATTTTAGAATCGAGTTGGCCAGTATTGGTCGGAGAAACAACAAACAAATGAATGTAATTTTGAATTATCCGTGTATGTTGATGCCAAACGTCAGCTTTGGAATCCCCAGCTCTAATTGAATTATGTGCACTGACATGTGATATCTCTCTATGAGTAACTAAATGTTTCGGTGCTTCCCCCTCAAGACCTTTCAGATTAAATAACTTTGAAACTTTCGATTTCATACTCGTCCTCACAAATATACAATATTCACATAGGCAAATCAGATAGTCAATATTGTATGTTTCCTTGTACTTTTTTGCAGTTTTCTCAAACGACTTATTCAAAGCTCCAGCTTCTACCTTGTCATCGTGATCAATTACTTCATCTCCTGAGTGTAAACAGGCAATAAAATAGTAGTACATTGATAATTGATGGGTGTGCCATATCAAGTCGATATCCAACGTCGGCACCATGTAGTCAGTCCCTTTCACCAAAATGTTGAAGAATTGTGAATATCTATGAATACTCTCATTCATTGTTTCTAAAATCATTGGAGAGTGGAGCCAATCTAGTGCGTTCATCTTTTCAGTGAACCTTTCTTGTCGAATCACACAACCAACAAGATCTTTGGAGATTTCAAATATTTCCATACCTGGTTTATTAACAGTGGCATGTATTAAGTTCATGCTGTTGTACTGTGAGAAAATTGCTCTTGCCCAAACTGTATCTTTATACCTTTTATCGTGTCTTGTCAATGGGTGTTTATCTATCAACTCGTTTATCAGACACCTAGGAATATGATTTAATGAAAAGTACTTGAACTTCTCAGCCAATTTTTGACTAATATATTCACAACTTTGGAAATTGCGTCTCACCATTACTTCTGATGCCAATCTATAGACTCCGGGAAGTACCCCTGGTTTAGATACATCAGCGTAGAGCTGCTGTTTTCGAAGAACATCATGGTTCAAATCACTCAGAAAGTTGCAATCACAACAATTGTTTGCGTTAACGGAAAACAGAACATCTGCAAATCCAGTCTGTTTCTCAGTAGTATACGGTACATTCTTAGCGATAATAGCACGACAATTAGGACATGCTATTTCAAGCAGGAACTCAAACCCTGCAAACCCAAAAGAATTGTCAAATACCGTCAAATCACCAATTTGGGCACCAGAACTCTGCTCAACAAACCAACTAATAACATTATAATAACCCTGAACAAGTGCTGGACTAGGCATATACTCAAAAGTAAAGTTATCTATAGCCAAATTTATTGAATTCAAAGGTAATGGGAAATTGGCAAACTCCAAAAACTCAAACCTCATAAAAGAATCATAATAAGTTCTAGGATTGAGTAAAAACGAATGCCATACCATCACCACATCCAATGGTGGTAAAAAGCTTTGGAATTGCAATGTCAATTCCTTATTCTTTACCGAATAAGCTTCAAAAGTTTGGCCTTCACTTCTTGGAGGTCTTGGATTCTTAATTAATGCCTTCTTCAAACAACTAACAAACACAATGAATCTCCTCACAGCATTAGTCACATAAACCTGCCATAATTTGGCATTGTCTTGTTCGTTAGAAGTTTTACATACTTTACGCTTTAGAACCAGAAACGCTCTTAACAACTTTAAATGAGCAATAGCATCTGGTGCTCTGGGAACACCAGCAGTAGTGACACGAATCGATGAATCTCTATGATATAAATTATCTTCATTCTCAACAAAATACCTCAGTGAGAAGAAATCATTATTGTTAGACCTGTTAAGTACGTTTATGAACTCGTTTCTATCCTTCTTTTTACCAAAAACCATACTTTATTGAAAGTTTTGGTAATAATTAAGAATATTTATAGGGCAATGGTCAGCCTTGTGGGTCGTCTGAATTGGGAGATTTCTTGGTTAATTTACGATCATGCTCACGGGGTAATTTATAGATGGCGAATAAGATACGTGACGAGATTGAAATGATATGTAATTGGTCGTGGGGTGTACGTTGTTAGTATATAATCAGCCTTAAATGATTAACCTTTTTATGGAGTCATGATTTTGGAGTCATAAAGGTCACTAAAATTTAACGGTTTTTAGCGTATTAGATTGTGAGCGAAGATTTTAAATACGGTACCGAGGATTTACGAGTGTAGTGAATAATTGATGAAAGGTCATTAATTGAGAGGTTGATAAGGGTTTAAGGTTTGAGTTGTTATGGTTGTTTGGGGTTGTTTTGGGTCTGGAACTGTTGTTGATCTATTTGTAGCCCATGAAAGATTTATCTCTTTATATGTTATTTGAATTTATTATGGATGGTGGATCTTCTGGAACCAATCAGCAATAAGTAAAAATTTTAACTTTATGGTAGGTTTTCTCATAATCATGATAACTTTGGGAGATACATCTACCGTATGGATAGAAGTTGCTATTTATTTAGTCTATCATTTTGCACCCAAATAAGAAAATCCATCACAAAGTACGATTTTTAACTACTTTATGAATTTTGCACCCAAAAGAATGGAAGGAGAATTATCTACAACTAAATCTACTGAATGAAAGAGTTAACTTGTAATGTATTATCTGCTTTTTACCATAAGCATGGGATGAATATTCAGGCTTTCTTATCATTTGAAATAAGGCTGTTTAAATATCATTTTGCACCCATAAACATAAAATGACTCTCCTAGTCTATTCACTTCATGTAAATAACTCTTTAACTTTCGCCCTACATGCGTAATATTCTGAGACTAAAACGATAAATGTTAGGTTCTTAACATTAATATCAACTACAAGTCCATCCGCATATCCAATCATATTAATCAATAGTATACACACGCCCTTTAACATCTCCAACTACCAACTTCAAAACTCCTCTAACCAATTTCTCCTCTCCATCAACCTCAGCACTGTTTATAACCTGCAAAGCAGTGATATTCAACTTTGTTTCTATCTTGTTAAGCAACACCATACTCCACTCATCCGTGTGAGTCAACTCATAAACCTCTATAGTACCACCATACGCAATCCCAATAATCTCGTTGCTCCAATAAGTATGAGCATCTAACGTTCCAAACGAAAGACTTGTGGGTAATTGAGAAAATTCCTTGCTCATAACATGCTCTCCATTTAAAGAGTATACTGATAATGTTTTGGAGTGTATTATTCCAACGTTACCAGTACTGTTCGAAACATTTATAATTAATGGTTTCTCAGCTTCCTCTTCTAATTCGATCTTTCTCATAAACTTGTACCTTGTCAAATCCCACATTATCACACCATGTTTGTCTGCACTAACGCCTACTTTGAAGCTGTTACAATGACGCATGCTTGTGATTGCTCCAAAATGTCCTCTGAGAACACTCTGGAACTGAAGCAGGGCTCGAGGGGTCTCGGTATACTTCCATACATTTATGACTCCGTCGGCACCTCCAGTCAAAAACATCTTGTGCCCAATTGGCATCACCGTTGTGATATTACACGAATGAATGTTGAGGAAGGTGGTCAGATTTACCACTAGCGAGCCAGTTTCCGACCCCACACGGCCTAATTTACGAATAAGCATATCGTCTTCTGCAGTCGTGCACTTGGGTCTTCCAACCCATTTCGAACCACGCTTCTCAAGTTTCTCAATTGGCATACGTAATTTGGATTCAAATACAACACGAGGTACAGATTGTGGAACAGTGAGATAGTAGTTAGGCAAATTCAAAACCTCTTTGAGTGGATGTGGTCTCAGGAATAACCGCAATGGAGTCTGTCCAAAGTTATTAATGGCTCCAATAACTGCACGTTTCTCCACATCATCACTAATACTGTCCAAGTTAATTGCACCGTTATATGATAAATGGTGGAAAACATTGAGTGACTTGACTGCTTCAGGTCCCAGTTGTCTATAACCAAAGACCAAGTCGATCCAGTAGTGCAAATTGGCAGAAACATAGGGAGATTCCAAGGCCTCTCTATTTTTCGCTACAAATACCTTTGGGTCTCCGTGAGCCCATGGGGGTAAAACAACGTCGTTTGCTAGTTCTCCCAGCTGTAACTCGCCAAAGGCAAAATGGTTCGAATTGACCAAAAACTCGGGCAAGCAAAAGAATTCTGGGGTCAACTCACGAACATCCGTCGTATTATCAGCAGAAGCTGATTTCCAGGCACGGTGGACAGAGTTGAACAAACGGTCAGCATGGTCAAATTTACCTCCTTGAAGTAGCAAGTATGATTGTACGTGAGGTTTGAGACGAATGAGGAAGGAGGTGACAATCATTGCCAGTGAATAATGGGTACCATAATGGAATGGTGGAGCCTGTGGGTCTTCCAAACTTTGAAGTGCTTCATACCGTTCTCTGAATTGGTTTGCACGAGCATCAGTTTGGGCTCCCATTGGTTTCAGCAAGTCTCTGAATGTCCGAGGATTCAGGAAATCAAGACTCAGACTCTCATAATCAGCAATAACCCATGGGAAAACTGGATACTGTGTCAAATCGTTGAAGGTACGACCTGCCAGAGTGTTGAGAAGCATCAAATAATAGAAGTTTGATATCTCTCCATTACGCCATTTGCGTGTTGCTGTGTCCATTGCAGATCCAGAAAACGCTGACGCTATACGACCAGAGAGAGAGGCCGAACCAACAGAATCTTGGTCCCAACCACGAACTGTAGCAAACGAAGCAAGACGACTGAAGATGGAATCACGAGCTTTTGTAGATACACAAGTCAACAATACACTAGCACCATCGCTGAAGAACATTTCCAAGGCGATATTACGCAACAAAAAGTGTCTTTTGGAGATACTACGTAAACGGTCCAATCCCCATGTTTTGGTACGGTGTCGTGTTGGGGCGAGCTTCGACTGGTTGTTGATGAGTTGTAGAATTGGATCGCGTGACGAGGAAGGTGCATCTTGTACATCAATAACGTTACCAGAAGGTGAGTGAAAGTAGTTTTCAATGAGATAAAGATGATGGGTACCAAGAATCATAAGTGACTCAACAGGTGCGAGTCCATTGATTTGGGATACATTCCATAATGCAAGAATTTGATCTCCGAGGAAAAGTGAACGAATAACTTTACGATTCTTATCTTCTGAATCAACGTCATTGGTTGGTACTAAAGTTGAATCATTGGAAAGTTCATCATCGGAAACCTTACTTTTAGTCATTCCCGAAAGTGCACTTCCAGCTGCAATTGCTGCTCCAAAAACCCCAGAAACTCTAGTTTTGCTATCACTCTTTCCATCAAAATCACTAAAATCAACCAAATCATAACTATCTATGCTTGATTTTCTAGTTTTATTGGATTTTTTAAGAGCTTCAAGAGACTCTCCAAATTCAACAACCTCACCATCGATATCACTAGCACTCGCAATAGGAACTTCAACATCATAAACCAAACGCTCATTCTCGGGGATTTGATCTTCCACAATCATCCTCCCTCTGACTCTATCTTGGTTCTCAATATAATCCAAAGCATATCCCATTACAGGCTTACCCAATAACCTTCCCACATCTATTTTAACCACCTGGTATGCACCAACAAAGAATTCCCTGTTCTCATTTCTATCTTGTAATCCTCTATTCAACTTGTCTATCTCACCACCGATAATCAGCGCACGCAACAGCTCACAGTCGTGTGTGAATCCATGAACATAAACGTTATCACTCATTCCCAGTTTACCACTCAAGGTAACTTGTACCATATCTGCCACCTTCTGGTGCTCTACCGTGGTCCTGGCTCCTTTTGTAGGACGCAACCGCAAAACAGCCTCTTCATCATTCTTCGACAACAACGTTGAAAAGAAGGTTTCTGTTCCACTAGGTACTGCAGTGGGGTCTACCAAGTAACATGTTCTGAAAAAATTAAAGAGTCCTTCTCTATTGCTAGCTTGTTCTTCAGCCAGTAATTGCAAGTATCTCCCAATGAGAACATCCAAAACGTCTCGTAAATGCCCGTCTAGAACTTCGAGTATTGCTACTTGATGGTATAACAAGAGCTTTACAGTTTCTTCGAAATGGGTGCTGTTTGCTGCCTGGTCCACCAAAAGACGAGGCAATTCTTTTTGAAGCGCCACCAGATAAGTTCTGTCCGCTTCAATCAATGAAGTCACGGTAGTGAGTAAGGTAGCCCTATCGTCTCCAGAAATATAATAGTTTTTGCGTACAAACCCGCTAACATATCTGGAGGTGAAATCAACGCAACTTCTCAAAAAGTAGCGTTCATTGAAAATGAAGTTGGATACACTGATAAACAGGTTTATATGTGCAAACACACGAGGGAACACCAACTCGAACGCAACTGTTTGGGTGAATGCAGAAGTTGTATCGAAAACGGTAAACGCAGCATCGGTGAACATGGCAATGAAAATATCAGCAACAATAGCAGTGAGGTTTTCAAGTGCAGCGTTGAACTCAGGTGATTGTCTTGAGATCTGGAGGTGTGCCAAAACCTCAAATATTCCATCAAGGAAGGACTGGCTGAGGAAAAACGGACGAAGCGAAGGAATCTGGAAACCTGTTGATATGAATTCGGAGTACCCGTTAACGAGATGAAGAACGTTGAATGAGAGGTCTGCCGCAGTGGCGGAGATGAATTCCTCAACAGGATCTTCATTCCCTTTCACCAGAACTGGAGATTGCAATTTTGTGTCCTGATTTGGCTGCAAATTTTTTGGCTGCAAATTTTCCAATTGAAGGTCCATGTCTTTAAACTTGTCCAGCAACTTAATTTTATCTAATTGATGTTTGGTGGACCTTCTCTTTGGAGAGGATGGTTCGCTCATAAGTCTTCCATCCACATTTCCAAACACACCCAAACCTTGCACTACCATATTGTTAACGACAACCACCAATTCTGGGATCACCAACGTTGGTTTACCCTTTAAAACACCAGCAAAACTATCCGAGTGAAGTTCGTCTACACCAAATGCTGCGTTCAATAAGCAGCTTACTACTTCATCATCACTCCACCACTCTTTCAAGTAGTGTGTCAAAACATCGACTCCGTGGCTCACTTCAAAGAATCTTTTCATTACATGTGGACCAAGTACGCGGAGTAAACGACTTAACAAGCGTATTCCACACACAACGACCGTACGGCCACCACACCCAAATAGCAAGAGGATCCAGTGTACGGTGATGGACCGCAGGAACTTCTTTAGAGTTTTCATTGATGAGTTGGAGTCGCACAACACCAGGGTGAGTGCTTCTAATATGGTTACTCCACATTCTGTCAGGCACTCTCCACTGTACAATGCATAGATGACATACAAGGACACTGAGCGGATAGTGTCAACCAGAGCTTCTGTTCTGAGAATGCAGTTGAGTGTCAGAGCCAAACGGTCATGAAACTCAGGGGAGTGTGCCTGATTCAACTGAGGCAGTTTCAAGAAATGAATAAACTTCTTGAGAAGTTTTAATTTACCGAGTTCAGCACCGTTAAACTCGCGCTGCGAAGAGCTGTGAATTAAAACTTGAAAATGGTGTAGTAAAAAATCAAACTCTTGGGTATTGTACCAAAGGTCAAAACATAATAGAAGCAGTCTATAGCTCAGTGCGTTTGCCACCACTGAATCCAGAGGGTTGGCTTGGCAAAACCCACTATGGTTCAAAACTAATTGCAATACTTTAGCAGATTCCAATGCCATATCGCGAGTTTTCTTATATTGTGCAAGCAAAATTGCCAACATGTCATATCCGTTAATATTCTCAAATTCCTTCCTCAAACGCCAGTTATTGTTTATGACGGTGAACAAAAGATTGAGCAGAAGATGCAAGGGTTGTGGGTCGGAAAAGTCGAGTGAAGACTCTACAAAACGTAACAAAAGTGAAGTCCCTCCAATGGCATACAAAGCACCATGTACCGATTTGGGACTATGAAACGTAAATGAGCTCAGTTTGGTGTTGGAAAGGTTTTGATAAAAATCATTGGTGTCAAAAACAACATTTTCCTGCTTCAATGTGTGTAATGAGTTTATAATAGACTCTCCATCAACCATATCCTTCAGTTTCTTCAATTCGTGGAATTTAGTACCGACATTCACCAAACCTCTTGGACTTAAATGGTTGAGGAGATTGAGTAAGTTGTCGTGGGTAAAATCCTTGTAATCCCATTCATACCCCAAACCTAAATTGTATAAGAAACAAATCCACTCATGAGATAAACTAGTGTTGAGTACCGTCAAATTCTTAAGTAATACCTCTTCAGTTTCACGAATCTCAGCCTGTTCATTACGATTAACATAAATCTTATCCCACCACTGAAACAATTTGTAGAGTCCCGGAGATGGTATCAGTTCACAATACTCTCCATCAATGTACAAATTCAAGTTTGAGTAGCTATCATAAGTTAGCACGAAATGCGTGAAACCACTCGATAATTGTCTCTGGTTGAAGGTGTACACTGTATTTCCAGTACTTGAAGCAACCTCGACTGCAAAATACGAATAATCGAGCAATTGGACCGTTAATGTGTGTTCATCGCGGCTTGAGCTCGATAATGTGAACAAGTTGACGCTACGAGTGTCAGATGCAAACACGTTAACTTTGAACCATGCGTGGATGGAGAATTTACGCTTCAATGGCTCCAAAAGTGGAAAACTAGTGGGACCATTGAAAATGGCAAACTTGAAATGCGAAGTGTAATTGTTGAAAACGCTCGATAGTAACTCCAAAGCTGCTACTTTACTAGAAATCTCCTCCAGATTAAAGAGAGACACCACCAATTGTTGGAATTCACTAATATCATCACATCCCAATTCAAAAAACAGACTTGTTAATCTTGAAATCGGTTCTAGTAACAGATTCTCTCCATTGTCAGCCATGGTAAGGAACTTTCGAATCAAGAACCTCTGGAAATGTACATCATACAAGGCAATTTTTACCTTATATGATAACCCTGAAAGGTATATAATCAACTCCAACAAAATACCCTGGAACTCCAGATAAACCTCCTGGTCTAATTCAATGACGTCGTTAACCAACTTCTCCAACTTAGAAAGTTCATAAGACGAGTTATCCACATTTACTGCCAACACAACGTTATCGGCAATGACAACTTGCAAGTCAGATTGATCGGCCAATTCAAGCTGCCAGTTTAACAAAAGTTCTTTATTCAATGTAAACATCCTGAACACTTCATCACATAGGTAATGAACCAACAACAGGTCCTCGGAAGGACTATTGGGGGTCATGGTTAGTGTTGCTTAAGCTGGGGTTGAATGTAATCGTCACGTGGAATAAAAAACAAAAGATTTGATTTTAGTGAGATTTGTTGTATTTAGTGAGATTTGTAGTATTTAGTGGTGAGTTGTAGTGGGTACTTTAGTGGAGAAGGGTAGTGGGTAATGAATGTTTTATGATAGTGGGTGTTAAAGTGGAAGGAACTAGTGATTCATTTACTGTCAATTGACTGCTTGTATGGTTTATGATTTGTAGAGGTAGAAATCGTAATGGATTTCCGCTGAATTACCGATTGTAATTTGTCTTCAAAATGGATAAGCCGGAAAATTTACTGGGAAATTAGAATCGTTCAGTAGAATCTGCAAATATTTACTGAGAACTTACTGAGTAAATTAGAAGGTCTCAGTAAAAAAGTGCTAACTGCGAAAATTTACTGACGGATACTGATTAGCTTCCCAAATGTCAGGATACTAGCGAGATTAATTGAAGTGGTAGGTGATCCTTAAAGCTGTGTGGCTTCAGGTGAGTATAGTTCTGAAACTATAGTAACAGGTGTGAAATAAACACTTAATCAAGGCTAGTTATTCGTACACTATAATGACGTACTATTAGGCACAAAATTGACATTGAATCCATATCAAAAAACAAAATAGACTTTGCGACTTGATTTTTTGACATATCTGGACCAAGAACCAAATTCTACCACCCACGATAGCCTCCCATTGATTGTTCCTTTTAACCAATTTCCCAAAATACTTATTCAATAATTTATTTCAAATTATATCATAATATCTGGGAACTCAATGGCTTCAATTGAGATTTTCCAAATTGTTGCGAAACCTTAAAGAGGACACCCCTTCATGGAGTTCCAGATAAACCCCATTGCTGGAATTTTTTGCACATTGGGCCAAAACAGTGCTTCTTTCCGTTTGTTCGTTAACGTCCCCTATTTCTGTTGTGCCCCACTATTAGTTAAGACTTTAACATGCTATTATGGTTACTCCTAATTCTTGGACTCCATTGTAAACTTCTTGGATAAGTTATCTACACACTTCATCGAACTGTATTTTCACATTATTACCAAACCACTACACTCATTCCTGAGAGTACGTTTCTTGCTTAACCATTGATGCATAACCATTGAAAATTTGGTTGCAATTTTTTTGCACCCAAAAAACCCTTGGCCCCATTAAGTCAAACCACCCCATTTATTATACATATGCCAGCAACCTCCATCTCTCTACACAAACTAAATCACTCAATTGCCTATTCTATCATCCTCCTTAATTTCGGTGTCTCTTTTCGAAATTGAAGCAACCTATACTTTACCATGGCTCAAGAATTAATTCTTCGTTTCTACTATAAAAAGACAAGATGCCTTACTAAAACTTCATTAACTAAATATGTCTAGGAACACTCAGAAGGATAACAAACCCCATCCTTCCAGCGTTAAGAATACGATCTCTGACCAGAACAAAAGGTCTGGCCAGCAAAAGTCTGGTGAAGATGAATTTGATGAATTCGAGCCTGAACATGATGTCGTCGATGACAATATCGAGAATAAAGGTGACGAGTTTCAATCAAAACGGTGATTTGTGTTGGTGATCTTTTATAGCTTACGATTTTTTTTTATCATATTTATGCCACTAGTATAGCTATAATTTGTTCAACAGTCTCGACTGGGATTTTAATAAACGATTTCTGAATAGTGATTTTGTATGGTTTACCTTTAGGTTACCTTTCTAAAGATCATATTACAATATAATTGTATGGTATACAATTATATGGTTCATACAAGTAAAAGGTTAGAATATATGGTACATTATACGGTATTTTAATACAATTATATATCTATTAATCTAGCTATATCTCGTTAATCTCACTCAAGTTATCATTATCGTAATTAGTCTCTCCCAATATAGGGGAAGAAGAAACCTCATGCTTGCCATTACTTTTAATTTGCAAAAGTTTCTTTGATGTTTCGTCTTTCAGAATCAACCTTTGCTTTCGCGAGTTGTTCGAGTCGTCCGCTTCACCCATAGGATCATCGTCCAAGTCCTCATAGTCCAAGTCTTCCTCATCCAAGTTGAACTGTGCACCTGTCTTGCGGCGACCCGTTTTCTTTGTCGTTAGCTCTCTGTTAGCTTCCGCCTTTGACTGCTCTTCGAAAACACGGTACAGCAGCACTTGCGCAATCACTTGCTCTATGGCCGCTCTTTCACCAGCAAGCTGTTTGCTGAACTTTTGGCGTCCAGTATCAAGCGCCTCACTCAACCGTTCGCCTCCTAAAAACTGCCCTTCTGTTCTCCTACGGTAAAATAACAAATACGCAGCGCCAGTCACACTCTTTCTAGGGTCAGGAACCTCGGTAACACGGCTGTCGTCGTAATAGTACCACTTGTCGTCACGGAAATTCTTGACATAAGCAGTGTAGTGGCCTCCTCCAAGTCCACCATAGTGATTATCCACCCCAATCAAGTCATAGACCATAGATTTCCCAGTGTCTTTACTAGCAACATAGTCACTGATATCTAATCCTTCAATGGGGAAGTCAATCACCATATCTATTTTGTCACTAAAAGCACGGGCACTCTGGAATCTTTTCAAGTGGATCGTCAAGATATCACCAGTGTCCCAGACTTGGATTGTTTTCGTAGCCTGCTTATGGTCTTTGCACAGTGGGCAGTACCATAAATCGTGTTCTCCCAAGACTTCAGGGACGCTGAAACTCCGCAAGCACTCATGAAGTGACACACGGGCATTGCGCTGCTTTTCAAACTTTGCGCGGTTTGCCTCGAGCTCAGGGTTGGGGATATATGGTGCGTTTGACCATGTCAGGACCAGGCTGTCTGTGAAGAAACGCTCATACAATGCCAGGTTCCAATCACACACTAATACTGTGTCTGCGGCAACCAAAGCAGCATCTTTTTTAGGGCTGGGGCAATCTACAGGGGAATTTGCAGTCGATGGTTTAAGTGACTCTGGAGCTCCCAAAATCGCAGGAGCATCAGTATCCGCCTCATCAAACAAACTACCCAATTGTTCTTCATCAGACAGACTCTCTGACTTTTCCAACTGTTGCAATTCAGAATCCAAAGATTCCTGAGTCGAGTCTTTTTCAATTTTTAACACCTCTTTTTCCTCTTTTTCCTCTTTTTCTTTTGAGTTGAGTTGTGTGCAAAAGGATTGGTAATGGTAGTAGTTACGTTTTACAGGAGGAAGACTGTCTGCCAAAAGGGGGAACTCACGGATGAGTGGCCTGTGAAGCGGTACGGTTATCCTGGCACTATCACCTCTATACCTAAACCTATTACGTGTAGCCTTTCCAGCTTTTATGGCAAAACCAAAATCAGCATCCACATAAGGACTGGCCAAAGAAATATCCGATCTCGTATCATCATCAGCACTGGCATCTTCATCGTAGGCGATTTCTGGAAAGTCCAGCGGCGAGTAAGTCTCCTTTGCTGTGTACTCCTCAGGAAGAGCCTCTTGGTAGGCCTTTGTAAAGTCGTTTGTCAAAACCGCGGCCTGCCGCACTAATTTTCTACGTATGCTGCCAAAGCTGAGCGCTTCCTGTTCGCTCAAAACTAGGAATAACGGCACGGCAAACAACTCTGTCACCTTGTACAGCTTGTCCGGGTCTTCTATAGCGTGGAGAACGGGAACAATGACGTCAGACGGTTGGTGGGGAACATAGTATACAAACACCTCGTCACAATCTTTGATGATATCACTAATCGGCAAGAACTTGTTGCGGGCATAATCCACTTGGAAGTCACAGTGGAAGTAGTTGCGGAAGATCTCGTACAAAAAGAGGTTTGTAGAGTCCACTTTGAAGAAGGTAGCCAAATAGTTGACCAAATCGTCGTAGTTTGCGTTTTTATTCAATTCCACTTCCAACTTGAAGATGGGGCTCGGGCCCAAGCGCTCGTCGGAGAGGTCCACCACAGTGAAGGTATGGTACCATTTCTTGCTGATTGGAAGTGGCAAAGTCAAATCGTTGAACGGGTCGAAAGTTACTGAGGTTTTGCTGCATGTGGGACAGACCAAGGTGGACTGGTACAAACCTGTAAAAAGGTCGATTATTACTGAATCGTTACGCAATTTATGTTGGTCCCAGCATGTTGCTGCCAATTTGGCCACTGCTTCTGCACTTTCATTACCATTCAACTCTGGCTTTTCACAGTACGGTTTCTGGTGAATACGGTTCAAATCCTCGTGAAGCGCATCAAGAAGCCAACTCAAGAATTCCTGTGAGTCTTGTTGCATGTACCCCGAGAACATCAGGGAGTAGCGGCCGATGGTGGACTTGAATTCACGCGGCGAAACCGAGCCTGCTCTCGTATTCTGGTCAAAGGCAGCACGGAGTAAGTTGGCAAACACCAGTGCCACATTACCACGATTACCCAACGGGTTGTCAAAGTTCAACTCACCTTTGTACATGCCAAAGAAGAAGTAATAATTGACTTCTGGAACATGTAAAAGACATTGAAGTGCCAGATTCATATAACAAGTATTACCCAAGTTGTTAAGACCCAAATTTCCACCTCTTGCAAGTACATTTACAGCATCATATTGCTCAACCGGAGCCAATCCCAGGATATAAGTATCTACAGGATACTGATTCAGTCTTCTGTCGAGATGTTCCACTAGTAAATGGTACAGTTGTGCATTTACACCTTGCAGGGCCAATGTTTGGTTCAAAATTCCAGGATGAATAAGCGATTTATTGGCAACCTCAAAAACAAACTGAGCTGCCAGCATCTGAGCAGCGTCACTTGCAGTATCGACAAACCACACACGAATGTTTTTGGTGTTGGTGGTTTCTTTGGTGGTTCCAGCTCTCACATTATCTTTAGCTGTTGGATTAGGGGGTTTTGAGACAATTTCCGCTAATAAATGGGCAAAAGTACGAGTTCTCGAAACAGTTATAGTTGGTGCAGCCGTACGAACACTACGGAGCAGGTGCAAGACGAAAGTTGGTGGATAACGTTCAATTTCCTTTTCTCCCAGTTCCGAGATGACTATACACCGAGTCACTGCTGGGCCCATGATACCGAACCACAGTACCAAATGGTGGAAGATTGGAGGAGAAACATTATAAGTTCCCACCGGTTCATTTTGTTCATCCCATAAACGGCCATTTTGGTCGACAATCAGTGTGCAATCGAGAGGGCCCAAGATTCGGGCGAGCTCGGCCATATTGGCGACCTCGAGATTGAGAAACTGAGTAATGTACGCTGTTGGGATCAAGTACCATAGATCGCCTTCTGCGCCGGTGTTACCTGTTTGAAGCAAATCGCGAATGAGCAGTCGATTTTGGGCGAGATCGGAGGCCAGCGACTGCGACGTGGTCAGTGAGACGGAGGAAGTGGATGTTGTATCTGAATCTGAATCCTCTGTTGGAGTGTGAATGGGGAGGGGACCGCGGTCTAAGAGGGAGGCACCTTGAGCCAACTCGTGGACCTCGTTGTGTGTGCTTGGTGCCATTGGTGATTTTGTTTTTGGTTTGATTTGTGAGAAAAATGACAAACGAACGAACTCACGAATGAACTCACCAAGTGAGTGAGTGAGTGAGTAGTGAGTGTTATAAACTAAGACTTCAATTACCTAAGTCTTTAGTTTGGTTATTAGTTTAATTATAGTATAAACTTGATGGTACTATCTTTATTATGAATGTAGTACAATTTGCAACACGAATATAAATGAGCGATCATAATTTTTGTACTTACAAGATTTGCATTAATGAAGTGAGGAGATGGATATTGAACGGAATAAAAGACGGAAAAGGGTATTAATGAAGAGTGAGGTTAGAAAAATTACTATTGGAATTACTGGATGAATATAAGTAAAGGAATATATGTAAATGAATATATGTGAATGAATATACGTGAATGAATATATGTAAATGAATATTTGTAATGAATATATGTAATGAATGAACATATATAAATGAATATACATACATGAAGAACAAATGAAATAATGACAAATAAAGATTGAATTGTAGAATAGTTGAAATAATACGAAGTAAAGAATACGAAGGTTCGAAGAATAGAACAATATAAATGAACAAATAAACAGATTTCCAAATTAGAGAACACAAATAGAAATAGGAGTTTCTCATATTCAACAACCAATGATGAGTGTTCAAATTAACTGGATGATTGTAGAAGGAATCGTTCTATTTTTCTTATTCTCGGTATTCGCAACTAAAGGAGTTGATGGTGTAATTGGGCGTTGTAATGCATATTTCAGAGGAGGGTAATTGGGGGGGGGGGGGGGGGTTAAAAAGGTAGGGGGTTTTGTTTGGGGTTTTTTGTTTTTCTTTTTTTTTTTTTCTTCTTGTGTGTGGTTTTTGGTGTCTTTTCTTTTTTTTTTTATTTTTCCCTCATTCGGTGGTTTTTTT